>OZ038499.1:15432184-15479684 GCA_964036315.1 Acanthosepion esculentum | reverse complement strand
GTATTACCCTTTGTATTGCTAATGATGGAGGACACGTGGAAACTTAAATAAAATTTCAATAAAACCTTAAAAAATATAGATTTACTTCTTTCTAATCCTTTTCACAAATTATTTCTATAGCAAATACAAATATAGTTATAATTTTTTTTAAGTGCACACGAACTTTATGGACACCTAGTATATATATATATATATATATATATATATATATATATATATATATATATATATATATATATATATATATATATTAGAACACGAATATACACACTTACACACATCATACTCACTCACTCCTAAGAACCAAATAACACACACACACACTTAACAGAGACACATCTCCTTTCCAGGAACCAATAAACCTGTCAAAATGACCAAGGGAATTCAAAGCAGCATGAATCCATCCAGCTCTTATCTCAAATAACAACTTAAAAGAGACTGTTTGACCAACACAAGGACTGACCAAAATTCATGTTAAAAAAATTAAAAAAACGAAAAGTACAAACCAAAGTTCATTTTCTCTATCAAATTATTCATTCCTGTAGTTCACTGCTACAAGCAAACAGGAAAAAAATTTCTCCTGATGATGGCCATGTTGTCCGGAACTAGTCGAGGAATCTAAATAAAATAATAATAAAAACAAACGAATATTAACATATATTATAATATACAACCCAGTGTGTCTGAAGATTTTAATTTTATAATAATTTTTATTGTTCACTATATATATATATATATATATATATATATATATATATATATATATATATATATATATAACCCAATCTTTCATTCGACGTACAGATAAATGCTTATTATGTTACCGATAAGTACACACGTACAAAGAGAGAGAGTCATGAATAAAAATGGCCGTGCATTAAGATCAAATATACAAATATACGCATGCGCAGACATCGATGGATGTTTAATGGTAAGTTCACACGCATAACCGTTCACGTATTTGCAAGCATACACATATTTGAAAGGAAGTGCAAATACATTTATGCACGCGTTAATTTTCTCTTGATCTTGATAAACAGTTATTATGTTACTAACCCCCGGGTTATTGATAACACACACAAAAGTAACCCGGATTGATTACCTTCTGTGTGTATACGCAAAAGGTTTAATAACCTGGATCGTTCTTAAAGTGATCACTCTGCTTAACCAGCAGGTGGCGCGTTACGAACTCTACGACGACTACAGTAAATAAAAACATCTACTTTTCGCTCGAAGGTCGTTACTCACCTGGTTAAGATGGAAAAGAAAGCGACTAACTTCATCAAAATTTGGCGAATGGTGGGTAAATATTGCGCGTTTGTGTCGGGTGAAAGGCGATATTTCAGAGTGGCTAGACAAAATGATTTGTGTCCTGGGAATTGTGCATCAGTACCTCCAGGTCCATAATAGTCTCTTCTTTTTTTTCTATTTTATTTACTCTGTTATTTTTTAACTAAGCTAGAGATGTGGGAAAAGCTATAAGCTGTAAAAGTGTGGTTCTACAGAAGGATACTGAGAATTACGTGGACGGAGCGAGTAAGCAACGAGAAAGTATTCAAGGAAATGCCAACAGGAGGTACACTTCAACTTAGAAGCAGGAAAAGACAGCTGAAATTCCTTCGACTTGAGGATGGATGACTTGGAAAACTTGACCCTCACGCGGGCATATGGAGGACAAAATAGATAGAGGAAGGCAGCGTGCCACTTCCTAGATAAGTTTGTCTGAATAGATGTCGGAACACAGGATGGGAGCCTTATGAAAAGAAGAAAAACCGCTAAGAGCTACATGAGATAGGAAGCTGTGGAGAGCCATGATCGCCTAAGCCCTGAAGTAGAAGAATATGTAAGATTGTTTTTGTCCCTTCTACTTTAATTCTTCAAACCCTCTACCATTAGGTAAGAGAGATTTCACTTCTCTGGTAGGGGCGGAATACAATATTTTGCATTTAGTATTATGTCCTAATAAGAGTCTGAGTGATTTGATTTGTTGCTTTCGGAATACGTCTTTTTCTCGGGCAGTTAACTGTTATTTCTGACACAAATCCACCTTTTTGCCGACCTTTGAGATTGGTTTAAAGGGTTGTATGTTTTCTACATATTTCTGCTGTGTTCCTATCTTCACGGTCATATCAGGGGTTACAGAGAGTGAAGGTAAGAGGAAAGACAGAGTATAGGGTTGATTAAGGAAAGGACAAAAGATGAACGAGATTCAAAGAAGATAGAAGATGGCGATTGAGGTTGCATTTAAGATTTGTTAATCATTTCACCCCAAACAAGGCAGGAAAGCCACTAGTACGCAGGGGCTTATAGGGAGTGAAAGTGAGAGAAAAGACTGAGTATAGGGAGGATTAAGGAAAGGAGAAAAGATGAACGGGATTCAAGAAGATAGCAGATGACGATTGACGTTGCATTTATATATTTGAAGATTGTAGTTATCAGGGAAGCAAATAAATGAAAGTGAATTTCACAGGCGAGAAGTGCGAGAAAAGAAACTGCTGGAGTAGTAGTGGCGGTTGCATTTAATTATTTCAACAGTAAAAGGGTAGGACATAGATTTCTATCATCTTTTTCTCATCCCATGTTTATCACTCCCCCAGCTTCTTGTCCGCTTTTCATGTTGTTACCATCTTTTTGTCTCTCGCTTTCTCTTCCCCCCTCGTTTGTTTCACTCTCTATTCCTCGGCTTCTCTCTCCCTCTGTCTTCTTTTCTCTCCTCTTTCACTCCATCTATTATTTCACATCTCTTCCTCTCACACACTCGTTCTCTTTCTCTCTTATACTCTCTTTTTCTCCTTCTCTCTCTCTCTCTCTCTCTCTCTCTCTCTCTCTCTCTCTTACTCTCCCTTCCCTTATTCTCCGTTCTTATCCCTTCACACCACCTCCCAATGTGACGGTCGTCGTCACCGACACCGACAAATCGTATTTGAATTCCGCTTGAGTCTGCGTGATACACTTTGCACTAATGCCCTCGGAAAAACCATGAGACCACATGCTCTCTATCCCAGATATCATGTCAAAGGTGTCATCGATAGTACTGATTTTCTAAGCGTGGCTTAGATGTGGCACAAGGCCGAAAATTATGGAGCACCCAGTGAGGATCGAACTTACTATTCAGTTGTAACTGTTTTAACGAGAGTAGATTGCTAACAATTTCACCACGCCGAGGCACCCTAGTGTTTTTGTAATCGCAGAATAGATGTGGCACAAGGCCGAAAATTATGGAGCACCCAGTGAGGATCTAAATCACTCGTAATTGATCTCGCAAGATCAGCTTTCTAACCATTACACCACGTCGAGGGACCCAGGTGTTTTTGTAATCGCACCATAGATGTGGCACAAGGCCAAAAGTATGGGGCACTGAGTGAGGATCGAACTCAATCGTAACTGATCTAGCAAGATAAGCTTCCTAATCATTACACCACGTCGGGTTGCCCAAATGTCATCACTAGCGTTTCATAATGATTGGTAGCCAAGAGTTCATTCTTATTAATTGGAAAGCAGATGAACATTATCCAGCAATGGTGACTTACTCTCCAAACACTCTGAAGGATCCAGCTTATCAGACCAACGATCTTCTGGCCAATCAACATCTACTTCCGTTATTTCATATTTCTCTTCAGTCAGATCTATATCTACTTAATAGCTTATTCTTTTTTCCTGTTTGTACTTCATATTCAGATATTTAATTTATAATATTACCCCTGTAAGAGCCACTCAAGGTAGAATGTTACAGAGCAAGAGGTACATTTTATGGGGATATGTGGGAAAGATAACGTTTAACCCTAGACTTAAACACATTGGGATTGTTGGAATCGGGGAAGCATCCCTTTGGGAGTCGCTTTCACAAAACAGTGGTTCGTGGGAAGAAGCTGTTCAAACGGAACTTATATATCACAATGAAGGATAAAACGAATGAGGGTAGTTCGCAACAATGGGCATGTCATGGCTTGTCTTAGCCGTGAATTTTGGAACAGATGAAACTAAGGAATGTAGTTCGTTTGAACACTTTCCATTGAAATAACGATACAATAGCGAGAGGCTTGCAAAGTTCCGTCTGTTGCAAAGGGGCTGTAGGGGAATAACTCATCACCCACAAGGCCGCAGAGACGTTTTGGGACTCTATCGAGATTGGAAAGTGAAGACAGCAGTACTCCATTTTTGGCCTGATCGGGATCTGTAAAGGCAGAGAATAGCAGATTCAGTGAATCGATCAGTTTCTTGCCAGTATTTTTAGCGATGGATCGAATGTACGATTTCCACTTAAGGTCCCAGGTGAACTAGAGTCACAATAGTCGTTCAAGGCACGGGGTCATCATGGGAGGACACCCTTTCATTGGGTTAAGGGCCACGCTTTCGCCGACCGTTACAGCGTCAGACAAAAGCTAAGTTGAGTCAATATCAAAAGGGAAATTGCCTCACTACCCTGACCAACGGGATCTGATTAGCAAGCGATTGACGATTGCTGCTGTAGTTGTTTTGATCCGCACTTGGTGCAGCGGACATAAGATTTGTGTCAGAAGAACCTAAAGGATAATTGCTAGCGTGTTCGATTCTCCTTGGTTGTCCCATAGCCTTGTGCAGGAAAACGCTAACACTACGATAGATAGATAGATAGATAGATAGATAGATAGATAGATAGATAGATAGATAGATAGATATGAATAGAATGAGATAGATAGATAGATAGATAGATAGATAGATAGATAGATAGATATGAATAGAATGAGATAGATAGATATGAATAGAATGAGATAGATAGATAGATAGATAGATATGAATAGAATGAGATATGAATAGAATGAGATAGATAGATAGATAGATAGATAGATAGATAGATAGATAGATAGATAGATATGAATAGAATGAGATAGATAGATAGATAGATAGATATGAATAGAATGAGATAGATAGATAGATAGATAGATAGATAGATAGATAGATAGATATGAATAGAATGAGATAGATAGATAGATAGATAGATAGATAGATAGATAGATAGATAGATAGATAGATAGATGTGAACAGACTGAGAATAGATAGATATGAACAGACTGAGAATAGACAGATAGATAGATAGATAGATAGATAGATAGATAGATAGATAGATAGATAGATAGATAGATAGATATGAACAGACTTAGATGTCTCTTTCTCCGTGTGTGCGTGCGTGACTGAGGTTCAGTGTGTGCGTGTATCTGTCTTTGAGTGTGGGTGAGAGTTGTCCTCGGTGTAGTCTATCACGCTAACACTACTCTGTCGTAATTTCGATGTCGAAATGTTTCGCTTCGGTTGGGTTGTACTAGTAAATGACTAATACTGCCGGGCATCATGACATTTGCTAGTATGAATGACTGATGAAGAAAAGAAGTGACAAAAGACTAAATAATCTAAGAATGATAAAATAATCAATAAGTGAAGGAAGAAAAGAGGAATCCGAGATAGCGGTAAAATATTTTATTGAACGCCTTTTATTAACTGTTTGTCCCAAATAATAAGATGAATGGTTTTGTCAAATCTATGATTTGTTGTGAAGTAACCTGTTTGTTTCCATTGTCCTGTGACAATGTCCTATAGACAATGTGATGTCAGTCGTTTTAACGATGAATTTTGAATGTAGCCGTCAATAGAAATTATACAACGAAAAAAAATGAAATATTGTCTGCTTGTTTGAAATGCGTCAGCTTACAACACTGAAGATAATTATCGTTTTATCACTGATTTACAAAGTCAGAACACGGTAAAGGAAACCTCACGAAAATTGTCCTTTTCGCAACCAACGGCCAGGTTATTTTTGTCAGCGATACCGGGTTTGCTATTAAGGTAGGATTAAATAGTGGTGTCGTCTGCATAGATACCCACTGATGTGGACCCAGAATAGGTCCGAAAGAAAACTCGAACTCAGCAATTTAGTGAAAACATATTCTTAAACAAAAAACGAATACAAAAGTGATGAACGTCCGACTGACGGCTAAGTACAGTAACTCGTAGACTGTAGACAACGATATTGACTTGCCCACCCCCACCCCCACGAGGGATTGATGTGGCACAAGGCCGAGTTCAACGCGGGTATTCCCGAGCCCGTAGACTCGGCCAAAAAATGCCCGGAGAAACTGTAAAAAAAAGAAGAATCGGGTTGGTCAGCCTCCCCGAACGAGACTCTGCCCTTCGGCAGAGCCTCGTCCGGTTTCCTCTCTGCTCAGAGGCAGCGAGTTCAACCGTCTTGCTGGAACAAGTCGCAGCAAGTCTGTCAACGGTAGACAGCAATATTTACTGCCCCCCACCCGACGAGGGATATGTGTGGAACGAGGGCGAATTTAACGTGGGTATTCCAGAGCCCGTAGGCTCGGCCAAAACAATGCCCGTAGAAACTGTAAAAACAGAATCGGGTTAGTCAACCTCCCCGAACGAGACTCTGTCATTCGGTGGAGCCTCGTCCGGGTTCCTCTCTTCTCAGAGGCAGAGAGTTCGACTGTCTTACTGGAACAAGTTGCAGCAAGGCTGTCAACTATAGACAGCGGTATTTACTGTCCCCACCACAAGGGAAAGATGTGGCACAAGGCCGAGTTTAACGTGGGTAATACCGAGCCCGTACGCTCGGCCAAAAAATGCCCGTAGAATCTGTAAAAACAGAATCGGGTTGGTCAACCTCCCCGAACGAGACTCTGCCCTTCGGCGGAGCCTCGTCCGGGTTCGTCTCTGCTCAGAGGCAGAGAGTTCGACCGCCTTGCAGGAACAAGTCACAGCAAGGCTGTCAACTGTAGACAGCAATATTTACTGTCCCCCCCACGAGGGATAGTGATACAAGGCCTAGTTTATCGTAAGTAGGTCGGAGCCCGTCGGCTCGGCCAAAAAATGCTCGTAGAAACAGAATCGGGTTGGTCAACCTCCCCGAACGAGACTCTGCCACTCTTCCAGGTTACTCTCCTCTCAGAGGCAGAGAGTTCCTCTGACTTTCTGGAAGAAGTCACAGCAAAGATGTCGGTGGTGAACAGCAATATTTACTCTCCCCCCACACGAGGGATAGATATGGCAAAAGGCCGAGTTTTACGAGGGTACCCGAGCCCGTGGGATCGTCAAAAAATTCCCGCAGAAACTGTAAAAACAGAATCGGGTTGGTCAACCTCCCCGAACGAGACGTTGCCCTTCGGCGGAGCCTCGTCCAGGTTCCTCTCTGCTCAGAGGCAGAGAGTTCGACCGACTTGCTGGAACAAGTCACAGCAAGGCTGTCGGCGGTGGACAGCAAAATTTACAGCCCCACACGAGGGATAGATGTGGCACAAGGCCAAGTTTATCGTGGGTAAACCCGAGCCCGTGGGATCGTCAAAAAATGCCCATAATTAACTGAAAAAACAGAATCGGACGAGAATCTGCCCTTCAGCCTCGTACGGGCTCCTCTGTGCTCAGAGGCAGAGAGATCGTCCGTCTTCCTGGAACAAGTCTCAGCAAGGCTGTCAACTGTAGACAGCAATATTTACTTCCCCACACGAGGGATAGATGTGGCACAATGCCGAGTTTAACGTGGGTATTCCCGAGCCCGTAGTCTCGGCGAAAAAATGCCCGTAGAAACTATAAAAGCAGAATCGGATTAGTCAACCTCCCCGAACGAGACTCTGCCCTTCAGCAGGGCCTCGTCCTGGTTCCTCTCTGCTCAGATATAGAAAGAACGACCGTCTTGCTGGAACAAGTCACAACAAGGCTGCCAAGTGTAAACAGCAATATTTACTGCCCCCCACGAGGGATAGATGTGGCGCAATCCCGAGTTTAACGTGGGTATTCCCGAGCCCGTAGGCTCAGCCAAAAAATGCCCGTAGAAACATAATCAGGTTGGTCAACCTCCCCGAACGAGACTCTGCCCTTCGGCGGAGCCTCGTCCGGTTTCCTCTCTGCTCAAAGGCAGAGAGTTCGAGCGTCTTGCTGGAATAAGTCACAGCAAGGCAGTCGGCTGCTCTCCGGAGAGTCATAATCTCCCCGTATATATAGTAATAGGACGAGTCCATAAAGGTAGGTCCCATAACACACTATATATATATATATATATATATATATATATATATATATATATACATATATATATATATATATATATATATATATATATATATATATATATATATATATATATATATATATATATATATATTGAATTGGACAAAGTCCGATAATTTATTTAAAGACATTTATGATATGTTTAACGTTCTTTTTATATATATATATATATATATATATATATTTTATATATATATATATATATATATATATCGATAATTGAAACCCTGACAGTTGGGTTGTCAAGCAAACATCATATCAACTGTTCCAACGGGCCTCGGTGACGATATATAGCGCCGCTCGCTCACATATTCCGTGGTGGAACTCAACTGAAGTTCTATGTAACCATAGGACTGTGCCCTCCCCCGGAGCCACGACTACTATCACCAAGCCGCTCAAACTGAAGCATTAGAAGCCGGATCAAGCAATGATATACACACGATAGAAATTGTTAGGAGGATTTGAGAATTATAATTAAGTAATTCATTGTGTCTGAAAGAAACCTCAACAGAATGCAGAAAGCACTGGACGGCCGTTTCGTCCTATATTTGGGACTCATCGTCAGTACGCATCCAAATGCTTCAGTTTGAGCGGCTTGGTGAATGAGAGGAATATATCAAACAAGACTGACTGTTAAAGGTGATTGGAATTTCGAACTGCCCCCTTTATTTAGCTCACCAATATAGATTGCTGAATTTACCTTTTACGTCCAAAGGACGTGCCTACTATCAATCAAAATTAAAATTCATAATTTTTTATTCACCTGGATTTTAAAAAGCACCAATACGAAATAAGCGAATGTTTCAGCCACGAGGTGGAGGCACAGTGGACTAATGGATAGCGGCTTGGATTGGGAAATCGGAGAACCGAGTTCGAATTCTAGTTGAATCCATTACTTACATGCTAATACCTTTGAGAAAGGGATGAATCCTCATGGCACCTGACTGACTTTCCAGTCAAATCCATTACATTCACTTGGGAAAGGTATGAATCTAACATCCTTGGGAAAGGTATGAATCCTCTTTTTCTCCCCTCATCCCCACCCCAGCTATGAGTGAAAACCAGGACAGACCGGGTTCTATATTCTTGAATGGCAACTGGTCTACCGCAGAAGGAAATGGCAACCTACTACGGGGAAAATCTGCCTCGTAGTTATGTATCGAAAGATACATGATCGGCTAAGCTAATATTAGAATTAGAAATAGTTTGTTATATGTACGTTTTATAAAATGTTTCAATATTTTTTTGTTTCAAAACACGGTCAAGATATTATGTCCATGTTCAAAGTTAATATTATTAAGTGTTGGTTTGTTTGTTTTTATTAATAAGGCTTCCATTAACAGTTAAAATATAACCCTTGAAAATGGCTAAATGTATAGCCGAAAGCGCTCGGATAAAAAGAACATTCGGACAGCTTTTATATAATTTATCATACGAAAAGAAAAACATTATTAGATCGCATGAGAAATTGTATAAAAAACTAAATAAAAGCACCTTGTCAGTCGTTTTAATGAAATGTGCATGAAAGAAGGATTGGTGCCTAAATACACAAATATATATATATATATATATATATATATATATATATATATATATATATTTCAATGATTAGGATTGGTGTATACGGAATAAATTCCAATAAGCAAAAAATACTATTCTTAAGAGTAGTCAATATAGAATAGAGCAAATATGATTTATTCGAAAATTATAACATAAATATGTTATTTAATCACTGCAAAAATAGCCATTTTCTTTCAACACTTCTGGTATCTTATCAAGTGGTGTTAAATGTAGAATAAGGAGTTTAAACTATATTCTAACAAGATTTCTCATATATATATATATATATATATATATATATATATATATATATATATATATTGCGTTGGAAGATATATCACGCTACATATCAGCTACTAAATTTGATTTGTTTCTGGAAAATAATAATGATTAAAAAGTTTATATTTTATATATATATTTTATATATATATATATATATATATATATATATATATATATATATATATATATATATATATATGCGCTCTCCGGAGGGTGCATATAAGATTTCTGATATATATATATATATATATATATATATATATATATATATATATTGCGTTGGAAGATATATCGCGCACCACATATAGGCTACTAAATTTGCTTCTTAAAAATAATAATGATTGAAAAAGATTATATATATATATATATATATATATATATATATATATATATATATATATATATATATATATTGTCAGGACTCTCACCACGTCGATTATGACGTAGGAGCACCTACCGTGTCAGTTTTAGAAACTGAACCGCAAACACAAATTTGATTTGATTATCGGGGTGAAGGCTTGTGTAGAAGCAGCCACACTTTTTGGGGAGAACTGATAACAGAAAAATGGTGCACAGTGTGCAAGCAATTCTCCAAACAAAACCTCTCAGTTTTTTGGGGTTTTTTTTTTCAATTCAGTGTTGTCCTTCTCCTTGACTGATTTCCAACTAATGATATATATATATTCTTATTTACGCTATTCGGACCGTTGTCCTCATCTTTGTTGCCATATCCACGACGTTTCGGCCCTTGTACGCTCCGGCCCTCTTCAGGCGATTAGAATTTCGAACTGAACCCTTTATTTTCGGTAGATTGTTCTAGTTCCACGTACCATGCTTCTTCCAGATGTCTCAGTATCAGTTATCTCCCTTTAATTTAACTGTCATTTTTAATTTAACTGTCATTTTTTTTTTACCTCTGCTATACCCAGTGGGATGAGGTTGAAATAATAGACAGGGAATATCACTGGAAAATCCACGACGTTTCGGCCCTTGTACGGTCCGACTATCTTCAGGTGATTCGAATTTCGCACTGCACACTTTATTTTTGGTATATTATTCTAACTCTCCAATTTTTTTAACCTCTGTGGGATGAGGTTGAAATAATAGACAGGGAATATCACTGGAAAATACGAAAACTGAAGGAATCAGCGCATATGGTAGGCCACAAAAATCTCCTGAGCCGGCCAAGCATAGACACGAATACAATAGGGGGACCAGTAATACGGAGTACAAGAGAAAAACAACAATAAGAAAAAATGCAATATGAGCTCGGGTAAATAACGGTCACTGGGACATTAGTTATATAAGTCCCAATAAAGGTGAAATAATAGACAGAGGACACGAAAGCGTAAGGAATCAGCGCATATGCTAGTCCACAAAAATCTCCTGAGCCGACCAAGCATAGACATGAAGACAATATGTGAATCAGTAAAACGGAGTGCTTGAGAAAAACAATAATAACACCAAAATGTAATATGAGCTCTGGTAAAAAAATGTACTCTGAGACATTAGGATTATAAGTCCCAAAAATTCATACGCTTATGTCATCAAGGACAAATGACCCAGTGTATAGATAAAAGCGTTGGTTGAATCCAGTGACTTGACCCAAATATTTCTGATTTTCAATTCGGAGAGGAACAGAACACTTGGAGAATTGAGTTAAAAGGGAGATAATTGATACTGAGATATCCTGAAGAGGCATGGCACGTGAAATAGAAAAATAAGGCGCAGCTGACCACATATGGAAGGAAAAAGGAGATCACCACCCTCTATGGGATGAGGTTGAAATAATAGACAGGGAATATCAGTGGAAAATACGAAAACTTAAGGAATCAGCACATATGCTCGTCCACAAAAATCTCCTAAGCCGGCCAAGCATAGAAATGAATACAATATGGGCACCTTAAAAACGGAGTGCTAGAGAAAATCAATAACAACAACAAAATTGCAACATGAGCTTTGGTAAAATATTGTTACTGAGCCATTAGACATATAAGTCCCCAAAATTCATACACTTATGTCCTTAAGGACACATGGCCCAGGATATAAGCGTTGGTCGAATCCAGTGACTTGGCTCAAGTAAATGTGTGTTCAATTCCTAGCTACAGCTGAGGTTAACAAAAGGAGAGACATCTGGAAGAGGCATGACACGTGGAACTAGAACAATCTACCACAGTGGACGAATGAACGGAACGCATTGAGATAGAAAAATATAATGAAAAGTAATAAAAAAAATGCTCCTTAAAAGAAAGAAAAGAATTTCGAACTGAATTTCGAATTTCGAACTGAACCCTTTATTTTCGGTAGATTGTTCTAGTTCCACGTACCTTGCCTTTTCCAGATGTCTCAGTATTAGTTATCTCCCTTTAATTTAACTGTCATTTTTTTTACCTCTGCTATACCCAGTGGTTGAGATTGAAATAATACCCAGTGGGTTGAGGTTGAAATAATAGACAGGGAATATCACTGGAAAATCCACGACGTTTCGGCCCTTGTTCGGTCCGACCATCTTCAGGTGATTCAAATTTCGAACTGAACCCTTTATTTTCGGTAGATTGTTCTAGTTCCACGTACCATGCCTCTTACATATGTCTCAGTATCAGTTATCTCCCTTTAATTTAACTGTCATTTTTTTTTTTACCTCTGCTATACCCATTGGGATGAGGTTGAAATAATAGACAGGGAATATCACTGGAAAATCCACGACGTTTCGGCCCTTGTACGGTCCGACCATCTTCAGGTGATTCGAATTTCGAACTGCACACTTTGTTTTCGGTAGATTGTTCTAGTTCCACGTACCATGCCTCTTACAGATGTCTCAGTATCAGTTATATCCCTTTAATTTAACTCTCCAAATCACAGAAGGAACTGAATGCATTAAGGGAAGAAAGAAATGCATTGGGAAAGAAAAAAACAAAGAAGGAACAGAATGTATTGAGAAAGAAAAAGTAATGAAAAACATGTATTGAGAAAGAAAGAAAGAAAGAAAGAAAGAAGGAAAGAAAGAAAGAAAGAAGGAAAGAAAGAAAGAAGGAAAGAAAGGTATGACTGAGTAAGAAAAACTAAACAAAGTAAGAAAGTATGGAATGTATTGAGAAGGGGAAATATCGTGAATAATAATGAACGAAATACATGAGGAAGAAAAAGAAAAAAAGAAAGAGTGCACCAGTTGCACTGAAAAAGATAAGGAAGATGAAAAAAATGGAAATAAATTTAAATCTTCGAGTGAAACAGCATGAAAGAAAGATGAAAAGAAAAAAAATTCGAATGAGAAGTTCTAGATGAAGGGGAAAAAAAAAAGAAAAACGTCGAAAAGCCAAGGATAGCTTCAGAGCCTGAAGAATGTTTCTTGCACTGCGGGGAAGGAACCTTTTGGCAGCTAAAAGCGGGAACCGTGCCAAATCGTTATCTGACACACTCCGGACACCCTCCCGCCATGCACCACGCACCAACACCACCATTACTTACAGAACCACCGCTACTACCGAATCCAAAACTCCTCTCTACCTACAACTCCCAAAATCAGTCCCCAGAAAATGCTTCCCACGTCTAAATGTAGATATATAGCTATGGGTTCAACCAATGGCTGAGCGTTGCTCTACGATGGAAGGCGTTACGCGTGACGTCATAATGAACTGACCAATAGAAAATAGCTAGTTGAAATCTTCACGAACTTGAGATTTTGAATGCTTGTTTATTTACACGCATATATACACCCCATATATATATATATATATATATATATATATATATAATGCACGCAGAGTTTTTAATTTTTTTAATTAAAAACAAACGGTTTTTTCCTATATATTTAATCTCTAGTATTAAAAAAGAAAGCGCTGTGAAATTTTTCATAAACCAAAACTAAATATACACTAGTTTGCCAGTACAGTTGAAAAAGTAATTTTGCAATTGGCTTGCTTATAATTTTTCAGAAATAATCTAAGATTTTTATCTCTATCACCGCCAGCAAGAAAGAGATTCGCTTTTTAAATCATTAGATGAAAATATCCGACGATAACACAAGAGAACATAAATATAATTAAAAGAGTAAAAGCCAAGAACTCTCACGCGATAAAAGACACCACACGAAACGCGATATTGAAAAAATTAAGCAGACGACATGGAAAAAAAAAATTTGAAAATGACTAGCGTTAACCGTAAGTCCTTAGATATGGAAAATATACTGAAAAAATACAAACCGGAAATCAGAAAAATGATTAGAAATATCGAAAAAAGAAATAAAAATAATTAAGAATAGCCGAAAGAGCTCGGATATACGGAACATTCGGCCAATTTTGACAGACTTTTTATCCAGAAATGAAAAACTAAATAAAAGGTTAACCACAGTACGTTGTGATTAGTCTTTGATGAAACTTGTACACACACACACACACACACTAAGGATCATTCGGTTAGCAAGGTCGAATTTACTGCTTATAAACTTCAATCTTCCATGAATCTCTCACGTACATTCATAACTGCTCATGGCGTATCAAATGTAAACAAATGACGTCACACATTATGAAATGGACAAAGTCCGACAATTATTTTAAGACATTTTTATGTTTAACATTTTTTTATAGATACAAATATTTAAGTAAATGCACTGTTTTATAATAAACAGTATTAAATAACATTTACCGGCCTGAATGTCCGAGAAATTTTCATAGAAAATATTCGTCCTTCGACAGGATTCGAGCCTGTATCCTATACAGAGAGAGAGAGAGAGATGTGTGTGTGTGTACACACATCTCTCTCTCTCTCTCTCTCTCTATATATATATATATATATATATATATATTTGTGTATTTAGGCAGCAATCCTTCTTTCAAGCACATTTCATTAAAAACGACTGACAAGGTGCTTTTAATAAAAAACTAAATAAAAGCACCTTGTCAGTCGTTTTTAATGAAATATATATATTTAAAGACATTGGGGTAGTGTGTGTGTGTGTGTGTGTGTGTAACTATCAACTTTTCAAAAATGTACATGCCATCCATTCAGAAAACAAAAAAGAAACACTTTATATACACACTTCCACCAACCATCCCGCCTACCATCTTCAAACCCCACAATTCATCATCAGCCGCAGATTATCGGACAGCTCTTCAGAGAAAAATCGTTTTGATTGATTAATTCGTTTTCTACACCTTATCAAACCTTTGCCGGTAATTTAAAACCAGGAAATATTTTAAGATTGTAAGAATTTTTTTTCTTGAGATGATAATGCTTTAGTAATAAAATTCTTACTAATTAACCTATAGCTGGGGGAAGTAGAGGTGGGTTCATAACTATCCCAAGGGTATTTGCGCGTACATGAACCCAACTGGAATTGGAACTCGGCTCTCCGATTACCAATTCCGAGCCATTATCCGCTACATATCCATAGAAGTCTCACGTGATGTTTTCGATATATATTCCTTTCTAGCCAGAACGTTCTAAAAATTCTTGAAACACTTAGAAACTTCTGGAAAGCTCTTGAAACTTCTAGAAAGATCTAGAAATTTCTCCTTCCGCAGCTCAGCGCTGAATCTGTCTGGAATGTAATAGAAAATAGGTTAGTTTCTAAAACATCGATGTTCAGATTAGAAAAGCAAAGTTTGAAGAGAATGATAGTCATTTCCTTTGTTTTCTAGGCAGAAGCAATAAGGAAAGAATATTTAGTGACCAAAGACCAAACAAATGTCAAACTTTTCTTACACACTGAGTTTAGTAACTATCGCATACAGCCTTTTTTAATGTTACTATAAACTGCTCTCCCACCTTCTTTTGTAGGCATTTACTAAACTTAATTTAGTTTTGGGTACAAGACTACAAGCATGGGACACACAGTAAGGCTCGAAATGTCTACTTGGCAGTAACGATCTACAAGACGAGCTTGTTATACATTACACCTTAAGGAGACACCACACCTCACTTTTTATTCGAGCTGGACAAAATGTACTTGTTGCTATTAGAATTTCAAGAGTACATGACGTCTTGTTACCTATTCTGTCAGTAACACTTAGATTATTTTGTAACCAGTGACAATCATTTTGTTTCTGATTTTCAATCTATTTCTATAGTAAAATCATTACGAACGCATTTCTATAGTAAAATCATTAAGAACGCATTTCTGTAGTAAAAATATTAACAACACATTTACGCGACACAAGCGAAAGGTGTTAAGCCTAAGTCTGATCAACTTATTAAACAACTATTGTCCTCATCTTTGTCGCCATATTTATTACAACGTTTCGGCCGTTGTACGCTCGGGCCTTCTTGAGGTGGTTTGAATGTCGAATTGAACCCTTTATTTCGCTCACTGGGGTAGACTGTTCTAGTTCCATGTGCCATGTTTAATGGATGTCAGTTATCAGTCATCTCCTGTTAATTCCCCTCTCCAAGTTCTCCACTGCCTTAATCGGGTATTGAACTCACACTCTTTGTGTCCTGTCACTGGATTTAACTAACGCCTTTATCCACTGTGCCATGTGTCCTTGGGGACACCTGTATATGAATTGCTGGGGACATCTGTGTATGTATTTCTGGTTTAATACCCAGAAATTCATACAGAGATATCCCCAGTGACAGGACCCAAAGAGAGTGAGTTCAATACCTGTTTAAGGCGATGGAGAACTTGGAGAGGGGAATTAACAGGAAATAACTGATAACTGATGTGGGACTAGAGCAGTCTACACCAGTGAGCGAAATTCAGTTCGACATCCCAACCACCTAAAGGATGCCGGAGTGTACAACGGCCGAAACGTTGTAATAAATATGGCGACAAAGATGAGGACAACAGTCCCAATAATGTAAATAGGGTACATTATATCTCGTCTCAGAAATATAGACAGTTACAAAACAACATTGGATTTTTCTAGTGTGATGTTAAGGGCTTCTTGATCAAGCCGAGAATTTTTAAGCAACTTTCCCTATGATACCAATTTTATGTCAGTAACAATTGCTTTAATTCCTGACTCCAGCTTTTTTCCTAATTTTAATGCATTTCTATAGTAAAGTCATTCACAGTAATTTCTAGTAGTGTTTTTATATTAAGCTTACTATAAGCACATATTGTCAGAAATACTTGTATTAATTCTTAAAAATCGCCGAGTACTTTCGACATAGCACAATGTCATCATCAGGTTGTTGTTTATTCCAAGACAAATATTGTAGCATCCATTTTCAAAATTTATAGTTTATGAATTAGTTTATGAATTATTTATAGTTTAGGAATTAGTTTAGGAATTAATGCTGATAGGTTTCTTTAATATTGGGATATAGCGTATTTATTGACCCATGGGCACATTTCTGAGTCCGACTTTTAGCAATTTCTATATGTCAAATCTTCAAAATAACATATTTAAAATTTGTAAAAAAAACACTCCATCAACCTAAGATAAGTCGAGATATCCTTATATAAATCAAGAATACGGAAGAAATACATAAACTCCAAAAACAATTCCAAGATAATTCTGTCCTTAACTTTACAGACGTACTTAGTAATAGCAATAAAATCCCTTTTTTAGATATAATGATAAACACTAATAACAATAAATTCACAATATCTCTCCATATAAATATCCTACCAGCATAAATTCGTGGACCCTTAACTATGAGAGCGAATGTTCAAATTACTATAAAATAGCAGTTATAAAAACGCTAATGAACCGGGCAAAAATTAATTAATCCACAGAACAGATTTTCTACAGCAAAATAAAAAATATGAAACAAATTCTCACTAATAATAATTTCTCTAATTATTGTTGTTGAACAAATAAGATTTATCAAAATTTTTAATACTAAGCAAATAGGATATAATACTTTTTCAACTAACCCCAAACATATTAATATTTTATATTGCAACCAAATACATTCTAATTATAAACAAGACGAAAGTATGCTAAAAAATACCTAAAATATATCCACCACAGATCCTAGTAAAAAATAAAATGAATTATATACTACACGAAATTTACTATAACTAATTCACTCATTCGTAACTACTCTTCCCCATCTACAGAAAACCAACATTGTTTATAAATTTAAATGTCTCCTGGGAGATTGTATCTCAAACGAGAAAAATATTATTTATGTTGGACACACTACGACAACGTTGTCTCGGCGGCTGAGTTTCTATTTGAATGATATATCCAAATTTCTAAATATTTACAACTGCATACCTGTCCACATTTTCATTTCAAAAAAATTCTTGTTGATAATACGTATATACTTTTTCATTACAATGATAAACGTAAACTAAATATTCTTGAAGTTATCAATATTAAAGAATTGAAACCAAAACTTATTAAAATTAGTTATGAATACTGCAATAAGGTTTTAAAATGTGTACAATAGATAGTTTAAAATATCAAGGTGTGCACTAATAGTTATAATATTTATTTCTTAAAAATACTCGACACACCATACTTAGTTACCTCCCCTGAAGCGGTGTCAAGCTATCACGTACTGACTCAGCGTTCTTCTGTTCACAAGTTAAAAAAATTAACTTTCAGATGAACACAGAAATTTTGTTTTTGAAAATAATGAACGCTACAATATTTGTCTTGAAATAAACAATACCATGATGATCACATTGTGCTATGTTGAAAGTACTGGAATAAAATAATATATACCAACACGACGATTTTCTCTCTTCTTTAATAATGACACCAAAAAGATTGTCCGTGAATATGAAGGGATCCAATTGAAAATAAGTCGACAAAACTTGTCTAAATTATTCAATGAAATATGTCTCAATGAAAACGTGCTGAGAAAATATACGCTATCTATCTAACTATATATATATGTATATATATATAATATATATGTATATATATAATATATATATATATATATATATATATATATATATATATATATATATATATATATATATAATGAGAAGCCATGTATACTTTACAACATTAATAACTTAACAAAACAATTCCTAAAATGTAAATACCCAATAAATATAATAAAATAAGCACTAAATAAAACTATCTACATAAATCGTAACACACTTCTCACATACAAGAAAAGTAAAAACGACAATCGGATTCCCATGGTTTTTAACCACAATCAATATTCCCACACACTTATTCACAATTTAAAAAAGGATTACAAGAACCTCCAGTTAAACAAAAAGATCAGACATTTTCGCTAAACCACCCATTAATGCAAAGAAACAATCTATCAGCTATCCTCACCTCTACCAAATATCTAAACAACACAAACCAATCAGGAAATTACAAATGTAACAAACCTCGTTGTTTAGTTTGCAAACATTTAACAATCGATAGTGTATTTTCTGTACCCAACACCAATATCAAGATAAACCCACCTCGCCTCACCTGTGATAGCCATAACATAATCTACTATTTATTCTGCACAATATGTCCCAATAGTGGATATATTGGTGAATCTGAAAATAATTTTAGATTTCGCTTCAACAACCATAAACTAACCATACGTCAAAGTAATCCTTATTCCCTCATAGCTGAACATTTTAATCAACCAGGACACTCATTAGACAACTGTAAATATTTATTGATAGATTCTGATTTCAGTTCCACATACACACGCAGAAAAAAAGAAAAATACTGGATTTTAAAATTAAATACATATAAACTAGGGTTAAATAAAGACTTGGGTATTTTAAATCTTTATAAATATTTCAATAGTTAAACAAAAAATTTTGTTAGATATAGTTAAAAAAATTTTTAAATAACATCTAAAATATTACTTGAAACGGATTTTTTTTAAATCACTAAATTCGCTGATTTACACAATATAATTCTCTTTATTACATAAATCTTTCAAAATAATACATACTTTCCTGAAACTTTATTTGAGGAATATTAGCTGAATAAAAGTTAAATTAATCTGATTTGAAAAATATTACTTTAAGTTTAAAATATCACAGAAATGCATTTTTAGCACGACGGTAGGTGTTTACTTAAGGTGTTAACAAATTGTCAGATTGACTGTCAGACGGTTGTTTATCTAATTTTTTTCTACGGTGGATATATCTGTAAAAATTACTTTAGGAATATAACGTGAGTGATTTTTTTATATAATTTTTAACTACCAAGTAAGCTTAAAAATTTAAGAAAATATTCTTCGAAATCTAATGTTTTATTGAATTTTAGGTACTTTGGCTTTAAATTTAATATAGTTATCGCTGGGAAATTAACAGGAGATAACTGATAACTGACATCTATTAAACATGGCACGTGGAACTGGAACAGTCTATCCCAGTGAACGAAATAAAGGGCTCAGATCGACATTCCAACCACCTGAAGAAGGCCGGAACGTACAACGGCCGAAACGTTGTAATAAATATGGCGACAAAGATGAGGACAATAGACCGAATAATGTAAATAGTGTACATAATACCTCATCTCAGAAATATAGACAGATACTGAAAGGCCGAAAAGTTGTAATAAATATGGCGACAAAGATGAGGACAATAGTCCGAATAATGTAAATAGTGTACATAATACCTCACCTCAGAAATATAGACAGATACTGAAAGGCCGAAACGTTGTAATAAATATGGCGACAAAGATGAAGACAATAGTCCGAATAATGTAAATAGTGTACATAATACCTCATCTCAGAAATATAGACAGATACTGAAAGGCCGAAACGTTGTAATAAATATAGCGACAAAGATGAGGACAATAGTCCGAATAATGTAAATAATGTACATAATACTTCATCTCAGAAATATAGACAGGTGCTGAAAGGTCGAAACGTTGTAATAAATATGGCGACAAAGATGAGGACAATAGTCCGAATAATGTAAATAGTGTATATAATACCTCATATCAGAAATATAGACAGATACTGAAAGGCCGAAACGTTGTGATAAATATGGCGTCAAAGTTGAGGACAATAGTCCGAATAATGTAAATAGTGTACATAATACCTCATCTCAGAAATATAGACATATACTGAAAGGCCGGAACGTTGTGATAAATATGGCGTCAAAGATGAGGACAATAGTCCGAATAATGTAAATAGTGTACATAATACCTCATCTCAGAAATATAGACATATACTGAAAGGCCGAAACGTTGTGATAAATATGGCGTCAAAGATGAGGACAATAGTCCGAATAATGTAAATAGTGTACATAATACCTCATCTCAGAAATATAACAAAAAATATATATTTTTGCGAAAACTAGTAATAATAATAACACTTAGCCGAGAGGTGTGGAAATTAAAGACTTCAAAAATGATGATCTCTTTTAGAGTCATTGAACTAGGATAATGGTTTCAAAAACCTTTGCAGTGATATTGGTGTAGTCATAGATCCAAGGACGAATTGAACTAATGCAGATTAAATTTAACAACACCGGGGGAAGACTTGCTGTCGATTGGTCCGCGACGGTGCCTACCAAATAACACTGATGGAAAAAGAAACTATTGATAACCTTCATCCTTCAAAATAATCTCCGTTAACAATATCCACTTCCTCTTTATCCTTACAAGTAATCTAATGTTAAAACACTCGTAGAACACCCACTGTTGATATGTCGGTATGTATCTTTTCTTTCTCGGCATCCGAGCATCCGTTTCAAAATGGCCACCCAGTGTTCAATCCCCTCTCTCCGCTGATGGCTTGACTGAAGTCCAAACCTTTGAAAGATACTTCGAAACCTTACCCGAAAACTTTACGGGAGAGTAGGGTCTGATTTCATCTCATACCGTTTTGTATGATTTGTGGTTTGCAGGTTTCACTTCTAAACTATCCTTCATATTCTTTATCTTTTGAACTTTCTTTCTTTAGTTGAATAAATTGTCCTTTCTTATAACATTCTCTTTTAGAAAATGACTTTACTTTTCTTCTTCAACGATTTTTATTGGATTAATTTCTGTGATATTCTATCTTTAGAAAACATCTCTCTTTATGCCTTTCTTTCTTTCTTTCTTTCTCTTTCCTCTTATTTTCTCTGTTCTGTTCTTTTATATTTTTCTTTTTTATTATTCATTCTTTCACGTTCTCTTCTTTTTATCTCATCCAACAATTTTTTCTTTCTTTCTTTCTTTCTTTCTTTTACTTCCCTCTTGTTTTCTTTATCCCCTTCCTTTTCTATCGTTCCTTTCTTTTTATTCAGTCTTCCACGTTCTCTTCTTTTTCCCGTCCATCGAATTTCTTTCTTTCTTTCTATCACTTCCCTCTTGTTATCTCTACCCACTTCCTTTTCTGTTGTTTCTTTCTTTTTATTTATTCTTTCATGATCTCTTCTTTTTATCTCAGCCATCAAATTTTTTTCTTTGTTTCTTTCTTTCGTTGTTTGTTTGTTTCTTATTTTCTTTCTTTCTTTCCTTCCTTATTCTTTTTATTTGATTCTTCTTTATTTCGTTATTCTCCCTTTATTTTTAGAATTTTTGTCGTTTTGCTTTTATTATTTTGTGTTCGTTTTTTTATTCAAATCTTTCTTTTTTCTTCCTTCCTTTCTTTCTTCCTTTCTTTTCTTTCTTTCTTTTCCTTTAATCATCAATTCCTTCTTTTTTTTCTCTTATTTTCTACTCTTAATCTATTTGTTTTTCTTTTTCTTTCTTCTTTTTTTCTGTCTTCTCTTTCTTATTCCTTTCTTTCTTTCTTTCAATCTATCTTTATAAAATTTTTCTAATTCGATTCTTTTTATATTTCACTTCTATTTCATCATCTTTCTCGTTTCGTTCATTTTGTGGTTGTTTTTCTGTTTTATTCATTTTTTCCTTTTTTTTCATTCTTTCTTCTAGTTTTTGCTCACAATCCATTTCATCTTCTTTTTCTATTTTATTCTCTTTTTTCTTTCTTCTTTTCTTTATGTCACACTTATTCCCCCCCTCTCTCTCTCTCTCTCTCTCTCTCTCTCTCTCTCTCTCTCTCTCTTAATCTTTTAATTCACTTCCTTATATTCTTCTTTCTTTTTCTCTCCACTATTCTATTTTCCTCCCAGTTTTCTTTTCTTTTTTTTTGATTTACAACGGATATTGCTCCCTTTGAAAATAATCCCATCTTCCCTTCCCGTTGACTCCACTTACCTACTTTGTGTTTTTTTCCTGACATTCGATCACCGCTTTGCAAATAGGAAGACCGGATGCCAAACCACTATTGTGCGCATGCGCCTATCTGCTTCTAAATACTTCATCTCTCCTTCGTTTTTCTTCTTTTCGCAAAGTAGGGCCCTGCCTGAGATTGTGACCGCCGATATTTTGATTGACGTAGCCTGACAGAATTCACACTCTTTAAGTAATCGCGTTCTCACATCCTAATGTGTGCGGCTATACATTACTGGTTACGATTCCCCCGGAGCTGATCGATCTTTGCCGCAATTTTTTTAATGACGTGTTTCTCTAGGAGGTAGGCTATCGTAGCTCTCCATAGCTTCCTTTTCTTTTCTTTTTATCTAAATGTCAAGTTTGAATCCCGATGACGTATTTGCGGGTTGCATAACGGTTATCAGTGCAAAAAAAACAGACTCGGCGAACTGGGTTCAAATTCTGTTTTCGTCTGTTTCGTTCACTTTCGCTTTTGGAATAACCTGAAACTATTTACTGTCCTTGCAGCTTTGGTTTAAACATCATGAGGTTAATGAGGTTTCTTCTTGGATTAAAACCGGCGTGGACACTTTCATCCCTTCTCGGAAATACCAGGTGTAACCACTATATTCTTCATGGTTCATATCAGCATGCTCGGTCGCCATAATACACAGGAACCACTACTTCCGGCTTTACCAACGAAACAGCTCTCGCCATAACATGTGCCTAAAAACTTTGCTCGTAACAAATGTGAGTGAGTCTCCAAAGAAGCTAAGTCCCTGTTTGCCGAGAGAATGGGGCACTACAGAGCCCCTAAGAACATTGGCTCTCGTGATACTGGCATTTCTGTAATAGCGTGCTATACAAGTGCAAGGTCTAGACCATCTAGCCTTGGTTGGTAGACAGTCTAGGAGAGGATCAATAGTTCGAATAATGTAAATAGTGTACATAATCCCTCACCAGAGAAATATAGACAGATACAGAAAGGCCGAAACATTGTAATAAATATTGCGACAAAGATGAGGACAATAGTCCGAATAATGTAAATAGTGTACATAATACCTCATCTCAGAAATATAGACAGATACTAAAGAGTGATAAATATGGTGACAAAGATGAGGAAAATAGTCCGAATAATATAAATAGTGTACATAATACCTCATCTCAGAAATATAAACAGATACTGAATATTGATAAATATGGCGACAAAGATGAGGACAATAGTCCGAATAATTAAAATAGTGTACATAATTCCTCATCTCAGAAATATAGATACATACTGAAGAGTCATAAATATGGCGACAATGATGAGGACAATAGTCCGAATAATGTAAATAATGCACATAATACCTCATCTCAGAAATAGAGACAGTGCTACATATATTTATATTTATTTACTGTATTTATTTATCATTTTTCGTTTTTTTTGGGTGGGGTATTTTTTTTACAGTTTTTTTTTATATATTATATTTTCCTTCAAATATTACTGTAAGATGATAAGCATTTTGAGAAAAAGAACATTTTACTACAGCAAAAATCTTAAACATTTACGATATTAAAGATCTTTCAATTTGGCTTTTAATGATCATTATCTTAAAGGGATGAAGTAACTTTTATCTTACTGTTTAATATGAATTTAAATAATTATGTACTTTTTGCCGAAATACACTCAAATATTTTTATAAATACTAATTTCAATAAACAAATATTGAGATAAGAAAACTTTTAACTTTAAAATTAGATTTAGTTATTTAATCACTTGAAATTCAGTGGTAATTATTAGTCCTAGTCTACTTTATGATACTGCTAATTAAAATACTTAAAGTATAGCTTGTTACGATTTTTACTTGTACTTTTTCGTTGAAATGTCTGTCGGCCAAATGTCTGTTCGACCAAATGTCTCCCGGCCAAATGTCTGTCGGACAAATGTCCGGCCACGAGATATTTAATATAGGAGAAAACGAAATTGAACATAAACTGGGTTGCGCTAGAGATAGTTTCACACAACACCGCAAATTGCTACAAAGCCAAAACCTTAACCTGAAAACTTGAGTCATGTTCTTAAATAGCCTCGTCAGATCCAAACTTTCATATGAATGCATGATTGATTTTTTTATTGTTTTTGTTGTTAGCATATTATTTTTAATACCAAACTCTAAATATTTTGAACATAACTTTATGGGTTCAACAACAGATATTTTTGAATAATTTTATACTTTCAAGGAAAATGTATGTTTGTAGATGTATAGTTTGTAGATAATATTGTAGGTGTTATATGTTTTAGTATAAACCTATTTCTTTAAGAAAGGACATTATGTTGACGCTTTTCAAATAGTTTTCTCATATTTTCTTCTTAGTATTTGTGTCTTATAGGAGTTTCATTGGGTGGGCCTCACCCCTCTACAGAGGTGCAGACGTCGTATTTTAGAGCAGATGACGAGCACTAAAGATTTTTATGGCGTCAGCTATATGTATTTTAAACGCAATTTTATATCTTCAATTACAGATATTTTGTACACCATTTTATAGTTTCAGAATAAACGCATGTTTTTTTTTTAGATGTACTGTTTGTAAATGATCTCTTGTAGGTGTTATATTTTTTAGTATAAAGCTATTTCTTTAAGACAGAACATTATGTTGAATGTTTCAG
The DNA here is from genome assembly GCA_964036315.1 of Acanthosepion esculentum. Taxonomy (NCBI): domain Eukaryota; kingdom Metazoa; phylum Mollusca; class Cephalopoda; order Sepiida; family Sepiidae; genus Acanthosepion; species Acanthosepion esculentum. The sequence continues at coordinate 15,454,121 of OZ038499.1, read as the reverse complement.
TATTTTTAAATAGTTTTCTCAAATTTTCCGTCTTACAGTGTCCTCGTTGAGGCGAGTGGGTCTCACCTATCTGCAGAGGTAAGGTCGGTGTATTCTACAGCCCCAACCGATAGGTCGGGTATGTATACTGTATATATTCACATATTTTATATATTTTTATGGAAGTCTAACATAAAGCCCCGGATATCAAATTTGGATAGCTTCATTTGGAGAAACTCAAGTTGTAATAAGATCAATTCTCTTTGTTTTCAAAAGATTTTTATTAACAAAGAAATTTATATCTGTAATAGTGCCTGCTCGACTCTTTGTAAATCACAGGTATTTCATCTACGTTCCCGAAGCGTTAAATTTCATTCTTCTTCTTGGGTGGGGCTTGACGCTTGAAGATGTGGGTGAACATCCCTCTCCATAATTTCTTATTACTTGTAGAATTCTTGAAAACACAACTATACTTAAACATGAAAACAATAGACAAAAACTAAAAATTCTTAAAGCTATATACATAAAACAGTTGAAACCTAACCTGAACAAAATAAACTACGAAATCTCCACAAATATTCTTAAATGCCTATAATTGATAACAGAAGCCATTGTTTTTTACCAACGGCTTCCTACATTTAATACTTCTCGTTTTCACTCTCGCGTGGTCATGTGTGACGTCACGAGCTGCGACAAGATTTTCGCTTCCGCGTCTCGTATACACAAGATGGTCGTTTCTTTGAAATTTTTCATGCAACAAAAACAGACTATCATTATTGTTTCGTCCGTGTATTGTTTGATATATTGAAATGTAATTGTCATGTTTGATAATGGCTTATGTAAGCCGAAAGCTTAGATTGGATTTAAACATGTATCAATATGGTGATTTCCTTTCGTCTTTCAGTGATAAGGTTATTAAGCTTATCAGACAATATGAAAGGAACTTACTTAAAATAAATAGACAAAACTTGTCTATATTATTTAATGAAACATACATCAATATATATATATATATATATATATATATATATATATATATATATATATATATATATATATATATATTCAAACGTTTCATTAAATAGTATAGACATATTATGCCTGTTTTTATAATAATCCTTTCTAGTTCTCTAGTCACCCTCTTGATGTTCAAATGAAATTCATCAAGAAAGGCATTGTAGTTTTTTCTTACCCAAGTACTTTATTACGAGTATAGCAACAACGTTTTGAAATGCATTTAACCAACATTTTATGTTATTTTGCATTTCCACCATTTCTAGTTAGCTCCCTTACATTAGGACGCTTGTTTTGAAAACCACTATAGCTACAAGTGATAAATTAAAAAAATTAAAGTAATTATAACAGATCTCGTTCGCGCGTGTTTACAAAAATCACCATCACAACGCCCACAGTTACAATAACTTTGTCTTCGCAATTCTCCACTAGGGATGATCTCGGAGGAGATCGAAAGTATTTGGGTAAGCAAAATCTACGGCACCTTTCTTGATGAATTTCAGCTTACCGTCAAGCTGATTAAAGAACTGGAAAGTTTCATTATAAAAATAAATAGACATAATATGTTTATATTATTAATTTAAATTGTTTATATTAAATGTTTATATTTATATGTTTATATTATTAATTTAAATTGATAAAATATACACAGAGTGCGATAGGTAAATTGTCACCATTATTTTATTTCGCGCTTGTGCGTTGTTTGTTTTTGATTTTATAGCGAAGAAAACGGTGACTTACCTCGTCAAACCAAGCGATAGCGCGTCGCGTGTATCCTACAATGGAAAATGTGGCGAAAAAGAAAATTACTTACCAAAAAAAAAAAAAGTGCACGTATTTCGCATGGCATGCTGAAGATGAGATATTTAAATTAAAAAATAAAAAAACAAGTCCGTCGCAGGAGTCACTATAAAAGTATTTTGATATGTAAAAATTGAGCGTCCTCTCCCAGTTGTCGACGAATGAAAAAAATTCTCGTCCGATAAAAGCAGTTGGCGTTCTCGAATCGGGGAGAATTCGGGTATTTTGGCTACCGCGTTCCTCGGAGAGTGAGTTATTTTTTTGACTGATTACGTGCATTGTGGTTTGTGAGATAGTACCTGCGAATCGAGTTTTCGGCATTTCTTTCTGCCCCCGATGTTCGTGTCTGAACTTAGTGATTTATTCTCTGCGTTGTGGAAGGAATCTGTGACAAACATTTCCTTTACAATCCCAGAACGCGTACAGATTTTATCGACTGTACAGTATAGCAGGGTCAGTTGGGCACTGTCCGTGAGGAAAATAGCATCGTGACGCAATTCACTCCTCCAGAAATTTGGAAACGGCTTGCTGTACTGCTCGGAATTCGCGCCGGAAGCTCCAATACGAACATTTCAGATTGTTTGGGTGTCAAGGACAATGCAGAGGCGTCGGAAAGAGTTAGATGAGTCTAACGGTGATTACGAAGATACAGCAGCTCAGAAAACTCACTCTGATCGTTTTGATGAGAAAAGAAATCCAGAATTTGTTGGTGAGGGCCTCAGACTCAACACGGAGGCCTACATCAAGTGCCGTGAGGAGGTAGTGCTGTTCTTGGTCAAGAAGGTTACTGCTGAAAGATCCCATGTCTGGTAACAGGATTTGCACGATGCCACACAAGCAGGAGAACCCAGTCACGGTTGTCAGAGAATTTCTGCAACATCACCCCTTACATCTGGCCACCTAACTCTCCAGACCTCAACCCTCTTAATTATAGTATGTGGGACGCAGTTAAGCGAGAGACCAACAAAACTCCTTGTAAAACCAATGATGAACTGAAGGCAAGGATTATGGCAGCGTTTACAAACTTAATCAAGGAGACCGTCCAGAAGAGTTGCAGGAGATTCCGAAATCGTCTGGAAGTCAGAGTTGAAGTCAATGGTGATATTGAATAAATTTATTCTTTAGTATTTCAAGATATTTTTGCGTAATTTTGGTAAATATGTTTTTTTTAAAATGAGATGTCAGTGTTATTTTCATCTTTGCGTAATTTAGACGACAATTTATCCATCGCATTGTTTGGCTCTTTGACAGAAAACGAGTCTTTTGTCAGATTCTGACAACGACGAATGACATCAGAAAAATAAATGCCTAGATCTCACCTGCAGAGAAGAAGAATTTCTCCTATAAATCATTTTATTTCAAGGAAGACAATAAAGCCACTAAGACGCAGTGGATTACTGAGAGTGAAAAAAATACGGAGAAAACCTTATTGAGAACAGTATTCAAAAACAACAGATTACGATTGACGTTGCATATAAATTTTTAATGTTCATTGTTGACTAGAAAATAAGAAACCGGAAGTGAGTTACACCCGCGAAAAGCACGAGAGAAGAAACTATTAGTATAGAACTTACAGTCGCGTCTCGCAAATTCAACGGTAAAACCAGCAGGCCTGGTACTGCGCTTGAATTCGTGAAGTTGAGATGCCAAACAGGGAAATTCATCCCAGAAACAGCCACAGAAAACGGAGACAGAGAAGCAACGCTCCGTCGGTGGAAATATAACTGAAGCGTGGATGCCAGGTGACGGTAACATCACAGATTATTGTTTGTGTTTTATCAAGAACAAATTTTAAAGTTGCGAGATTCTGGCGAGAAAAAAAAAAATTTGTGAACTAACTTTTCTAGCAACAGACCGAACATTTGATTCGATATAAACCTTCATATTATATCCACAGATTGATATTCGCTGAGGAATTTTAATAGTATGTAAGTGTACTGACCGCCGTGCGACGGGAAGATTGTGTAGCAACTGTCTCCTGAGCAAAGTACGCGTCAAAACAATTTACAAAATTTTGGCATTTGCGTCGTTTGGAACAAAATAAAAATGTAGACAGAGTATATGAGATAAAATAGATTAGAACAAGTTTTCATATATATATATATATATATATATATATATGTGTGTGTGTGTGTGTGTGTGTGTGTGTGTGTGTGTGTGTGTGTGTGTGTGTGTGTTCCCTTTTCCGTCTATTCTATTATCAGTTTATTTATCAACTTGCAATCATCTTTTTCATGTCGAGATAAAATTGCCGAAGGAAATCAAAAGAAAATTTATTTCGGATCAAAGACGGCGGGAAATTTGGCTCACACCTGCCAAACACCTGTCTAGAAACATTCAGACACATTATTCGCCATATCATTCGCACGCAGCCCAACCCAACTGCACTTGTGTCTGTATGTGTGTATGCTTGTATTTTTGTACATATATATATATATATATATATATATATATATATATATATATATATATATGGTTGCATACTGGGAATATTGCACATTTCTGATGTTGTCAGATTTTGAACTCTGGTGAAACCGAGGCTTCAAGAACGGTCCTCCTCACTGAGAATTATGGCACAGCTTGATCTCTATATTATATTGACTCAACTAACCAGAGTAAATATCAACAATCCCTCATTCTTATCTCTCTCTTTCTCTCTCTCTCTCCCCACATATATATATATATATATATATATATATATATATATATATATGTTATAAATTAACTGATTTAAAATATGTTTTTTATCGCTACACAGTAATGACCATGTTTCAAAATGGAAGCTAAAAGCTTCGAATTTAATTTTGTAATTAAATTAAAATCATTAGTTCCATTTCATCTTCAAGCAAATATTGGAGTAACTTATTTTTTAAATTTACTGAGTTTTAAACGCACACAAAAATTCATAATTCAATGTTTCCAAGGATACAGAGAAATCCAATCATCCAGACAAGGGGTGGTAGCGTGTTCATTTTTATTAACTTTTGTTGTATCAGTTATTAATTACGTTCGAAAAGGGGTTAAGTTTAGGGATGTATTTTTCAACGAATTCTTACATCCGTTAAATACATGTCGTTTGTTTATTTTTTTTTATTTTATTGTTAACGGCAAAAATTCTTTCCTACTTGTATACTTAAAGATTTTGGGGGGAATGTTTAGGTCAGATTTCTCTTTATTTAACTACAATTTTAAAATATTTTCACTCTTAATTATTAATAGACTATATTTCTTTTTAAAACAAGTAAATGTAATAGAATTACTTACATTATATAAAATTATTTTTTCATATCAAATATAAGTATGTATATTACCAGCTCGCATTTTTTTAATTCTATTTTTAAATATTATTTAATGAAAATTTTTGACAATGACGGCAAAAAGTAGCTATTTCATTTCTCTGATTCAGTAAATTTTTATTTTTTATAACCTTAGTAATATAATATTTATGCTCTGTAAATTTACATTGAGCACTGTTTTGTAAAAATAAAAATATCAATAAGAACAAGGGATTATATATCTTACTGTTCTTTCTTTATATTTATATATACATATGTGTGTGTGTGTGTGTGTGTGTGTGTGTGTGTGTGTGTTTAGTGTACTGGGACAGTCTCTAATAACCCTACAACCACACAACTAAATCCACTACAAAAAAACAATGTAGTGAATCAATTTGCATGCCCGTTCAGAGATTATAACTCTATATCGATTATACACTTCTGGTCAAAATCTTAAGACCAGATACAAGAGGGATAAAAATATAATATACTGTTACTTTAATGGAAGTATATTTGAAAAACATTTACATTTAATTAGAAAATGTAGTTTATGAACAAACAGGTGAAAATTTTAAGCTTTTAATTGATTAATAAAAACAAACAAATTTTCCTATCACTTACTTTCAACACAATTTTCCTATCCGTTTATATGCTTACTTTCAACGAAATTTTCCTATCACTTTATATGCTTACTTTCAACAAAATTTTCCCAATCTATTTCTGTTAATATCTTTTCCTCAAAAATGTATAGCTGGTAACATTATTTTTTCAAAAACGTATTATCAGAGGCCCTGCCGCTGGACGCAATCCAAAGTCCCACGCAGGACGCGGATGTATTTTATCGTCATACCCAGGACACGGATGTAGTTTATCATCATACTCGGGACGTGGATGTGGTTTATCGTCATACCCAGGACGTGGATGTAGTTTATCGTCATACCCTGGACGTGGATGTAGTTTATCGTCATACCCAGAACTTGGATGTGGTTTATCGTCTTACCCAAGACGTGGATGTGGTTTATCGTCTTACCTAGGACTCAGTACTCTTAGTTTAGTAAATAAAAAAAAGTTTTTTCGAAGATAGGATACTAAAGTTGTGTCTTTTCTGTTGAGGTAGGACGAAAATTCGTGATCTTAAATCTGTGTAGTAATGCTTTCTTCAAGTTTAACGTTAGAACAACAGACTCTAAAGTTAGAGGTTTTAGGGTACAAAACGCTATAAGCTTTAGAAAAATAATCGTTTTTGTTGTTGTTTTGTGTGTGTGTGTGTGTGTGTGTGTGTGTGTGTGTGTGTGTGTGTGTGTGTGTGTGTGTGTGTTAATCACTCTGTTGGCTAAGAGAACCCCTGGCTCAAGAGATATCAGTAAAAAGTTCACAAGTAATTGATAAGATATAGGCTTACTTTAAATGCATGCAGTTACTGACTGACCCTTGTCAAGGTTAACAATAGATCCAACAGCTTTTCGCTATCACTAGAGCCTAGAAAGGTTACACGAAAGTGTTTTGCCCAAGTGCTCACTCACCTACGCTTTTATATCAACCAAAACTTCATTTAAATCGTGTATGACTGAATATCCTTAAACTTTGTACCGTTAGAAAGTAGAGAATATTCTGATACAGTTGCCCATCATATGACCGTCCGTCCTGCGTATGACAGTAAACTACATTCGGCTGCAAGGCGTCTGATCGGGGGATTTGGCGGTGGGGGAGGAACCACCTCTTAATTGCTGTTGTTTCCACTCTATCCCAGATTGGTAGAACCTATTAGGGACCCAGCTATGGGAAAATAGTTATCCCGCCCCAGCAAAAAAAAAATATGGCTCAAAACATTATGAAAGTATACAAATATATTTTCATAGTAAAAATACCAACAATACATTTTTGAAGAAAAAAATAATCAGTAAGCCATTTTTGCAAATGAAATTACTAATGCTCCTAAGAAAATTAAATTCCGGCCTTAAATGACCCATAAAGACTTGACATGCCGCCAAACAAACAAACCCTTCATATGACTGTCTTTTGAATATCTTTATGCAATAGAAATCAATCTCATGAACTCCGAAAAAGTAAGGAAGATGTCCAGTTGGCTCAGGAAGGAGCGTGTAGATTGTCCAATTCTGTAATAATTGTCTTGGAATGCCAATGATGAAAAATAATAGTCAAGTTTGGTTTGGTTTGGTTTATTTTACGGCTTATCAACCTCAATGGGTTATTTAATGCCGACAAAATTTTTATCGCAGGTAATATTTTCCCCCAAAATCTATTTTTTCTCCAAAAATCTATTGCTGGCAATATTTTTTTCCAAAATAGTATAGCTGGTATTTTTTTTTTAAATGTATTGCCAGCAATGTTTTTTTTTTCACAAAAGAATTGTTGGTATTTTTTTTAAATGTATTGCTGGTAATAATTTTTCCTTGAAAAATTTATTGCTGGTAATTTATTGATGGTTATAATTTTTTTACAAAGTATTTCTGGTATTAAAACCTATTTTTACACTTTCATAGTATTTTGACCCCAGTTTGGGGGTTAACTATTTTAAATTTATCAAGAGGATCAATTTAGTCTGGATAAATTTATTGGTGTCAAATCTTTGGGTCTGAAGAGATGGGCCCCTGATCCAATGAAATAAACTATTACCTATGGATTTATAAGGACTCCGCTTTCATTGTTATATTTGCATTGAGCTCTCATTGGATTTAAATCCTCCTTGGAATTATCCATACCAATTATCAAGTAATATTATGTGTGTGTGTGTGTGTATGTGTGTGTGTGTGTGCGTGTGTGTGTGTGTGTGTGTGTGTGTGTGTGTGTAAGAGAGAGAGAGAGAGAGATTCCTCTCTCTTTTTTAATATTTCTACCGCTCTCTCTATCGTCCTTCAGAACATTAACCAAAACTTTTATTTTAATTATTTATTTATAATTATATTTTTTTAATCATTTCACCCCAAGTTAGACAATAAAGCCATTAAGCTGCAAGGGATTACTGGGTGAGAAAATAAGAAAAATAAGGAACATTATTAAGGCGTATGAACAATAAAAGAACCGGAATTAAAAAGACAGAAGTCAACGATTGACATTGCATTTCAGTTTTTGATGATCAAAGGTGGTCGGGAAGCAAGAAACTGGAAGGGAGTTCCACATTGAGCAGTTCGAGAGAAGAAACTCTTAGCATAGAACTTACGGTTACATCTAGTGGCCATTTCAACTGTCAAATGATGAAAACTTGCAACCAATCTAGAACTACGCTTAAATTCATAGAGTCTAGGTACCATAGCGGAAAGTTCATCACAAAAATTACCATCAAAGAATTTATAGGTAAGCATAGAGAAGGTATGTGACGACAGTGGGAAAGGGATTGAAGCCGAGATGCCAGGTCAAAACCAATAATATTGACGATTCTTCTTTGGATTTTTTCAAGAATCTCTAAATACAGTGCTGTTCGATAAAAGTGACTCACCTGATTTTTTTTACTTAAAAATTTGTTCGCTTATTGTTTTTTAGGTCAAGCTAATTTTTAATCTTACTAATATAAAGACCCCTTCCCGACCACCTAGTAAAAAAGTTTACTCACCCTAAGGTATTCTATTGATAATTATAATTTTGGATATAAATGAGATTTAGAGAAAAACTCTGAGCAAAAAAAGTGACCCACTTATTTCCTGCAACTAGTAATCAATAGAAACATAACCAAACAGCTTTAAATAAAGAATAATAGAAGTATAATTTATTTATAATAGGTAATATACTTCGAAATATTTAATAATCTATGGGTCCTCCTTTATTTTGAATAACCTTTTCAACCCTTTTTGGCACTGACTTGATTAGGTTCTGGCAAATCTCATCTCCAAGCATTGAATTCCAGTCGGATATGAAATTCACAATCAAATCCTCTTTGTTGCTCAACTGCTTTCTCGAGAGCCTGTACTTTATAATGCTCCATAAGTTTTCTATGGGGTTGAGGTCAGGAGATTGGGGCGGTCATGTCATAACACTCACCTGCTTCTCATCAAAGTATTCCTTTTCAACTTTGATTTTTGACAGGGAGCATTATCCTGCATAAAAATGAGCTTAGTGGGTCGATTTGCATCCTTTCAGCAGAAGGGAGCAGACAAGACTCTAAAATTCTCTTGTACTGCTCGCTCCTGGGGGTCTTTTCAATAGGTTTTAAGAAACCAGTTCCATGAAAAGAAATGCATCCCCAGAACATTATACTGAACGGATGCTTGACAGTACTTACTACTAAATTCAAAGAGCTTTCAAAGCTTCTTCTTCGGATTTTAGATCGGTTATCCTTTGAATTTAGCTCAACTCTCGTTTCATCGGAGAAGAGAACAATTAGTAAAAAAAAATCAGGCGAGTCACTTTTATCGAACAGCACTGTATATACCAGGATAAGCAGATCAAATGTGACAGCAATATTCAAAGCAAGGACGAATGGCAGACTTATAAACATGTAAGACAGATTCTGACGAGAAAGATTGTAAAAGACGACACAGGGAACTAACTTTCATAGCATTATACCTAGCAGATTTTCCACTGCATGCCAGAGGAAAATGTTATCCCGAGAAGGCAAACTGTAATTTTCGATTCTGATGTTTTGAGTTATATTTAAATATTTGTTTTCATAGTTTCACCACTCGGTAAAATCGCTTATTTTAGGAAGGAACCGTTGTTATCAACACAGTTCGGCAATGTTTCACTTACACATTCGCAGATGCCGACCCCACGTCAAGTCCAATCGTATACAGTTGTTGATGAGCGCTCCCTGTTGATACGAGGCAAAACAGGATGTGACGTAATCTTATCTCAGTCGTTTCATTAAACTTGCGATATTAAAGATGGCTGCTTTTCGACTATCATTTTTCTTTTGTTTTCTTTACTTTTCTTTTTTTCTGTTTTTTTTTTTTTTTGTTTTTTGTTTTTTATTCCTTTGCAAGCATCAACCCCACTATGCTAGAGTCTATGTAGTGGCTTCACCCCCATAATTTTTCTTTTTATTTCCCGGACCAATCTGGCAAAAATATTGGTAACTTATTTCCACCTTGGATGTCATTTTAAGTATTTCATAGCGTATGTGTAATGATACGCGTATACAGATAATCGGTAAGAGTTCACTCAATTCAAGGTTCAAGAGCCGCTCAATGTAGAAGCTTTCTAAACGAGGTGTGTAATATGAATCTAAGAGGAAGTATAAAGTAGTAAAGATTATGAAGATATATATAGGAGACATAACGATTGAATCTTGACTTGAAGAAATTAAGATTGTAGTGTTCAGGGGAGCATCCAAGCGGGAGTCTGTTTCACAGAGTGGCGGTTATGGATAAAAATAAGTGGAACTCCCTTCTTACAAATGGAATACGGAGGAAATGGTGGTGATTATACCCTATGTAAAGGTCTGAACTGGTGAAGCTAAAGAACATTTGCCATGGAAATAGTATTAGTGTGAGGCTTGCGAGGTTGCGCCTGCAGAGAAAGAGACTGTAAGGAGGAAATAGGTTATCGCCTACAAGCTACCGTGAACTCTATCAGCCGAGATATAGCAACAATACTAAATTCTTGGTCTGATCTGACTCTTGTGAAGATAACACGTGGCAGAAGGAGTCAGGTATTTTATGGAACGCGACAAGGAACGGACTATTTCTCCAGTCCTTTTGGCTATGGATCGTGTACTTTCAGGGATTCCAAAACTTTTTGGCATTATTGCCCACTTTAACATGGAAAAAAGTTCTACTAGAGCTACGCTTTTCTTCACTCTGGTTATTGGGTTGAGATCAAAGTGTAGTATCTGCCATCGGGCGGACAAATCACCCAACTTCTTCTCCTTGGTCTTCTTCTTCTTCTACTTCTTCTCCTCGTTCTTCTTCTTCTTCTTCTTCTTCTTCTTCTTCTTCTTCTTCTTCTTCTTTTCGGTCTTGTTCTTCTACTTCTTCTTCTTCTTCTTCTTCTTCTTCTTCTTCTTCTTCTTCTTCTTCTTCTCGTCGGTCTTCTTCTTCTTCTTCTTCTTCTCGATCTTCTTCTCAGTCTACTTCTCCTTGGTCTTCTTCTTCTTCCTCTTCTTCTCCTCGGTCTTCTTCTTCTTCTTCTTCTTCTTCTTCTTCTTCTTCTTCTTCTTCTCCTCGGTCTTCTTCTTCTTCTTCTTCTCATCGGTCTTCTTCCTCTTCTTCTCCTCGGTCTTCTTCTTCTTCTTCTTCTTCTCCTCGGTCTTCTTCTTCTTCTTCTCCTCGGTCTTCTTCCTCTTCTTCTTCTTCTTCTTCTTCTTCTTCTTCTTCTTCTTCTTCTTCTTCTTCTTCTTCTTCTTCTTCTTCTTCTTCTTCTCGGTCTTCTTCTTCTTCTTCTTCTCCTCGGTCTTCTTCTTCTTCTTCTCCTCGGTCATCTTCTTCTTCTTCTCGATCTTCTTCTCAGTCTACTTCTTCTTCTCAATCTTCTTCTTCTTCTCCTCGGTCTTCTTCTTCTTCCTATTCTTCTTCTCCTCGGTCTTCTTCTTCTCTTCGGTCTTCTTCTTCTTCTTTTTCTTCTTCTTCTTCTTCTTCTTCTTCTTCTTCTTCTTCTTCTTCTCCTCGGTCTTCTTCTTCTTCTTCTTCTCGGTCTTCTTCTTCTTCTCGATCTTCTTCTCAGTCTACTTCTTCTTCTCAATCTTCTTCTTCTTCTCCTTTGTCTTCCTCTTTTCCTTCTCCTCGGTCTCCTTCTTCTTCTTCTTCTTCTTCTTCTTCTTCTTCCTTCTATTTCTTTCTTTTTCTACTTCATTCTTCTCTTTGCCTCTCCTTTTTCTCCTTGGCGTCTTCTCACCCACCTCCACTCTATATTTATTTCCTATAAATTTCCCTTCACTCGAACTCTTCCCTCTTTCCGCATTTACTATTCCGAATCTAATCCTTATTTACGATTTGGCTGTTGTTTCTGCTTCAACGTTTGTTGTTCTGCTATCTTTCTCTTGTTTTATTTTCATTTGCTGGTTTTTTCTTCCCTACCGTTATTATTTTATTGTTGTTTTAACAATTATTTTTAATTTGTTTACCTCTTCTGACGCGCGCTATTTTTTCTTTTGTTTCTATCTTATATGTTTTTACCGTTTAAAAATACTTTATGCAATACGGAATTGTTATTTTTTTTCCTTCCTTCTCCAATTCTCAGTTTATCTTTGAATAAACAAAAACTGTAAATTGGACAGCATTTAAAGGAAAACTTATCCACAGAAATATTTCAATTGGTTTTCTCAAGAATAATTACCAAGTGATTTACCGAATTTAAACAACGTCCAACCTGGTCAGAATCTAGATGGATGATACCAGGTTCTGTAGGCTTGGATGTGCAGGTGGTGTAATCGATAACGGCTCGGAATTGGAAATCAGAGACGCTTGTTCCAATTCAGTCAGGTTCATTATATTCACTTACGTGTAAATACCCGTGGGAAAGATGTGAATCCACCTCTTCTCCCCCAGCTATGGGTTAATTAGTATAATTTGTATCGGTAAAGCATAATCATCTCCAAATAATTATTACAATCTATAAATATTTTCTGGCTTGAAATAACCTGTAAAAAATTGATAAGCCGTAAAAAAAAAAAGACATATCAATCGATACTCCGGATGGCGTCCATCCTCGTTTCAAAATCCAGGGCCTTCGCACACCTCTTGGAGGAATCCCTCCCTAGTTGACCTATACCACTTTATTTCGGGTCATACTAGACAATGTGGGCCGAGATATCGGGTCCGATGGTCACGTCATCTTGATTTTGTCCGTCATCTATTTCTTTGCTATTGCCTTGGTGTTTACACTGTAGCTCTAACGGTCCACCTGCTGTCTCAGAGACGAGAAACGTGGCCAACCCATTTATGTTTGCCCCCGCTTCGTAGTGTCGATTATGCCCTTTATTCTGTCTAGTCTGACGTCGTATCCAAGCGTTGATCTTCCTATCCCGTAAGGTGATGTATGATTCGCTGCATTTTACGTTGGGTCACTGCTACATTCACTGCAGTTGGTGGTGTAAAGCGGCCATGTTTCACTTTCATAAGGAATCACTGGCAGAACACGTAGAAGTTTCTCTTTGTTTCGACTGTTGAATTTAGTGTGATAAAAAAATCCGTCTTTACTCAGCACAGCGTCTTACTTGTAAAATCTCTGTTATTTATTTCAATCTTTGCGAGGAGTTTCTTCATTCTATAGTTTATTCAGACTTGGATCTTTATCGTACTTGTTTCGCTCCATTTTACATTGGTTCACTGCTACAGTCACTGCAGTTGGTGGTGTAAAGCGGCCATGTTTACTCAGTACAGCGTCTTGTAAATCTCTGTAATTTATTTCAATCTTTACGAGGAGTTTCTTTATTTTGTAGATTAGTCAGACTTGGATCTTTATCGTTCTTGTTTTTATCGTTATGTCTTCGCTGATATTCTCTTCAGATTTCCTGGGATAATATACAGACTGCAATTTTTTTTGTCACCTTCTCAATTGGAATAGAATTTTCCAACCTTTAACTTCGAATCTCTCGCAAGAGAACCAATCACGTATTGTGCATTGAGAACTAATCCTCGCTTCACTATTTTTGTTTGATCGTGAGATTTCCGCATAATATTCAATGCTATTTGACGACTGCTCATAAGTGAGGTTTCACCATTTCTTTTATTAAGTAGTTCAAGGGGAGACAACTATGTTTGCCTTCCTCCACAGATAGATGATGATGTTAATGACGATGATCTAGAGGAAGCACTGCGTCTAGAAATAATAGTGTTTCCTTTATTTATATTATAGATGATATATATTAATATAGTATTTATATTATAGATTACATTTATGAATATATTATTTATATTATAGATTATATATATCAATATATTATTTATATTAATATATTCATATTTATATATTTATATTAATATATAAAATATATTATACGAGGGTCATTCAATAAATAAGGTGAATTTTTCGGTATAAGGTCTTCTAATACAGATAGAAGCTTACTCTTTTTTTTTTTTTTTTTTTTTACTTCTTTTTCACATGGATTTAATTTCTTTTGCTGATTAAAAAAACTTTCAGAGTTTTGGCGATTAACAATGATGGCCGACCAAGAAGCATGCTCCAGGATTAAACAGCGGTCAGTTATCAAGTTTTTGGTTGCCGAAGGGTGCAAACCAGTTGAAATTCATAGGAGAATGTCAACTGTGTATGGTGCCACATGTTTCAACCAAAAAAATATATAGAAGTGGGCTAAATTGTTTAAAGTAGGACGGAGCAGTGTTGAGGATGAAGACAGGCCTGGGAGGCCTACAGAAGTGAGGTCTCCTGAGGTGACCGAATCACTCAATGACCTCATTCAGTCTGACAGAAGGGTGACAATGGATGAAATTGCAAAGACTTTGAGCTTATCTGTTGGGACAAACGCAGGGGTCATCAGTCAGAAGGAGTCATCTTACATCATGACAACGCAAGGCCTCACACAGCAGCCCAAACGGTGCAGACCATCAACGAGCTGGGCTGGGAACTGCTCCCTCATCTCCCTTACAGCCCAGACCTTGCCCCTTCAGACTTTCACCTGTTTGGTCCCTTGAAAGCGTTCACGAGAGGCACGAAGTTTAAAAGTGACGATGAAGTCAAAAGTGTTGTGAGCGACTGGCTGAGACATCAGTCCAAAGATTTTTACGCTGAGGGAATACGGAAGCTTGTGCACAGATGGGGAAAGTGTGTGACAGTGCTGGGAGACTACGTTGAAAAAAAAAGTAAGCTTCTATCTGTATTAGAAGTCCTCATACCGAAAAAGTCGCCTTATTTATCGAATGACCCTTGTATATTATATATTATATTATATTATATTATATTATATAAATATTATAATATTATATTATATTAACATAAATATAACATACTTAAAAATTACATTAATCACTTCAGATCACGTATATCAAAAATAATTTATTTTTTTATTAAATTTTATGAAATTTAATAGTGTCTTCATTTTACTCTTTAAATTATTTGATACTCCTTACCGAAGGCAAAAAATACGCCCATACAAGATGACTCCGTGAAATGTATTCTTTTTTAAATTCCATACATTTGTAATCTAGATTTACTTAATCGATAGTAATATATGAAAAATCGATAGTAATCTATGAAAACTGATAACAAGCCATACTCATTACAGATAGTTATTAATCGATGCTAATATATGAAAAACGAACTCCAGTTTAAAAATTAAAAAAAAAAATTTCTATATATTTTAATTTTAAGAAATCAAGTCGTATGAGTATATTTTGTTTTGGCTTCCGTAGGACGATCAATTTACAATGGATTTACACGGTAAACTGTCCCCACCTTTAATAACTTTTATAAAATTTATTAATTTTTTTTTCTTTTCACAATCTGATGAGCGGGTGGTGCGAAAAACTATTGATATCTCCCAGCAATTGCCAATACAATAATCATTCGAAAAAAATATGTGCTGGCTTTAAATAACCCAAAAAGGGTTGATAAGCCGTAAAAATAAATCTATAGTAATAGAAAAAAAAATAATAATTATTTCTGATTGTATTGTCTATTTTCCAAGTTCATCATATAGTATTTATTTACACTATTTTCACGTAGGTTAATTTTCCTCAACTCAGGTTGATTTTTTTCTCTTTTTGTGCGTGTATGTGTGTGCGTGTGTGCTTGTGCGTATGTGTGTGCGTATGTATGCGTGCGTATGAGTGTATGTGTCAAATGTCGTCAATATACCGGGTGTAACAGCAAAATTGTCCAAATCGTGTAACAGCAAAATTGTCCATCCCCCAAAATGTTTAATATCTAAAGAACCACTAAACTAATTTAGGTTCTTTTTTTACCAAGTTTTCAGATAAGACGCTTAGTCATATTGACACCATTCGTCGTAAGAATCACTGAGAAACCCTTTGAGTTATTCAGCTAGAAAGAGAACAGGTTAAAATCGATTTGTATCAGACCGACTGTCTTCCAAACTGAGCAATGGTGAGAGGAAAAAGATCATTCACGCCTTCAGTAATGGTACCAAAATGCATGCTCTGGCTTCCACCTTCAAAGTCCATTCAAGAACCATCAAGAGAACGATGAATAAGTTTTGAAAAGAGGAAACAGTAGAGAGGAAAACTGGATAAGGTGGTCAGAACTGAAAAAAGGACTCATCATCTTAACTTACGCTAAAGAAATCAGTTAGAAAAGATCCAACTCAATCCATAAGACGTTTGGCACGTGAGAGAGGAGTTTCAGCAATGACAGTCCAAAGAGCAGTGAAAAAAGTCTTGGAAATGAAATCATACGTGAAACCTGTAAGGCACCTTGTTATTCCAGGACAGAAAGTTAGAAGGTTAGAAAGGACGAAGATCATGCTAAATAAGTTGTAAAATGATCCTGGAATAATATATATATATATATATATATATATATATATATATATATATTATTCCATGTCCACTTATATATATATATATATATATATATATATATATATATATATAAGTGGACATGGAAGTCAGCACTTAGAGGCGACAGTCTGTTTCATGCTAGTGCAATCGTCAGGCAACTAGTGCTGTTATTTTTCTCGGCTATTTATATATATGGGTCAGTGGTGCATTGTGGGTAGTCTATTTTGGCGGTTACTTTTACCGGAAGTCGCTTATTTGTTTATTTATGTCAAATTATTTTGCTTATTTTTTTGTTTGTTTTTTTAATTTTATTTTTATTTTTTATCTTATATATTTATTTTTTATTTTGATTGGTGTTTTTGTTAACATAGTAAAAATTTGTTTATATAGCTTATTGCTGGTAGTCTATTATGGCCGTCATTTACCGGAAGTCGATTGTTTGCTTATTTATTTGGGTCAAATTGCTTTGCTTGTTTTTATTTATTTTCATTTTTATTTTTTATCTTATATATTTGTTTATTTGTCATTGATTAAATCTATTTGTTGAATTTTGGGGTGGGATGTTGTGGTTTGTTCTTACTATTATTTTGGTCGGAACAGTTTTTAATTTATCTATTTGGGTTGGTTATCTTTATTTAAGTAACGTAGTATATTATCTTTTATTAATTTTTTTTATTTTTTATCGTTATATAACAGTTATAACTTTCGTCCGTTCTTTTGATTTGATTTTATTTCGCATATTCTAACAGGTATGGTTTTGTAATTTGTTTGGAGTAATTTATTTTGCTTATTTTATTGTTGTTTTGTTTGTTTATATATTTATTTTTCTATTTTAAGTTACGTAGTAAAAATTTGTTTTCATGTCTGCATTGTAAAAGATCCGAGCTAATCTCAAAATGCAGACATGAAAACAAATTTTTACTACGTAACTTAAAATAGAAAAATAAATGAATATATAAACAAACAAAACAACGATAAAATAAGCAAAATAAATTACTCCAAATTAAAAAAATTAATAAAAGATATATATATATATTTGAACGTTATATGAATCCTTCATGAGCTTCCGATCCTTAGCTATGATTAATTAATCATGAACATGTCATTTTTGTTTATGATCGATTTCATCACGATTCTTGTTAAGCTTGGAGAGTAATTATAGATTCTTATTGTTCTTATTATACAGATCATCGTGGATTAGGTTGTCTGTCTGTTCTTCCCTTAGGTCGCACAACGATTGAAGCAATCTAGGGACAGATGATGATGATGATGATGATGATGATGATGATGATGATGGTGGTTACTTATTGCGTCTAATCTATTAATTACATTTTTGTCATACATATGTATAGGAAAAAAATAGGGTTCGTCTTTATCCGCAGTTGGAACATATCCTACGTGGATAAGGAGGGACTGTTATATTTTTTTGTCTGCGAAATATGTCTTCAACCCGATACGGGACAGCGGCTTACCTATTGGCACAAATGCAGAATGGCTAAGCAGGTAAAACCGACATTAGACAGATCGACAGACAGGTGCAGACGTTTCGCAAAAGTGGCTCTTCTTTCTATCCGATTATCCGATGCGCTTGTTACAAACGAATGAAAGATACCAGACACTTGAGTAAAAGCTTTATTTTTATCCTTTCCCGCGTGAAAACCCAAGGGGGCAAAACCGACTAAAATTTATTCGTACTTTTCCGTCGCACACATCATGGATATATGCGCATGTGTTTCCTTCCTACCTTCCTCTCTGTTTAGATTGCTATGTGTTAACGTGAATGTGTTACTCTGTCACGCCCTTAAGTATATATAAAACATTTGTGTATGTATTTGTATGTGTTATGGGTCCTTACCTATAACTACAGAATGAACTTTTCCTAACTCTATGTATACTACGCCTCTCAAGACAGAGAGACGAATCGAGTCGAGCCGATAGTAGTTCACTCCAAACCAGACTGACAGTCATACTAACAACTTCCACATCTTGTATTATTATTTCGTGCAATATATCCTCGTTATTTCTACTCTTGTGTTCGTGGACCATAACAGTGTGCATATATACATATAATATATATATATATATATTTTAAGCTTTTCACCCCAAGCAAGCCACTAGCATGCAAGGGGTTACAGAAGGTTTGGAGGAAGAGCAGATAGGAGTGGTAGAGGAAAGGATGTGGAGAAAGATAGTGGATCGATCAAGGCAAGGGGGTTACAGAAGATTTGGAGCGAGAGCAGATAGGAATGAAAGGGGGAAAGGATGTGGAGAAGGGAAGTGAATAGATCAAGGCAACTGGAGATGTCGATTGACGTTACACTTAAATAGTTGGAGATTATATTTGTCAGGGAAACAGGAATAAGGAAGGGAGTTCCACAGGCGATATATATATATATATATATATATATATATTGTCATCCACAGACAGACTGTTTCGCTGTATCACAGCTCATCAGTGTGGCTAGACGTCCGTTTGCCTCTAGCTAGGATCGAAACCCAACTGAATTAGTGTCAGTCGGGGATTCTACCACTAAGCCGTTGGCGCATGGCAGGGATGAAGGAGAATTTAAGCGTATTTATTTTTAGATAAACACACAGTGACAGAGAGAACTCGATTCGTTTTACCGAAGAGTCTTGCATTACATATATATATATATATATATATATATATAAACAATAAAATCCAAAGTCACCTCTTATGGGGAATAGCCTATTTCGGCTGACGAAGATATCGATCGTCTGTCTTATCAACCCCGGTGTGGACTGAGTTCGTGTCAGAAATCGAATTTTAACACTGAAAGCTAAAAAAAAAAAAAAAAAAAACAATCGAAAAACTAATGCAGAATTTATCCATTTCAATGTTTCAGGCACGAGTCAGGGATCAGGGAAGGGTGGAAGGTATTAGTCTTAAAGGGAAGAAGTTTTATAAAAATTTAACCCGAATATTAACCTCATGACATTAATTTGGAATTATATAAAGAATGACATATTAATTTAAAATTAAAAGAGGAATAAAAAAGAGTTTAAAAATAACTATTAAATATATAGGCAAAAGGATGTAAGGGCTTAATGGAAAGAGAGTTGGGATGAGATGAGTTTATAAATTATAATTAATATAGGTAAAGAGGTTATAGAGGGGGGAATATAGAAATTAGAATTAGTTATACTATCGACATTTGAAGAGTTAGGGGGTGACTATTATAGAAATATAGTAGCTAATTAAGGTAAACCTATATTATGGAAATTTGAATTTGTTTTTATGTCGACATTTTAAAACTAAATCATTCTTCTGATTTTATAGTTGGCTTCGAATATTTTTTTATTATCCTAATTTCTTATTCTTTTTATTATATATATATATATATATATATATATATATATATATATATATATATATATATATATATATATATATATATATTATATGGCTGATTGAATAAATTACAAATATTATGTCTACTTATTTTTATCTTAATACTTTCATATTTAAGAATATTTTGCCGTATATTACAATTCGTAAATATGAAAGAATTATGATAAAATATTGTTTGTAAATTATTCAATTAGGCATGCCCAAAAGAGAATTTCCTGTCTAAATAAACATATATATATATATATATATATATATATATATATATATATATATATATATATATATATATGTATAATCCAAGATTTTATAGATGTAAATATTTCAGTTAATGTTTATTAATTCAAGTAAATATTTGTATCTATAAAAAGAATGTATAGACATAAAAATGTCTTTAAAATAATTGTCGGACATTGTCCATTTCATAATATATATATATATATATATATATATATATATATATATATATATATATATATATATATATATATATATAGATAGATAGATAGATAGATATAGATATATATACATATATATAAATATATATATGTGTGTGTGTGTTTATCACTTTAAACGTTATTGTTAGTGGATACTCGTATTTAAGTAGACGCCCCGTTTATTTATTAAACTGAATACGTATTTATTTTCGTCTAGAGCCTGAATCTTTGAGAAATCTTATTAAAGGAAATTTACGGCAGGATTCAAACAGAGGGAGTGGCCGCTAGACCCGGGCATGCTCTAACCAACTAATCTATGGACAACCGGCTGACCAGGCAGGGCCGGATTGGGCCTCTTCGCGAAACTTCTCCCGACATTTTTCATATCTGCGCAGTTTCGCATCCGACCGTATACAAGTCGAGTTTTTCTAAAGTAACTAATAGATTTTTACTCATCTGGGTGCTGACTGTTTATCATTTTATACGTCATTTTATTCGATACTCGTATTTGAGTAGACGCCAGGATTCGAACCTGTGTACCTCTGGGCAGAGGGAGCTGCTGATAGACCGTGTACGGTCTAACCAACTAACTACAGAGAACCAAATGATCAGGACATGCCGAGTTGTATCCTTAAGCGAAACTTATAACTTTCTTATACACACAGACAAACACACACACACACACACACACACACACACATATATATATATATATATATAAATATAAAAGTGAACATAGAAGTCAACACTACTAGATGCAATCGTCAGGCCTGACGATTGCATCTAGCATGAAACAGCCTGCCGCCTCTAAGTGTTGACTTCAATGTTCACTTTTATATTTACACACGCTCTATCTCTGATATTTATCCCATAAATATAGCACGTCTTAAGATTATATTTCTTCATATATATATATATATATATATATATATATATATATATATATATATATAATATATATATATATATATACATATATATATATATATATATATATATATATATATATATATATATATATATATATATATATATATTGAACAATAAAAAATATTAAAAAATTAAAGTCTTCAGACACACTGGGTTGTATATTAATATTCTTTCGTTTTTATTATTATTATTTCATTTAGATTCCTCGACTAGTTTCGGCCAACATTGCCATAATCAGGAGAAAAAAATTTCTGCTTGATGGTAGCAATGAACTACAGAAATGAATGTCTTGATGGAGAAAATGAACTTTTGTCTGTAGTTTTCATTTGTTTTTTTATTTGTTTTTTTTTTGTTTTTTTTCATGACTTTTGGTCAGTCCTTGTGTTGGTCAAACATACACACACACACACACACACACATACATATATATATATATATATATATATATATATATATATATATATATATATATATATAAAGTGAACATTGAAGTCAGCACTCAGAGGCGAGAGGCTGCTTCATGCTAGACGCAGACACGTGGCTTGACAATTGCGTCTAGCATGAAACAGCCTATCGCCTCTGAGTGTTGACTTCAATGTTCATTTTGATATATATATATATATATATATATATATATATATATATATATATATATATATATGTAATTTGGTATATATGTGTTTGGTAATCCGTATGGATAATTCCAGGGAGGATATAATCCAGAGAGCTCAATGTAAAAACAGAACAAATATTAATTGTATT
>OZ038499.1:15379684-15429684 GCA_964036315.1 Acanthosepion esculentum | reverse complement strand
TAGATAGATAGATAGATAGATATGAACAGACTGAGATAGATAGATAGATAGATAGATAGATAGATAGATAAGAACAGACTGAGATAGATAGATAGATAGATAGATAGATAGATAGATAGATAGATATGAACAGACTGAGATAGATAGGTAGATAGATAGATAGATAGATAGATAGATAGATATGAACAGACTGAGATAGATAGATAGATAGATAGATAGATAGATAGATAGATAGATAGATAGATAGATATGAACAGACTGAGATAGATAGGTAGATAGATAGATAGATAGATAGATAGATAGATAGATAGATATGAACAGACTGAGATAGATAGATAGATAGATAGATAGATAGATAGATAGATAGATAGATAGATAGATAGATAGATATGAACAGACTGAGATAGATAGATAGATAGATAGATAGATAGATAGATAAGAACAGACTGAGATAGATAGATAGATAGATAGATAGATAGATAGATAGATAGATAGATAGATAGATAGATAGATAGATATGAACAGACTGAGATAGATAGATAGATAGATAGATAGATAGATAGATAGATAAGAACAGACTGAGATAGATAGATAGATAGATAGATAGATAGATAGATAGATAGATAGATAGATAGATAGATAGATAGATAGATAGATATGAACAGACTGAGATAGATAGATAGATAGATAGATAGATAGATAGATAGATAGATAGATATGAACAGACTGAGATAGATAGATAGATAGATAGATAGATAGATAGATAGATAGATAGATAGATAGATATGAACAGACTGAGATAGATAGATAGATAGATAGATAGATAGATAGGTAGATAGATAAGAACAGACTGAGATAGATAGATAGATAGATAGATAGATAGATAGATAGATAGATAGATAGACAGACAGATAGATAGATAGATAGATAGATAGATAGATAGATAGATAGATAGATAGATATGAACAGACTGAGATAGATAGATAGATAGATAGATAGATAGATAGATAGATAGATAGATAGATAGATAGATAGATAGATATGAACAGACTGAGATATATATATAGATAGATATATAGATAGATAGAGATAGAGATAGATAGATAGATATGAACAGACTGAGATAGATAGATAGATAGATAGATAGATAGATAGATAGATAGATAGATAGATATGAACAGACTGAGATACATAGATAGATAGATAGATAGATAGATAGATAGATAGATAGATATGAACAGACTGAGATAGATAGATAGATAGATAGATAGATAGATAGATAGATAGATAGATAGATAGATAGATAGATATGAACAGAAATAGATAGATAGATAGATAGATAGATAGATAGATAGACAGACAGACAGACAGACAGACTTCACTGGATATCACATTATCAATATCCCTTGAACGAAGGATTTAAAGGAAATTTGGTCAGAATTAAAGCCATGACTAGCATTAGCTTGACTGTTAATCTTTATGATGAGAGGCTAAAATCTATTTTTAAGCGCCATTTGTATTAATTAAACGATAGCATCCCACTTCTAAAAACAAAACACTGAATTGTTTTTGTAAACTGTCTTCAGACTATTAACCTCTTATTTTGATTGTTTATTCTTCACATTATCTGCTTCGACGTGACACGCCACTCGTTCTGCCGCAGAAATATTTTAAACTAAGAGCAGACTGCGATGAATAACATCGCATTCCAAGTTGAAGCATTTCTCCTCTTGTGTGGGTTTGTGTGTTTGTGTGTCAGGTTAGCGTCTTAAAAGAACCAGGACCGATAGAGACACCCGGCAGCCGAGACATTTCATCTCAAGTGCAGAGCTAAGATCTATTTTCCCCCAAAATCATCAACTATAAAATTGCTCAACTGTTAGAAGACCTTCCCCGTGTAGGAGCACTCAGTCAAGTATCTATAAAGAATTCACCCAGATATAACCAAGAGGTTTTTGCTTAAAATACCTCTCTAAATATTTTTTTATCAGCATTTGAGATGAGTTAGCGATCTAGCCTCATCAACGTTATTAATTTTTGACGAGTTTATCTTTCAAATACTTACCGTCATTCTTCTGTCACAGCCCCATGTCGTTTTACAGTCTACAATTGTTAAGCATGTAGCATAGTTTTTGAGAGATAGCTTTGCCTATCTCCCGATTATATTCCTTCCCCGTCTTTTATCTCTTGTTCCCTGTTTAGGATTGGGTTTCCGGTTCCTTCTAAAGCCTATTTCAACTCTGCATAGCCGCCTGAACACTGAAATTTCATTTACTAGTTATTTAATTATTTTTCTTCTCCTCAAGCTATCGCCCGGTTCACACACCTCCCTGGTCTTTTGAGCAGGAGTAGAGATTAGTTAGTTATATAGGTCTGCCTGACGTCTGATTCACACACCTTCCCAGTCTTTTGAACAAAGGTAAATGTTCATCCCTTGTTTCCTGTTTAGGGTTGGTTTCCGGTCCCTTCTCCTAAAGTTTTCTCATTCTCTTTCACTCCTAGTAACCTCTTTGCGTCTTAGTGGCATTATCGCCTTTCTTAGGGTAAAATGATGAAAAAAAACCTCCGACGCTTTAACCACGAAGACCATTCAGATTCAAAGTTAGTTATATATCTATATTCTTCTTTATTCGTGTTGTGGTAGGATCCACCTAATTTGCATAGTGGAGTACCGACTATATAAATATGGTTGGTACCGGGAAGACATGAGAGGCGAATCAAGAGATTCAACTAGAGACTCTGCCCGACTGCGACTTAGTCAACACATTCTCCAGGAACGGTCTTCCCAGGAATATACAAAAGACTATATGTAAATATTGTGTACACTTTCTTGTTTCAATACATTTTGTTCTAAGTACATTTTGTGTTGCATTATTATTCCATGCATTAGTCAAGTTTCAACAATTCGCCTTACTCTTCGGTATATTTTTTGTTTAGACCCACTCGAAGTACCCGAAAGCGAAGCGTTTTTATTAACAATTTTTTTAATAAGAATCAGGACGTTCGAAACAAAGAAAAAAGTGCTGAAATGGTATGTAATATCAGTCCTACTATATGGCAGTGAATTCTGGACAATCTCCTCACAAATTAAGAAGAGACTTGAGCAACAGAGATGTGGTTCTACAGAAGGAAGCTGAGAATACTATGAACATGTGAGCAACAAGGAAGTTTTCAAAAAGCAATAAAAAAAATTTATACTTAGTATCAAAAAGAGACAATTGAAATTTCTAGAACATAATGAGGAAAAAGGGTTTGGAAAATGTGACACTCACAGGACATATTGATAGAAAAAGGAAAACATCGAGTAACCTACCTAACGATGTTGTATAAATAGGTAGCAGACCAGGGAGGGGGATAATAGGGAGAAAATATTATTTTGAGGTACAAAGGACAGAAAGTTGTGTAGAGCTACGATCGCCTACGTCTTGAAATGAAGTACAAAATCCACTGGCTACTGCATGAGATTGTTATAAGGACATAAAAGAAGGAAGTAAATAATACGAGGATGTGTGGGAGAGATAAAGTTTTACCCTAGACTTGAAGAGGTTAAGATTACAATGATGGGCGAAACATCCTCGCAGCAGTCTGTTCCACAAAATAGCCGTTCTCGGAAAGAATCTGTCTGGGTGGAACTTCATCCTTGACAACGTTACATGAAGGGAATGAGGATGAGTTCACTCTGTGGATGTGACATGGTGGGTCCTAGCTGCGAAGCTCTGGACAAGTGGAAACTAAGAAATGAAGCTCGTCTGAAGATCTGCAACGGAAATAGCGACAAAATAGCAGGCGATTAGCAAGTGGAAAATTGCTAACCGACCGCTGTTTTGTTTGAAAGGGGTTGAAGAGTGGAAAATAATTCATCAGGCACAAGGCTGTGTCTAATCGTTTTTAAACTCTGTCAACGCTCGACAGTGGGGTCTGGGCAGCGCCATATTAGATATGGCAGCAATACTCCATTTGTTGGTCCGATCAATCGCATGTAACGAAAGATCGAGACTGTAGGCGTCCAGTCTTGTCTAGCGCAGGAAACAAACATTCTTACAGAGTCTTTCAAGATGGTACGAATATATGTGTTCTACTTCAGGTCTTAAGTGCGCTTCTGTACCAACAGATGTTCGGGTCTAGGAGCCTTATTGAGAGCACGACCGCTCATTGGAGCTAGAGTAAATTGTGATGACACACGGAAGAATCTATCTCTTAAATTAACTCTTGTAAAGTACTTTCTGGTGCGATACAAAGAACCGACCATTCTTGAACATCTTTAATGATGGAACGAATAGGCGAGTTCCACTTGAGGTCTTAATTGTACTTCAGTCCTATTTGACATTCGAAGCAACAAGCCTTATTGTGAGCGCGATCGCCAATCGGGACTAGAGTAAATTGTAATGGCACATGGTAGAATTTCTTTTTAAATTGACTCTTGTAAAGTACATTCTGGTGCGATACAAGGAACCGACCATTCTTGAACATCTTTAATGATGGCACGAATAGGCGAGTTCCACTTGAGGTCTTAAGTGCGCTTCAGTCCGAACAGATGTTCGGGGCTAGGAGCCTTATTGAGAGCACGAGCATTGGGGCTAGAGTAAATTGTGATGACACATAGAAGAATTTTCTTTTAAACTGACTCTTGTAAAGGTACTTTCTTTTGCGATACAAGGAACCGATCTTTAACTTCTTTAGCGATGGCACGAATAGGCGAGTTCCACTTCATGTTTTCAGAGCGCTTCAGTCCCAATAGATGTTCGTGATAATGAGCCTCATTGAGAGCACGACCGCTCGTTGTGACTAGAATAAATTGTGATAGCACACGGAAGAACTTCCTTTAAATTGACTTTTGTAAAGGTACATTCTGGTGCGATACTATCTTCCTTAGCGATGGCACGATGGCGAGTTCCAATTAAGGTCTTGAGTGAGATTCAGTCTCCATAGATATTCGAGGCAAAGAACCTCATAGAGTAAATTGTGATGGCACATAGAAAAAAATATCCTTATGAACTTCCATATGATCCATAAAGAACTGAAAATCCGAATCGTAATCATGAAAACTACAATGCTACTAAAATAATAAAAATTCTACTAAAATAATAAAAATTCAACTAAAATAATAAAGCATACAATGTAGTGACCTGGAGTATAAAAGTACTTTGGTGTCACTTAATCGTAAATTTGTATAGTTACTCGTTACACTATTTACATTATTCGGACTATTGCCCTCATCATTGTCGCCATGTTTATCACAACGTTTAGGCCGTTGTATGCACCGGTCTTCTTCAGGTGGTTGGAATGTCGAACTGAACCCTTTATTTCATTCACCGGGGTAGATTGTTCTAGTTCCACGTGCCATGTCTAATGGATGTCAGTTATCTTCTCTTAATTCCCCTCTGAAAGTTCTCCACTGCCATACCCAGGTATTGAACTCACACTCTTTGGGTCCTGTCACTGGATCTGACTAACACCTTTATCCACTGTGCCATGTGTCCTAGACAGAGGGGAATTGACAGGAGATAAATGACATCCATGGGACGTGGAACTAGAACAGTCTACCCCAGTGAGCGAAATAAAGTGTTCAGTTCGACATTCCAACCACCTGAAGAAGGCCGGAGCGTACAACGGCTGAAACGCTGTGATAAACATGGCGACAAAGATGAGGACAATAGTCCGAATAATGTAAATAGTGTACATAATACCTCATCTCAGAAATATAGACAGATACTGAAGGGCCGAAACGTTGTAATAAATATAGTGACAAAGATGAAGACAATCGTCCGAATAATGCAAATAGTGTACATAATACCTCATCTCAGATATATAGACAGATACTGAAAGGCCGAAACGTTGTAATTCCAGTTAGGTCCGTTATATTCACATACACGCAAATACCCTTGAGAAAGGTATGGATCCACCTTTGCTATGAGTCAATTAGTAAGATTTGTATTACCAAATCATTATTATCTCCCCACAAAGCATAAAATACAGTTACTTAAAAAAAATTGGTAGTAAATAACACATAGAGATTGTTGATATGCCGCTAAACAAAACTACAAATCAACTAACTTCAATATGTTATGTGAGTATCAAATTTTCTAACCCCTCTTTTCCTATTGTGTGCCCTGATGTGAAACATAATTGTCCTTTTTGTTTGCTTTTTCTCTAAAATTTGGCCGTTGCTCATATGTTCGGTTCATGGTATCCTCAGAATCCTTCTGTAGAACTAAATTTATTTTGCTTCAAGTCTCTTCTTCATTATGTGAGGAGATTGTCCAGCATTCACTGCTATATCGAAAGAATGGTATTACGCATCAGCTCAGTAATATTTTATTTTATTTTTTTATTTACATTGTTCGAACTGTTGTCCTCATCTTTATTGCTATATTCACAGTCTATATTTCTTAGATGAGGTATTGTAACTATTTACACTATTTACATTGTTCAGACTGTTGTCCTCATCTTTATTGCCATATTCACAGTCTGTATTTCTTAGATGACGTATTGTAACTATTTACACTATTTACATTGTTCAGACTGTTGTCCTCATCTTTATTGCCATATTCACAGTCTATATTTCTTAGATGAGGTATTGTAACTATTTACACTATTTACATTGTTCGGACTGTTGTCCTCATCTTTATTGCCATATTCACAGTCTATATTTCTTAGATGAGGTATTGTAACTATTTACACTATTTACATTGTTCAGACTGTTGTCCTCATATTTATTGCCATATTCACAGTCTATATTTCTTAGATGAGGTATTGTAACTATTTACACTATTTACATTGTTCAGACTGTTGTCCTCATATTTATTGCCATATTCACAGTCTATATTTCTTAGATGAGGTATTGTAACTATTTACACTATTTACATTGTTTGGACTGTTGTCCTCATCTTTATTGCTATATTCACAGTCTATATTTCTTAGATGAGGTATTGTAACTATTTACACTATTTACATTGTTCGGACTGTTGTCCTCATCTTTATTGCCATATTCACAGTCTATATTTCTTAGATGAGGTATTGTAACTATTTACACTATTTACATTGTTCAGACTGTTGTCCTCATCTTTATTGCCATATTCACAGTCTGTATTTCTTAGATGAGGTATTGTAAGTATTTACACTATTTACATTGTTCAGACTGTTGTCCTCATCTTTATTGCCATATTCACAGTCTATATTTCTTAGATGAGGTATTGTAACTATTTACACTATTTACATTGTTCAGACTGTTGTCCTCATCTTTATTGCCATATTCACAGTCTGTATTTCTTAGATGAGGTATTGTAAGTATTTACACTATTTACATTGTTCAGACTGTTGTCCTCATCTTTATTGCCATATTCACAGTCTATATTTCTTAGATGAGGTATTGTAACTATTTACACTATTTACATTGTTCAGACTGTTGTCCTCATCTTTGTGGCCATATTCACAGTCTATATTTCTGAGATGAGGTATTGTAACTATTTACACTATTTACATTGTTCAGACTGTTGTCCTCATCTTTATTGCCATATTTACAGTCTATATTTCTTAGATGAGGTATTGTAACTATTTACACTATTTACATTGTTCAGACTCTTGTCCTCATCTTTATTGCCATATTCACAGTCTGTATTTCTTAGATGAGGTATTGTAAGTATTTACACTATTTACATTGTTCAGACTGTTGTCCTCATCTTTATTGCCATATTCACAGTCTATATTTCTGAGATGAGGTATTGTAACTATTTACACTATTTACATTGTTCAGACTGTTGTCCTCATCTTTATTGCCATATTCACAGTCTATATTTCTTAGATGAGGTATTGTAAGTATTTACACTATTTACATTGTTCAGACTGTTGTCCTCATCTTTATTGCCATATTCACAGTCTATATTTCTTAGATGAGGTATTGTAAGTATTTACACTATTTACATTGTTCAGACTGTTGTCCTCATCTTTATTGCCATATTCACAGTCTATATTTCTTAGATGAGGTATTGTAACTATTTACACTATTTACATTGTTCAGACTGTTGTCCTCATCTTTATGGCCATATTCACAGTCTATATTTCTGAGATGAGGTATTGTAACTATTTACACTATTTACATTGTTCAGACTGTTGTCCTCATCTTTATTGCCATATTCACAGTCTATATTTCTTAGATGAGGTATTGTAACTATTTACACTATTTACATTGTTCAGACTGTTGTCCTCATCTTTATTGCCATATTCACAGTCTGTATTTCTTAGATGAGGTATTGTAAGTATTTACACTATTTACATTGTTCAGACTGTTGTCCTCATTTTTATTGCCATATTCACAGTCTATATTTCTTAGATGAGGTATTGTAACTATTTACACTATTTACATTGTTCAGACTGTTGTCCTCATCTTTATGGCCATATTCACAGTCTATATTTCTGAGATGAGGTATTGTAACTATTTACACTATTTACATTGTTCAGACTGTTGTCCTCATCTTTATTGCCATATTCACAGTCTATATTTCTGAGATGAGGTATTGTAACTATTTACACTATTTACATTGTTCAGACTGTTGTCCTCATCTTTATTGCCATATTCACAGTCTATATTTCTTAGATGAGGTATTGTAACTATTTACACTATTTACATTGTTCAGACTGTTGTCATCATCTTTATTGCCATATTCACAGTCTGTATTTCTTAGATGAGGTATTGTAAGTATTTACACTATTTACATTGTTCAGACTGTTGTCCTCATCTTTATTGCCATATTCACAGTCTATATTTCTGAGATGAGGTATTGTAACTATTTACACTATTTACATTGTTCAGACTGTTGTCCTCATCTTTATTGCCATATTCACAGTCTATATTTCTTAGATGAGGTATTGTAACTATTTACACTATTTACATTGTTCAGACTGTTGTCCTCATCTTTATTGCCATATTCACAGTCTGTATTTCTTAGATGAGGTATTGTAACTATTTACACTATTTACATTGTTCAGACTGTTGTCCTCATCTTTATTGCCATATTCACAGTCTGTATTTCTTAGATGAGGTATTGTAAGTATTTACACTATTTACATTGTTCAGACTGTTGTCCTCATCTTTATGGCCATATTCACAGTCTATATTTCTTAGATGAGGTATTGTAACTATTTACACTATTTACATTGTTCAGACTGTTGTCCTCATCTTTATTGCCATATTCACAGTCTGTATTTCTTAGATGAGGTATTGTAAGTATTTACACTATTTACATTGTTCAGACTGTTGTCCTCATTTTTATTGCCATATTCACAGTCTATATTTCTTAGATGAGGTATTGTAACTATTTACACTATTTACATTTGTTCAGACTGTTGTCCTCATCTTTATGGCCATATTCACAGTCTATATTTCTGAGATGAGGTATTGTAACTATTTACACTATTTACATTGTTCAGACTGTTGTCCTCATCTTTATTGCCATATTCACAGTCTATATTTCTGAGATGAGGTATTGTAACTATTTACACTATTTACATTGTTCAGACTGTTGTCCTCATCTTTATTGCCATATTCACAGTCTATATTTCTTAGATGAGGTATTGTAACTATTTACACTATTTACATTGTTCAGACTGTTGTCCTCATCTTTATTGCCATATTCACAGTCTGTATTTCTTAGATGAGGTATTGTAAGTATTTACACTATTTACATTGTTCAGACTGTTGTCCTCATCTTTATTGCCATATTCACAGTCTATATTTCTGAGATGAGGTATTGTAACTATTTACACTATTTACATTGTTCAGACTGTTGTCCTCATCTTTATTGCCATATTCACAGTCTATATTTCTTAGATGAGGTATTGTAACTATTTACACTATTTACATTGTTCAGACTGCTGTCCTCATCTTTATTGCCATATTCACAGTCTGTATTTCTTAGATGAGGTATTGTAACTATTTACACTATTTACATTGTTCAGACTGTTGTCCTCATCTTTATTGCCATATTCACAGTCTGTATTTCTTAGATGAGGTATTGTAAGTATTTACACTATTTACATTGTTCAGACTGTTGTCCTCATCTTTATGGCCATATTCACAGTCTATATTTCTTAGATGAGGTATTGTAACTATTTACACTATTTACATTGTTCAGACTGTTGTCCTCATCTTTATTGCCATATTCACAGTCTGTATTTCTTAGATGAGGTATTGTAACTATTTACACTATTTACATTGTTCAGACTGTTGTCCTCATCTTTATTGCCATATTCACAGTCTATATTTCTTAGATGAGGTATTGTAACTATTTACACTATTTACATTGTTCAGACTGTTGTCCTCATCTTTATGGCCATATTCACAGTCTATATTTCTTAGATGAGGTATTGTAACTATTTACACTATTTACATTGTTCAGACTGTTGTCCTCATCTTTATTGCCATATTCACAGTCTGTATTTCTTAGATGAGGTATTGTAACTATTTACACTATTTACATTGTTCAGACTGTTGTCCTCATCTTTATTGCCATATTCACAGTCTATATTTCTTAGATGAGGTATTGTAACTATTTACACTATTTACATTGTTCAGACTGTTGTCCTCATCTTTATGGCCATATTCACAGTCTATATTTCTTAGATGAGGTATTGTAACTATTTACACTATTTACATTGTTCAGACTGTTGTCCTCATCTTTATTGCCATATTCACAGTCTGTATTTCTTAGATGAGGTATTGTAACTATTTACACTATTTACATTGTTCAGACTGTTGTCCTCATCTTTATGGCCATATTCACAGTCTATATTTCTTAGATGAGGTATTGTAACTATTTACACTATTTACATTGTTCAGACTGTTGTCCTCATCTTTATTGCCATATTCACAGTCTGTATTTCTTAGATGAGGTATTGTAACTATTTACACTATTTACATTGTTCAGACTGTTGTCCTCATCTTTATTGCCATATTCACAGTCTATATTTCTTAGATGAGGTATTGTAACTATTTACACTATTTACATTTGTTCAGACTGTTGTCCTCATCTTTATTGCCATATTCACAGTCTATATTTCTGAGATGAGGTATTGTAACTATTTACACTATTTACATTGTTCAGACTGTTGTCCTCATCTTTATTGCCATATTCACAGTCTATATTTCTTAGATGAGGTATTGTAACTATTTACACTATTTACATTGTTCAGACTGTTGTCCTCATCTTTATTGCCATATTCACAGTCTATATTTCTGAGATGAGGTATTGTAACTATTTACACTATTTACATTGTTCAGACTGTTGTCCTCATCTTTATTGCCATATTCCCAGTCTATATTTCTGAGATGAGGTCTTGTAACTATTTACACTATTTACATTGTTCAGACTGTTGTCCTCATCTTTATTGCCATATTCACAGTCTATATTTCTGAGTTGAGGTCTTGTAACTATTTACACTATTTACATTGTTTGGGCTGTTGTCCTCATCTTTATTGCTATATTCACGATGTTTCGGCCGTTGTACGCTCCGACCTTCTTCAGGTGATTGGAATTTCGAACTGAACCCTTTATTTCGGCCACCGGGTTGTATTGTTCTAGTTCCATGTGACCTGCCTCTTCCAAATGTCTCAGGTATCTCTCTTTAACTCTCCTAGTTTCTGTTTAACACTACAGTAGCCAGGTATTGAACTCACAACGCTTTGGGTCAAGTCACTGGATTCAACCAACGCTTTTATCCACTGAGCCATGAGTCCTTTTTTTTTTTTTTTGTAACGAAATTTTTCTATTTCTTAATGCATTGATTAGCTTTTGGAAGGCATCTTTCGGTATGCCACTGCGTCTTCGGATTTCGTGTAATAATATGAAAAAAGAAATAAGTAGAGGACTAATCGGGATTGAATAGTGTCTACCAAGTGAACGTTGTTCATAGGACTTGCTTCTAGTGAATAACGAAAAGACACTCACAAAGTATGTAACGAAATCCAAAAATGTAGCTAAAAAAAAAGAATACAAGAAGATACTAAAAAGCACTCGCTTAACGACCTTCGAGTCGGAATTAGAGTGTATGTAATGTCTTCTCTTGTTTTGTTTTTGTTTTGCCAGTTCATAGTTCTGTAATGAGAGATGTCTGGCCCCGGGGATTTAAACTCTGCAGCAGAACCTCCCTCAATTTTCTTCAGTTCTCCAGTAAAGTCCAGGCACTTATTATCTTTTCCTTTTCTTTGTTGTTTGTTTTAATATCAACTCAACGATCTGATACTTTTCCTTTGTTTTTGTTCCTTTTGTCAACAACTAGAATTTGCCTTCTGGCCGAGATTGAAGAATCGCTTCCAATTCATTGTTTCTCATTCTCGAAGACCGAGCAATTTTTGTCCTTTTCCTACATGTAAGTGCATGGGTATCCCACATTAAACAGACCATGGGGTCACATCTTGACCCCGTGAGATGACAGCTAAATGCAAACCGATTAAGCAGCATCAGCTGCAGGTCTAATGTTGCTAAGAATACGACTGATTGGTTTGTTTTTACGGTTTATCAACCTTTTTATGTTATTTAAAGCCAAAAAGTATTTTTTTTAGATTGAAGAATGCTTTGGGAGGAGATAATAATGTGTCCGTGATACAAGTCTTACTAATTAACCCATAGCATGGGGACAAGAGGTGGATTCATACCTAATCAGAATTTAATAAACAAAAAGAAATTATAATTTTGATATAAAGTGGGAGACCAATCCTATATGCCAATCAATACGTAAACTGATCCCTCACTTTTTGGACATGGTACCATCGATACATTTATATCCCAATATAACAAACGCAACTGGAATTGGAACTCGGCTCTTTGAATTCCAGTTCCGAGACGTTATCTGTTACACCTCCCTAACACGCAAGATTACACCAGTACTGACCAGGCTTGACATAGCTTAACTTCGGTTATCGGATGAGAACCAGTGGTAAGAATACGAGACAATATTTTCCATATGTAAAAAAAAAATGTTTATTCACTTCTGGATTCCGTCAAATTAACGTCGACCGAATCAAAGGTATGTGGTTTCGGGTCCCTCTTCGAACATTCTATCTTCTTCTAGCGGGTGGTGGGGAAATCTTCTCCCCTCGTAGCTATGCATGTGTATATACTATTTTTTTAATCATTTCACCCCAAGTAAGGCTATGAAGCCATTAAGACACAAGGGGTTTACTTGGTGCGAAAGAAACGAAGGAAACTTTCATGAGAAGAGAGGACAACAGAAGAACAAGATCCAATGAGACAGTAGATGACGATTGACATTGCATTAAAAATTGTGAAGTTCGTAGTTGACAGGAAACTGGAAAGCTGGAAGTGAATTTCACAAGCGGGAAGTACTGGAGAAGAAACTATTAGAATAGAACTTACGTTAAAACTATCAATTTCAATTATGATTTTATGAGACCTATCTGCCAATCTAGTACGACGTTTAAATTTATGAAGTTGAGGTACCAAAGGGGAAAACTGATCAGAATATTTACTATAAAAATGGTGACTGAAACCGAGATTCCATGTCAGGACGAATAATCAAGAATCTCTAGAGAGAAGCGCCAGGACTTGAGGTGGCAGCAGCATTAGCTGCGTGGACGAATGGTAGACTTATAAATGTATAAGATAGATTCCTAGTGAGAAAAATTGTCTATGACGATACAGTGAACCAACTTTCCTAGCAGCAGACCTAGCAATTGATTCAATATAATTGTTCCAACAACGCACAATAAGATTAGTATCAACCATGCTAATGGAAGGCAAAAAAGTTTCTTTAAGACAATTGAGAGAGAGAAAGAGAGAGAGAGAGAGAGAGAGAGAGAGAACAATTTTGTTTTGTCGGTGTTATAATTAACAAGCCATTTCTTGCCCCAGTTAACAACAGATTGTATGTTATTTTTTTAGATCAGCTGCCAATTTTACCTTATTGAACGGATCAGACTTATCATCAAGACAGCAGTAAATAAATCTGTCATCAGCATAGATACCGAGTTGAGAACTGGTGACATCACGATGGTCACAGATATGTTGCCCTACAGAGGGATACTGAGAATACCATGGACAACAAGGAAGTTTTACGGAAAATAGATTCTGGCGATGACGACACAGTGAGACAACTTTCATATCAGCAGACCCGGCAATTGATACAATGCAATCGTTCCACTTAATGTTAGTGATCCGAGAAGGTGTTATGAGTTCTTTTTTTATACTAATGTGTTCCCTCAATACAAGGCCCAAGAGCCACTCTATGTAGCGTGTTATTGTGTGGTGTTGCATGAACGTTAGTAAAAGCAAGAAGTGAAGTTTATGGGATTATACAGAAAAGGTAATAACTAGCCCTCGTTTTGAAGAGGATAAAATTGTAATGATTTAGAAAATTACCAGGAGTCTGTTTCACAAAGCAACAGATCATTGGAAGAAGCTGGGGAACTTACTAATGGAATATGAATCGAATGGATATGATTTAGTTTGGTTTGGTTTGTGATTACGGCATATCAACATCTCAATGGGTTATTTAATGCCGACAATATTTTTATTACTGGTAATATTTTCTATCTATCTATCTATCTAAATTTATTCCTTTCAATCTATTCATATCTATCTATCTATCTATCTGAATCTCTTCCTTTCAATCTATTCATATCTATCTATCTATCTATCTATCTATCTATCTGAACCTCTTCCTTTCAATCTATTCATATCTATCTATCTATCTATATATCTATCTATCTGAACCTCTTCCTTTCAATCTATTCATATCTATCTATCTATCTATCTGAATCTCTTCCTTTCAATCTATTCATATCTATCTATCTATCTATCTATCTATCTATCTGAAACTCTTCCTTTCAATCTATTCATATCTATCTATCTATCTATCTATCTGAATCTCTTCCTTTCAATCTATTCATATCTATCTATCTATCTATCTATCTATCTATCTGAATCTCTTCCTTTCAATTTATTCATATCTATCTATCTATCTATCTATCTATCGGAACCTCTTCCTTTCAATCTATTCATATCTATCTATCTATCTATCTATCTATCTATCTGAACCTCTTCCTTTCAATCTATTCATATCTATCTATCTATCTATCTATCTATCTATCTATCTATCTGAATCTCCTCCTTTCAATCTATTCATATCTATCTATCTATCTATCTATCTATCTATCTATCTGAATCTCTTCCTTTCAATCTATTCATATCTATCTATCTATCTACCTATCTATCTATCTATCTATCTATCTATCTATCTGAACCTCTTCCTTTCAATCTATTCATATCTATCTATCTATCTATCTATCTATATATCTA
Organism: Acanthosepion esculentum; assembly: GCA_964036315.1. Lineage (NCBI taxonomy): Eukaryota > Metazoa > Mollusca > Cephalopoda > Sepiida > Sepiidae > Acanthosepion > Acanthosepion esculentum. Next base: position 15,414,373 of record OZ038499.1, on the reverse strand, counting down.
TCTATCTATCTATCTGAATCTCTTCCTTTCAATCTATTCGTATCTATCTATCTATCTATCTATCTATCTGAACCTCTTCCTTTCAATCTATTCATATCTATCTATCTATCTATCTATCTGAACCTTTTCCTTTCAATCTATTCATATCTATCTATCTATCTATCTATCTATCTGAACCTCTTCCTTTCAATCTATTCATATCTATCTATCTATCTATCTATCTATCTGAATCTCTTCCTTTCAATCTATTCATATCTATCTATCTATCTATCTATCTATCTATCTGAATCTCTTCCTTTCAATCTATTCATATCTATCTATCTATCTATCTGAATCTCTTCCTTTCAATCTATTCATATCTATCTATCTATCTATCTATATATCTATATATCTATCTATCTGAATCTCTTCCTTTCAATCTATTCGTATCTATCTATCTATCTATCTATCTATCTGAACCTCTTCCTTTCAATCTATTCATATCTATCTATCTATCTATCTATCTGAAACTCTTCCTTTCAATCTATTCATATCTATCTATCTATCTATCTATCTGAACCTCTTCCTTTCAATCTATTCATATCTATCTATCTATCTATCTATCTATCTATCTATCTGAATCTCTTCCTTTCAATCTATTCATATCTATCTATCTATCTATCTATCTATCTATCTATCTATCTATCTATCTATCTGAATCTCTTCCTTTCAATCTATTCATATCTATCTATCTATCTATATATCTATCTGAATCTCTTCCTTTCAATCTATTCATATCTATCTATCTATCTATCTATCTATATATCTATATATCTATCTATCTGAATCTCTTCCTTTCAATCTATTCGTATCTATCTATCTATCTATCTATCTATCTGAACCTCTTCCTTTCAATCTATTCATATCTATCTATCTATCTATCTATCTGAATCTCTTCCTTTCAATCTATTCATATCTATCTATCTATCTATCTATCTATCTGAACCTCTTCCTTTCAATCTATTCATATCTATCTATCTATCTATCTATCTATCTATCTATCTATCTGAACCTCTTCCTTTCAATCTATTCATATTTATCTATCTATCTATCTATCTATCTATCTGAACCTCTTCCTTTCAATCTATTCATATTTATCTATCTATCTATCTATCTATCTATCTATCTCAGTATATATTGGTTTGGTTTGGTTTGGGTTTTTTTACAGCATATCAATCTCAAAGGGTTATTTAATGCCGACAATATTTTTTATTGCTGGTAATACTTTTCCAAAAATATATTGCTGGTAATTTTTTTTTCTTTTTACGAAAATGTATTCTGGTATTAAAACCTATTTTTACATGTTTTGACCCCAATTTGAGGCTTAACTATTTGTCCATAGCTACGACCCTAACAGGTGCTACCACCCCGGATCAGGGTGGACCTGGGAACATCAGCAATTAAGAGGTGGTTCCACGGTCCTCAAAACCTCCTGATCAGTGGCCTGGCTCTTGGATATACTTTATCGTCATAACCAGGTCAGGAATTGGAATCATTCACCATTGTGTATGTTGCATAACAGGTCAGAGATGGGGGTTGAAGCAAGAAACGTAGCTCATCAGAACACGTGACATTTAAACAGTGATAGAGTGGCGAGAGGCGCGCCACATTTCGACTGTAAGAAAGGGTATATAGGGTGAAGTCTATCAAAACAGGCAAGTAAGGACTTGGCAGTTTCAGACTAGATTTAGCAGCAATATTGTATTTTTTGCGCTGATCTGGCTCTTCTAAAGAGAGAGTATAGCAAGGAGGAATCAGATATTTACTTGAGTGGCACTATGGACTGACCGTTTTCCCAGAATCTTCTAAAATAGATCATAAATTGCACTTGAGGCCTGGGAAGGGCTTGAGTACCAATAGACGGAAGGAGGCTTTTTCAAGAGACCACCTATCTGTCGCTTGGATGTCAGCATCAGCCATGATGATGGAATGTAAAAGTGGTTTTCTAAAAAGGTTAAAAGACATCAGTTTCGTTTCGGGGGCAGTAAAATGGCCCCAAATTAACAACAGACTTGAGGACATTTTCGAGATACGTCCAATTCTTCTTCATCGACATCTTTCGAGGCCTGATTCTGTAAGTAGTGACCTTAGGACCAACTTCTAGGTTAATCAAAAGAAAGATTTGCAATGTTATTGGTTTTGATCTGGCATATCGCTTTCAGACACTTTCCCACCGCCGTAATATAGCGTACCTGAGACTTTTCTATAAATACTTTAATGGTAATTGTTCTGAAGAACTTTTCTCTTTGATAATTTGACTTTACAAATTTCAGCACAATGCTACATTGACAGCTAGGCCTCATCGTCAACTTTCCTCTAGAATATCCAGAATTTATGAATTTAAGCGCAGTACTAGATTGGCGGCAAGGTCTCTTCATTTTAAAGTTTAAATGGCTGCATGGAACCGTAAGTTCTATGCTAACAGTTTCTTTTCTCGCACTTCTCGCTTGTGAAACTCTTTTCCGGCTTCTTGCTTCCCAGTCAACTTTGATCTTCAAAAATTTAAACGCAATGACAATCGTTATCTTCTGTCTTCTTAATTCTCGTTCCTTTATTGTCTACTCTCCTTAATAGTAATTTTCTCTAACACTCAGTAACACCTTGCGTCTTAGTGGCCTTATCGCCTTGGGTTGAAATGGGTCTTGTTGTGAACATTCAGTCATTTATGTGCCATACGTGATACACGCGTAGGCGATCATGTATCTTTCGATACTGAAAAGGAGGATTTTTTCCCGCAGTAGGTTGCCATTTCTTTATGCGGTAGGCCAGTTGCCATCCAAGGCTATAGAACCCGGTCTGTTTTGCTATTTACCCATAATTTGGTGGGGGAGAGAAAAAAAAAGGATTCATATCTTTCCCCAAGGGTATTAGCACGTAAGTGAATGTAATGGATTCGACTGGAATTCGAACTCGACTCTCCGATTCCTCAACCCGAGCCGCTATCCATTACTCCACTGTTGTGAACAAGGAAAAGAAATATAGCATGTCATATCGTGGATTTTGATATTAAAGCAGACAACAGAGTAAAAAAATAAAAGCAAGAAATGGTAAGCATCTGGAATTTGCCAGAGAACTGAAGACCACGGGACACATCTCTTTGACTGGTTATGAATCTTCTTAAAACTATGTACAGTATTTTTTTCCGTTATTTTTAGCGTTAAACAAAAATCTCTTCCAATAGAAACGCCATTATTTTATAAACAGCCTAATATTTTTGCCATATATCTGTATTTACAAACGAAAAAAAAAACAACTCGAGATAGATGGATATATCTATAGGAACAGATTGCGATATAAGTAGGAACCAACTGAGATAGACACGAACGAATATAAAATGGATAGAGAGAGAAAAAACAGTTAGATATTTTGAGATTCGTCCCTACTCTCGTAATTTCTGCAGTCAGACTAAATAAACAATTACATTTCTTCTTTTTTTCCCCTTGCCGCAATCTCTTTTGTCGTTCGCGTTGCTGATTGGCCCGTGGATTTTGTGACGTGCATTCTACACAATATCAACGGTCTTGCCAATGATCAACGCAGGGCTTTGGCAAGAGTAACAGAATTCACATCGGGCCAGTCTTCTTAAAATGACACCAGTACACAACGGAGGGAAAGATTAGGACGATGTTCTAAACAACATGATAGCTATTCCAAAGTTATCTTTTCTGAGGAGTGAAAACCAAAAGAAAGGTGGTTTGTAAACACATTTCAAAGAGAATTGATTGAATGGATGAAAAAGATGTCGGAACATTGAAGATGAACGGCAGACAGTGTAGAGAATGCTGAGAAAATAAATTTGAGGATGAGGGTGGGAAAAGTAAAGAAAATCGGTTTGAAAAGATGCAGATAGCGTCTTGTTTTGATGATGGTGGTTTTCGGACTATAAGCCAAACAGATGGATAGAATTGAATTACAATACGAGACCCCTGTTTTCTCAGTGCATGCGCCATTTTGAATCGGGTGCAGGAAGATTGCTGTGTTGAATGACGTAATTTTCTCTGGCAAATAAATAACTCTGGTGATAAAAAAGCAAAGTTCTATATAAGGGAGGAAGACTTTTTTATCGAGGCCCGACATTTGGCCGACAGACATTTGGCCGAAGACATTTGGTCGAGAGTCATTTGGCCGACGGACATTTAGCCGTGAGGCATTTGGCCGAATGGATATTTGGCCGACGGACATTCCACCGAAAAAGTACAAGTAGTAACAAGTAATACTTTAAGTATTTTAATTAGCAGTGTTATAAGGTAGAATAGGACTAATAATTACCACTGAATTTCAAGTGATTAAATTACCTAATCTAACGACACATGGCACAGTGGATAAAGGCGTTAGTTAAATCCAGTGACAGGACCCAAAGAGAGTGAGTTCAAGACCCGGTTAAAGCAGTGGAGAAGTTGGAGAGGGAAATTAACAGGAGATAACTGATAACTGACATCCATTAAACATGGCACGTGGTATTAGAACAGTCTACCCCAGTGAGCGAAATAAAGGGTTCAGTTCGACATTCCAACTACCTGAAGAAGGCCGTAGCGTACAACGGCCGAAACGGTGTAATAAATATGGCGACAAAGATGAGGACAATAGTCCGAATAATGTAAATAGTGTACATAATACCTCACCTCAGAAATATAGACAGATACTGAAAGGCCGAAACGTTGTAATAAATATGGCGACAAAGATGAGGACAATAATCCGAATAATGTAAATAGTGTACATAATACCTGATCTCAGATATATAGACAGATACTAAATCTAAATTTAAAGTTAAAAGTTTTCTTATTTCAATATTTGTTTATTGTAATTAGTATTTTAAAAAATATTTGAGTGTATTTGGGTAAAAAGTAGCTCCTAATTATTTAAATTCGTATTTAACAGTAAGATAAAATCTAATTCATCCTTTAAGATATTAATCATTAAAAGCGAAAGATTTTTACTGAAGAAAAATGAGATTTTTCTCAAAATACTTATCATCTTACAATACTATTTGAAGTAAAATTTTCACTAAATGATGAGTGACTTGAGTTTAGCAAGATTTAATACGATTTTTTAAGTATTAAGAAACACCTTTTCCATGATTCTGTTTGGATGTATTTTTAATTTATTTTTTTACTTCAGACATGTTAGGTTAATTTATAAATTTAAAATTTTCGTCATATACGCGTATATATCGTATGTAATCTTGTTCACTTGGTCTTGGTAACTGGTAAGACTCTATTTGCTCCATAAAAAAAAGCCAGGAAATTTTTTTAAAAATATATATATATATATCTTTCTTATTTCCTATCCCTTCTTTTGTTCCTTTCCTACAACCCATCCACATCTATCTCATTATGTTCATATCTATCTATCTATCTATCTCATTATGGTCCTATCTATCTATCTATCTATCTATCTATCTATCTCATTATGTTCCTATCTATCTATCTATCTATCTCATTATGTTAATATATATCTATCTCACAGTGTTCATATCTATCTCACTATGTTCATATCTATCTCAGTCTGTCTATCTATTTCACTCTGTTCATATCTATCTATCTCATTATGCTCCTATCTATCTATCTCATTATGTTAATATTTATCTATTTCACTCTGTTCATATCTATCTATCTATCTATCTATCTCATTATGTTCATATCTATCTATCTCTATCATTATGTTCATATCTATCTATCTATATCATTATTCTCCTATCTATCTATCTCATTATGTTCATATCTATCTATCTATCTCATTATGTTCATATCTATCTATCTATATCATTATGTTCATATCTATCTATCTATCTCATTATGTTCATATCTATCTATCTATATCATTATGTTCATATCTATCTATCTATCTCATTATGTTCATATCTATCTATCTCATTACGTTCATATCTATCTATCTCATTATGTTCAGATCTATCTATCTATATCATTATGTTCATATCTAGCTAAGCTATCTAAGACCATTCATATCTATCTCAGCCAGTTCATAACGATCTATGTCCTTCTATTCATATCTATATATCATCTATATAATAAATGAGAATGTCAGTGTGTCACATTTTTCCAATTTTACTCCTAGAGGCCGTAGCCCAAAATATCATACCATTTTGGAATCAGACCGACACCGCGAGCAAATTAAAAACATTCCAGGTCGGATCCGGACCTGCAATCCTGAAATTTTGGATTCCCAAGTTTTCATTACTGCGATTGTTTTAGAATTCCGCCATCTTGGCTTCTACTGATAAAAACAATTAAAGGGACACAACTCTCTGACTTTCAATCGCTCATGTTCAAATGAAAAAAATACTGTTCTCAAATTACAGTGTTTCAAAATAAAATTATCCGTGTTTTCAACTTTACTTCTAGAGGCCGTAGACCCAATATATTATACCATTTTGGAATCAGACCGACTCTGTGGGCAAATTAAAAACACTCAGGGTCGGACCAGAAATCCTGAAATTTTGGATTCCCAAGTTTTCATTACTGCGGTTATTTTCGGCGATTTTTTTACGTGATTTACAGGTAACTGACATTACACCTCATCTTTGTCGCCCTATTTAATACAACGTTTTAGTCGTTGTACGCAAGGACACATGACACAATGGATAAAGACGTTGCTTAGATCCAGTGACAGGACCCAAAGAGTGTGAGTTCAAGACCCGGTTAAGGCAGTGGAAATCTTTCAGAGGGGAATTAGCAGGAGATAACTGATAACTGAGATCCATTAAACATGGCACGTGGAACTAGAACAGTCTACCCCAGTGAGCGAAATAAAGGGTACATTTCGACATTCCAACCCCCTGAAGAAGGCCGGAGTGTACAACGGTCGAAACGTTGTAATAAATATGGCGACAACGATGAGAACAATAGTCTGAATAATGTAAATAATACCTCATCTCAGAAATATAGACAGATACTGAAAGACCGAAACGCTGTAATAAATATGGCGACAAAGATGAGGACAATAGTCCGAATAATGTAAATAGTGTATATAATACCTCATCTCAGAAATATAGACAAATACTGAAAGGCCGAAACGTTGTAAGAAGGCCGGAGCGTACAACGGCCGAAACGCTGTAATAAATATGGCGACAAAGATGAAGACAATAGTCCGAATAATGTAAATAGTGTACATAATACCTTGTGGAATCTTCCCCGACTACCAGTTACCCCACGGTGGGAAATGCACTCTTCCTGTTTTGATTTTCACCACCATCATACTTACAAAATATACAACAAGCATTCATTGGTCAATCACCTCCAATCTAGCTCGCTGATTGGTCAGTTTCAACCAATCAAATCATCAACACGCGACAGGTCTGTTTTCGTGCTAACTAAGTTTGAGCCTGCCACGTGATACAACGTACTATAAAAGCCAAACACGAGCAATTCTCGTTCCTCTCTTCGTCACTCGTGCGTCTCACCTCTGCTGCCAAATAAGACCCTTAAAGAACCCCCGTCTTGACTAAAGCAGTCAGACGTAAAAGAACTTTAAAACAATCACGCAAGTACATTTCTGAACTCTTACCAACTTGTACAATACACAATTCCAAACATTCAACACATACTCAATCTTCTAAACTACAGTTTAATAATTAATTCAACCCTTTATGAGCTCAGGTACAAATATTTCCTAATCTAAGAGACATAACTCTGTCAAACCTTTCAGTTCATATGCATGTACATGAAACACTTAATAAATTCAATTGTTATGATGTGAATCATTACGTTCTGTTTTATATTTTATACCATGTACTATTTTACGTCTATTAAAAATTGCATTGTGACAACCACATTGGATAGCGACCTCCAGCATAATGGCATGATCCTTTCCACACCTTTCCTAGACAAATTAAAATAATTGTGGCGGGACCCGTAACATGCACGCCCACAACATATTTGGAAACCTCGTCGTTTAGGGGCCCGCTACAACCTCATCTCAAAAATATAGACAGATACTGAAAAACCAAAACGTTGTAATAAATATGGCGACAAAGATGAGGACAATAATCCGAATAATGTAAATAATGTGCATAATAACTCATCTCAAAAATATAGACAGATACTGAAAGGCCGAAACGTTGTAATAAATATGGCGACAAAGATGACGACAATAGTCCGAATAATGTAAATAGTGTACATAATACCTAATCTCAGAAATATAGACAGATACTGAAAGGCCGAAACGTTGTAATAAATATGACGACAAAGATGAGGACAATAGTCCGAATAATGTAAATAGTGTACATAATACCTAAATCTCAGAAATATAGACAGATACTGAAAGGCCGAAACGTTGTAATAAATATGGCGACAAAGATGAGGACAATAGTCCGAATAATGTAAATAGTGTACATAATACCTAAATCTCAGAAATATAGACAGATACTGAAAGGCCGAAACGTTGTAATAAATATGACGACAAAGATGAGGACAATAGTCCGAATAATGTAAATAGTGTACATAATACCTAAATCTCAGAAATATAGACAGATACTGAAAGGCCGAAACGTTGTGACAAATATGGCGACAAAGATGAGGACAATAGTCCGTATAATGTAAATATTGTACATAACACCTCATCTCAGAAATATAGACAGCTACTATCTATTTATCTATCTATATGGGTTATTTAATTTCTTTCTCAGTCTTTCACCTTTCTTTCTTTTTTTTTCTTTCTCGTTCTTCTCACTTCTTTCTGTCTGTCAACGTCTTTTCAATTCTATCTATCTAGCAATGTTTATATCTATGTCATTCTAGCCACCTCTCATCCTTTTCATATCTATATACCAATTTATTTGTCACTAATCTTTTAACATGTACGTTTCCCGAAACCCTTCACTTTTTACTATAGTTACGGTTCCTGATTTTTACTCATTCCTGCCAATGAAAAGGCAACAAAGAGCAAAAAAAAAGTTTTGTTCATTTCTAGCATCTAATTATGATTATTTCACGTCATCTTGAGTTCTAATGTGCTCGGAATTTACAAGCCACTGGCTTGTCTTGCGTAAAGCCATCTTTGAATTACAAACTATACACAGATAGTTCTCATGTTACAACATACACAAGTTACAGTAGCCTGAACTTACAACCATAGTGATATGACCAAGGACTTGTGTACTAAAGATGTCTTCTTGGTGGGAAAACTGCCTGATATTAGCGACGCCGACGATTCTCACATATATCCGGATTCCCAACCTTATCTCAGCTTCCTTCTGTCAACAGCCGTTTAATAGCGATGTCTTGTAAATAAACCTGTCGCCATCTTTTATAGTTATACATCTGGCAGGTTTCAAAAAGTAGAACATTAGCAGACACTACCGTGCGGTTTTTACAAGACAGCTACATGTGTCGATAAAAACGCCAAGAAAGTGCAACATGTTAATTTTATAGCAATTGTTTTACATTTGTTTATCAGTGAAATAATTGGAAATAATAATGATATGAAAATCTTTTAAGTCTAACTTGAGGTTTCTGTCTTTAAACATGAACTGCCATTTTTCTTATAAGATTATATTTTATATTATTCTTATATTACATAAGATTATATCATTCTTATAGTATTCTTATATAATGCTTATATTATATGAGATTATATCATTCTTATATTATTGTTATATAATTCTTATATTATTCTTATATTATATAAGATTATATAATTCTTATATTGTTCTTATATTATATAAGATTATATCATTCTTATATTATTCTTATATTACATAAGATTATATCATTCTTGTATTAATCTAATATTATTCTTATATTATATAAGATTATATCATTCTTCTATCATTCTTATATAAGATTATAGTATTCTTATATTATTCTTATATTGCATAAGATTATATCATTCTTATATTATTCTTATATTATTCTTATGTTATAAAAGATCATATAATTCTTATATTTTTTATATTATTCTTATATTATATGAGGTTATATCATTCTTATATTATTCTTATATTATATGAGATTATATCATTCTTACATTATTCTTATATTATTCTTATATTATATAAGATTATATCATTCTTACATTATTCTTATATTATTCTTATATTATATAAGATTATATCATTCTTACATTATTCTTATATTATTCTTATATTATTCTTATATTATATAAGATCATATCATTCTTACATTATTCTTATATTATTCTTATATTATTCTTATATTATATAAGTTTATATCATTCTTACATTATTCTTATATTATTCTTAAATTATTATTCTTATATTATATATGATTATATCATTCTTATATTATTGTTATATAATTCTTATATTATTCTTATATTACATAAGATTATATCATTTTTATATTATTCTTATATTATTTAAGATTATATATTTTTTATATTATTCTTATATAAGATTATATCATTCTTCTATTATTTCTTCCTTACCAATATGTGGATATCCGTCGAACTAGAGAAATTCCATGGATCTGCGCCCAAAGAGTTAAGCCTGAGCTGCTGATGGCAATGCAGCATCTGTTATGCCTGTACAGGCCCACACGAGAGTAACAGTGTCGATTGCATCGAATACATGTAAAGACTTTAACCTCTGATATCGCCGTGTTAATTTCTTTCTTTCGAGCACGCTTCTCCCCGGCGGCAAACCTCCGTTTCTCCTCTCTCCAAACGACGGTGTAAATCGCGTCTCCAGAGTAAGCGATCGTTAGCGATGTCTTCCCACCTCTTGATGTCCATGTCCATCGCCCTCGTGTCTCTTTTGCAGACGTCCTTGAAGCGAAGATGAGGCCGCACTCGTGCCCCACTTGCCAGTTGCCAGTTCCCCACACGAAGGACCTTCGTAATCCTCCCATCCGGCATACGGTGTATATGTCCAAGTCAGCGGAAACTGCGCTGTCGGAGGAAGGTGTATAGGTTGGGTAACTGGGTGCGTGTGAAACTACAGCTACAACATGAAAGGCGTCTCTTCTGTTTGGAGTTTGAGGTTCCAAATCTCGCTGCTATAGCGCAGCACCCTGACGATGTGCCATATCCATGTTGCAGGCCTGGGGAGGGTTTTATGAGAGATCGGTGGTTGCCCATGAAATAGGCCTCCCCTCCCCATGTCACCGATTTTGTCCAAGGGAAACGTAGAGGCCAATAGAGCTTGGCACCAGCGTCGTTGCAGGAATTGCCAGAACGAAGGTGAACAACGGACTGTCTTAGGGACTCCGGCTTCGAAATTGTTCTCAGGATGTACTCCCAAAGCCTTTCCTAAGAGTGTGTATGGCTGCAAAGCAGCGAAGGTTTAAAATTAGAGTTTTCCTTCTCTTAGATGAACTATCCTCCCTCGCTGACGGGCTCCATCGACTCAAAATATATCCCCGTCATCGGCTTTATCTTGTATCCAAGAATTTAATTTCTTCTTTGCTGATCGCTTCCTTTATTTTGATGGTGTTGATGACTATATTCCTTGCCAGGAATGCAGGTTCAGAACTAAAAGCTTCCGGTTTCACCAAAAGTCACTCCCGTCATCCATTCTCAATCACCACTTAGCTTTCCAAGAGTTGACTGGAAGTGAAAGAAAATCAGAATAGAAGAAAGTGCCGATAACGTTAATTTACTTAAGATGGGCCTCACCTTGTCAGAGAGTGACCCACACACTTGATTTCATGATCCCCTTCCTCTGCAGCATGTATGGAATGAGACATTAAGTATCAGGCTATGAAACTGCAACGGACTGACATTATAATTTCGAGAGGCGCCTTCTTTTGCATGTCCATCAAGCGTAGCCCTTCTTCGTCCGCTGGTTCAACCGTTGAGATCTGTTGTAATCACCATTCGCTTGTTCCACCACTGGGGTCTTTAGGGGTTGATCGCCCTCAGTCTGGGCCCTCGTCTTCGACAATGCCACCATGGGTGGCCCTACGAGCAGTTTAGGGCTCCCGACAGCATCGTTCTCAGAGTCATTGGACACCACGCAAGCCCCTCCATCACGACAACGAATGGCTATCGGAGGTACGCACATGGAAACATACACGTATTGACAGACATATACATTTTTTTAAAGCGTTTCGCCCCAAGCCAGGCGGGAAGCCATTAAAACGCAAGCGGTTACAGAGAATTGGAGCGAGATCAAATAGAAGTGATAGATGAAAGGATGAAGAGAAAGATAGGGGATAGATCAAGGCATCTGGAGACGTCGATTGACATTACATTTGAATAGTTGGTGATTATAGCTATCAGGGAAACAGGAAGAGGGGAGGGAGTTCCACAGGCGAGAAGTGCGAGACATGAAGCTATTAGAGAAGAGACGGCTACACTTAGCAGTTTCGACGGTGAAAGGGGGAGAGCGAGATGCCAGTCTAGTTGAACGCTTAAATTTATGAAGTCTAGGAACCAGCGAAAGCAGCTCATCGGAGCAGTTACCATGAAAGTATTTGTTAAAAAGACAGAGGGGGCCGACGGGACGTCTGTGAGAGAGCGACTGCAGACAAGATGCCAGATCAGGGCCATTTACATTGCATATCCGTCTCTGGATTTTATCTTTTGGTTTTTCATCAAATGTACCACTTTAAGAATTTTTGATTTGGTTTTTCATCAAATGTACCACTTTAAGAATCATTATTATTATATATATATTAAATGATAAGAATAGAAATCAATAAATAATTAAGAAACGAATAAAAGTATGAAATTATCATCAAATATAAGATAAAATTACTTTTTACCCTTACAATCACATAGAAATCACGTGAAAATTACAATGTGGCATTTGTAATGTCCCTTATATTGCTGTTAAAGGATTCTGAACTTTAAATAGTCCTGGGCATGACGATAAACTACATCCGGCAGTAAGGCCTCTGATCGAGAGATTGGAGGTTTTGAGGAGCATAGAAACATTTCTTAAGAAATGTTTCTATGCTCCATTGCCAATTTCATAATATTGTCAATTTCATAATATATACATATATATATATATATATATATATATATATATATATATATATATATATATATATATAAGTAATGAAAATCTTGGTAATCCATATGGATAACCCCAAGGAGGATGAAATACAAAGAGCTCAATGTTAAATCAGAGCGATTAATTTAATTTAAAGAAAACAGACAACTTTAAGAGTCCATGGTTATAATTTATTTCCCCAGGTAGTTTCTTTTTCCATGGATCATCAGACCTCACTTCCATGAATGAAAAACTGAATTTAAATTTACATATAATTTTTACACTTTTGAGGGGTAGTATTAATTTGATGTAAGGTGATATAGAGAGTGGTGAGAGATAGTGTGATAGACATGGGCGAAATTTGAGAGGCAAGGGAGAGATAGGAATGGTTTTAAATTTATTTTTATTACAACAATACTTAATAATGAGGAAGGTAGTAAGGACCAGACATTGATCTATTTAATAGGTCAACTCACTGGAAACGATATAGGGGGAAAAGGGAGAAGTAAATATGTACGAAGTAAAAGATGGAATTAGGGTTTTGAAGGAAAGAAAGGGGCATATAAATATGGAGAGGAAAATTAAGAGAATTAATGTATGTGTGCATATAGCAGTCATTCTGGAAAAACAAAGACATATATATTTTTTTTGTTTTTTTCTGTTAATGTCTGATAGTAATTTAAGTGTTTAAATTCTCCACAAAATAAACTAGGAATTTAATATAAACTGAATATTATATCAATAAACAAAACAATAAAAAATTACTAACATTAATATTTTTAATATTGTGAATAACGGTTAAGTAGTAATATTTCTTAATTAAAGTCTAAGCCTTCAAATCTAATTTGAAACTATTTCAAGATGAAGTAAGATTTGAAGGTAATAATAAAAAAATGTATTGCCTTTACACTTAATCTATATATATACACAAATATACACGCATATATCTATATATATATATATATATATATATATGCATACATACATAACCATACATATATTCATACACATACATATTTACACCATATTGATACATGCTTCAATCCAATCTAAGCTTTCGGCTTACATAATAAACAAAAATTAAAAATCCTTGAAGCTATATACATAAAACATTTGAAATCTAACCTGAACAAAATAAACTATGTAATCTCCACAAATATTCTTAAATGCCTATAATTTATAACAGAAGTCATTGGTTTATACCAACGGCTTCCCATACTTAATACTTCTCGTTTTTCACTCTGGCGTGGTCATGTGTGACGTCACGAGCTGCGACGTGTTTTTCGCTTCCGCGTCTCGTATATACGAGTTTGTCATTACTTTGAACTTATTCAAGCAGCAAGGGCGGACTATCATTGTGGTTTTGTCTGTGTGTTGTTTGATTTATTGAAATTGTCATCTTTGATAATGACTTATGTAAGCCGAAAGCTTAGATTGGATTTAAACATGTATCGATATGGTCTTTTCCTTTCGTCTTTCAACGATAATGTGATTAAGCTTATCAGACAATATGAAAGGAACTTACTTAAAATAAACAGACAAAACTTGTCCATATTATTTAATGAAACATGCATTAATATATATATATATATATATATATATATATTTGAACTGTATTTCACTTTTTCGCGAACTTCCGATTCTTCGCTATGATTAATTAATGATGAACATGCTACTTTCGTTCATGATCGATTTCATCACGATTCTTCTGTTAAGCTTGGAGAGGAATTAGACATTCATATTGCTCAAAGTAGAGTCTAGCAGTGTCATAAAAGACATGACCAGTCCACAGTAATACTACTTTACTGTGTCTTTTCTATAAATATTTTTATGGTAATTGTCCTGATTAGCTTTCCTCTTTGGTACCTAGACATTATGGATTTAAGTGCATTACTAGATTGGCGGCTAGGTCTCATCATTTTACGGCTGAAATGGTTAGATGAAACTGTAATTCTATGCTAATAATTTTTTTCTCTTGCAATTTTCGCTTGTGGAACTCTCTTCCGGCTTCTTACTTTCAAGTCAACTTTGATCTTCAAAAATTTGAATGCAATGTCAATCATTATCTTCTGTCTTCTTAATTCCTTTTTTTTATTATTGTTTTCGCTCCTTAATAACGTTTTTCTTTTTCTCATATTTTCTCACCCTCAGTGACACCCCCTTGCATCTTAGTGGCCTTATTGCGTTGCTTGGGGTGAAATTATTAAAATGGAAACCTCATTATTTTTAAGTGTGACTGTATTTAAATACCTCAAAATTTAAGGAATAATCCTTTATAGTCGTATATTAGTTAAAAAAATTTTACACAGCAACATAAAAGATTTTTGTGCAAGATGTAAAAATTTTAACCCTAGATTTGAATAGGTTAAGATTGTAATGATCGCAGAATCATTACAATTAATTAGTTGAAACATAAAACATTTTTGTGCAAGATGTAAAAATTTTAACCCTAGATTTGAACAGGTTAAGATTGTAATGATCGCAAAACAGCGAGTATGAATCACATATTTTGCTGTTTTTATCATATTGGGTTTCATAAGTTTTTCGACCTTACTCAGAAAAAAATGAAACCACTTCTCAGAATAATTTGTAGACTAGAAATACATGTGCGCTTTTAAAATTATTAGTGTATTTGTATCTTTGAGTAAATGTGCTTGTGTATGTTTTATGCCACCGTGTGTGAGTGCGTATTTGACATGAATGAGTACATGGGTGTGTTTTTGTGTGTTTTTGTATGATTTATGCCGAAGTGTGTTTCAAATGTGTGTGTGTGTGTGTCTTTGAGTACATCTGCTTGTGTATGTTTTATGCCTGCGTGTGTGAGTGCGTATTTAACATGAATAAGTGCATGGGTGTGTTTTTTGTGTGTTTTTGTATGATTTATGCCGGTGTGTGTTTCAAATGTGTGTGTGTGTGTGTCTTTGAGTACATCTGCTTGTGTATGTTTTATGCCTGCGTGTGTGAGTGCGTATTTAACATGAATAAGTGCATGGGTGTGTTTTTTGTGTGTTTTTGTATGATTTATGCCGCTGTATTTGAGTTTGTATTTAAAATGTGTGTGTGCATTTGTGTATGTGCTTGTGTATGTTGTATCTATGTCTGTGAGTGTGTATTTAAAATGTATGAGTGCATGTGTGTATGCTTGCGTATATATGTGTTTGTATATGTTTTATGTCTCTGTGTGAGTATGTGTTTAAAATGTATGAGTGTATCTGTGTGTATGTGTTTGTGTATGTTTTTATGCTTGTGTGTGTGCGTATTTGTGCGTGTTTGTTTCTGTGCGTAAGTTTGTGTAGATTTGTGTGTGTGTTTATTTGCGTGTCTGTGTGTGCTTGTGAGTGTTTTTGTGCTTCTGCATTTTTGAGTGTTTGAGAGTGTTTGATTTTGTGGCGGTGTTGCTGTCACATATGAACAACGCATAATGCTGAGACAATGGGCTCTGCTCGTGGCCTTAGGCCAAACTAGGTTAAGCTTTATAAATACCTAGAGAACACTCAACTGTCACTACACACCCCTAGACAGACACAGAAACCAGAAGGTACAGATTGTTTGACGGGGAAAAGTCGGGAAAACATCTGTGTTTAGTAAAAACCCATTCTTTTTTACCTTCTAAATACGAGTTTATGGCAGAAACTGATTTCGGGATGAATGCCACGGACAGAAAGGTGAACGCAGGGCGAAAAAGGTCGATCGACAAACGAAAGACAAAATACAAACCGACGTGGTTCATACTAAATAGAAACGATCGTCCGCATCTCTTCATGACATTTGAAACTGTTTATAGAAAAACATTTTCACAGTAACGGAGCATATTTACACTCACACACCACACACACACACACTAAAAAAAGAATTTCGTGAGATCACAGATTTTAGAGAGAATTTATATTTCTTTTATGTAATTAACCTACACTTTTTTCTTTTTTCTTTTTTTTTTTTTTTGCTGGGCAAGTTTTAATAAATACGTTAATCGCTTTATCTCCTAATCTCGCTTTCCACGGTTTTCAATTAATGAGTTTTGCAAAAGAAAAACAACCATTTATTTAACATTTCTTTTTCAATTCTTCAAAGGTGAAAAAACATACACACACACAAATGATTTTCCAAAACTTTAATCTTACATGCAGGCAGTTCAAAAAAATTATTATTATCATCATTTGTATATTTTATGTTTCTTGCTTTGTGTCCTGCAGAACCGGGTCCAAACTATGGGCCTTAAGCGATATAGAAGAATTGTCATTTAATAGATAGCACTTTTCTTAATATATGGGATGCTCCTAGTAGGACGATCTTGCGGGCAACTCGTACGTTGATGTTACCTGGGACACTGTTAGTAAAATTGTCCATTCCTTTTCTCACGAGGCCCAGTGCTCCGATTACTATTGGTACAGTCTCAGTCTTCATTCCCCACATCCTGTTCACCTTGATCTCCAGATCCTTGTATTTGGAAAATTTCTCGATAATTTTCATGCAGGTGTTTCTCTCAGATGCTACTGTTATGTCATTAAGCATATACTTCTTGAATTTCTTGTCTTTTATTTTATTATTTAATTTTATCATTATTATTATTAATAATAATAATAATAATAATAATAATAATAATAATAATAATAATAATAATGATAATAATAATAATACAAAAAAAGTGCCTCCTTATTGATATGGCAGTCCCTGCTAAGTGCAGTGTATCTTTGAAGATCTTCAAAAAGCTGTCAAAATACAAGGACCTTGAAATAGAAATCTCAAAAATGTGGCACATTGGAACACCAACAATCCCTGTTGTAGTTGGAACCCTAGGATTGGTTGAAAAATATTCCAGTAGACTAATTGAAGGGATTCCTGGATGTCTCAAAGAGATACAAAAAATTGTTCTCACAAGTACAGCCCACACTTTATGAAGGGCTTTATCTATGTATTTTATTTATTTATTTTTTTTTTTTTGTCAGTGGAAAGTGTCATGATACCATTTCTAACCTTAGGTCTCTGGGCAGGACCCGGAAAGAAATGAGTATACCCAGAAATAAAAATAATAATAATAAAAATAATAATCTTCCTTTGAAAATGAAACTGAGCGGTGGAAGATGATCATGACGAATATTATTATTATTATTATTATTATTATTATTATTATTATTATTATTATTTCCTTTGATTCCTGGTGTATACTCATTTCATTCGTGATCCCAACCAGAGACCTCTGTCCAGAAATGGCATGATATTTTCCACTGAGAATTTTTTTAGAGAAAAACAAAACAAAACATCACACCCGGTTTACATAGATCAAGCCCTCCGTAAGGTGTGAGCTGTACTTGTGAGTACCATTTTTTTAAATATTTCTTTAAGGCTTGGGCTAACAGGAATTTCTTCAATGAGTCTATCGAAATCTTTTCCAATCAATCCGAGGGCTTCAACTACAACTGGAATTGTTTATGTCCTCATGTGCCACATTTTTCAGATTTTGATTTCAAGGTCCTTGTATTCTGATAGTTTTTAAAAGATCTCCAAAGATACATTACAGTTTGAAGGGACAGCAATGTCGATAAGAAGGTACATTTTGTTTTTGCGATCTCTGATTGCGATGCCTGGGCGATTAGCTTTGATTGTTCTGTCTGTGTCTATTTTAAAGTTCCATAAAATTGTTACAAGTCCTGTGTCTATGGGTGATGTTCATGCCAGTTTCTTGCAGTTTCCTTTCCGTAAAAGTTGCAGGTTTCCCAACGTAGATATTGGCCCACTCTGTTATGCTGGGTTTTATATACTGTGGATGCCAGTACCGTGCAACATGATACAAGATGGTTAATTGTTTCTGGATATTTAACACAGATTCTGCATTTTGGACTAGCACAATTTTTCAGTATATGCGCTTGGTAATTTCTAGTTATCAAGCATTGCTCTTGTGCAGCAAGAATAAAACCTTCGGTTTCAGCTTTTAACACTGCTCTACGTAGCCACCGATGGGTACGGGGTTTGTCTAAATCAGCTTGTTTGGTACGGGCAAAATATTGACCGTGAAGAGGTTTATCTTGCCATCGTTTCCGGATATGGTTCATTGCGTTTCCTTTTGCTTTCTTTTTTATTTTTATTTTTATTTTTTGGCCACTGTAGTAGCTGTATTATGCTTTACTTGCTTTTCTTCAGTCACTTGAAATTCCATTTTGAACTTGTAGGATTCCTTTATTACTGAATAAAGTTTCTTACTTCTTTCATGTTCTTTGACACAGATCATCATTCAGTCTGCAGTAGTTTCCAGCTATCTTTGAAGGCCTACTGTTGTAGTTTTGTAAGACAGTTCTAGTTGAACTAATCCTCTGCCTCATTCGGATCTGGGCACATACAGACGATCAACATCATTCTTGGGATGATGCATGCGATGGCAAGTGACAAGTTTTCTCGTTTTTGGCGCCCATTAGCTTAATGTCAGCTATAGTCCAGTTAAGGACGCTGGAACTGCATTGTACTACAGATACATACAAGATACTTATGGCTGATATTCTATTCTCGGTATTCAATGCCTGACGCACAGGTCGGCAGTATTCTTTTCTTACTTTCTCCTTCATTTGGTTATGCTGTATTCCATCTCCTTCTCTAATTCTCAGGTACCTATAGGCGTCTTCATGTTCCAGTTCCCTAAACCTTGTGACAAAATCTAAATCTATTGAGTGTGTTTCTGCGATTCTCCCTTTCTTCAATCTTACTTTTGCACATTTATCTGATCTTCTGTAGCTTCCAGATATCTTTGAAGGCCAACTGTTGTAATTTTGTATGACAGTTCTTGTTGAACTAATCCTCTGCCTCCTTCGGATCTGGGTACATACAGACGATCAACGTCAGCCTAGGGATGATGCATGAATGTGAGAAGCCTTCTCGTTTTGACGTCCATTCGCTTAATATCAACTACGATCCAGTTAACAATGTTGAACATATATTACACCACGGGAACGCACACGCCTGTAGTATTCCTTTCTTACTTTCTCCTTCATTCGGATATGCTGTATTCCATCTCTTTCGATAATTCCCAGGTACCTATAGGCTTCTTCTTGTCCTAGTTCCCTAATCTTTGTGACAAAATCTAGATCTATTGAGTGCGTTTCTATAATTCTCTCTTTCTTGAATGTTACTTTTGCACATTTATTTAATCCGAAATCCATACCTATGTCGTCACTGAAACATTGTACAGTATGGATGTGACTCTTCAACTCAATTTCGTGTTTGGCAAAGAGTTTGAGATCATCCATGTAGAGTAGGTGATTAAATGTTTTCTTGCTTAGTTTGTAACCATATCTTTTGCTGTTTAGTTCATGTCATAGGGGGATTAAAGACAAATAAAACAGAAGGGGTGACAGTGAGTACCCTTGAAAGATCCCTCGTCAGATATTCAGGCGACTGGAAGTGACAGTGCCTTTGGTATGATTTACATATAATGTGCTTTCCACATTCCCATGGTGTGTTTAAAGAAATTTACTATCACCGAGAAGACTTTGTATATTTCCAAAGTCTTAAGGATCCAAGAGTATGGCCCACTATTAAAGACTTTACGGTAATCTATCTATGCTGTGATAAGATTTCTTCATCATCTCTTTCAATTTTCCAGGACCATTTTGTTTATCGATAGTTGATCTTTGCAACCATATGAACCTCTCCGACATCCCTTCTGTTCCAGGAGAAGAATGCTGTTTTCACCAAGAAAAGAGCAAGTACAGTTCGTCAGTATAGACGTGATCAATTTATATGTGATGACCATATTATTGGCCTATAATTTTTCGGATTATCTGTTTCACCCGTTTTTGGTCGGAGATATGTAATACCTCAAGTGATCCATTCTGGTATTTCATTGGGATTATTAATTACCATTGATAAAATTTGTAAAAAGGTTTTATGAGTTCATGACAGATGACAGAGCCAATAATTGGGTACCTTGTCATTTCCTGGGGATTTGCATTTTGGGGATTTCGTTAGAGCTTGCCTAACACCATTCTTGGTTGTTATTATTATTATTATTATTATTTTTATTTAATAATAATAATAATAATTATTATTATTATTATTATTATTATTATTATTATTATTATCTACCGCACGGTTTCATTTTCAACAGGAGATCTTGCATTATAGATTTTCTCTATCAATTCGTTTGTTTGTTTTGTGGCATGTCAACCTCAATGGGTCATTTAATGCCGACAACTTTTTTTTTCCTGATAATATTTTTGTTTTGTCAAAAATCCATTTCTGTTAATATTTTTTCTCAAAAACGTATAGCTGGTAATATCATTTTTTCAAATACGTATATAGCTGGCAACATTATTTTTCAAAAACGTATTATCAGAGGCCTTGCTGTTTGACGTAGTTTATCGTCATACCCAGGACGCGGATGTAGTTTATCGTCATACCCAGGACACGGACGTAGTTTATCGTCATACCCAGGACGCGGACGTAGTTTATCGTCATACCCAGGACGCGGACGTAGTTTATCGTCTTACCCAGGACGCGGACGTAGTTTATCGTCATACCCAGGACGCGGACGTAGTGTATCGTCATACCCAGGACGCGGACGTAGTTTATCGTCATACCCAGGACGCGGACGTAGTTTATCGTCTTACCCAGGACGCGGACGTAGTTTATCGTCATACCCAGGACGCGGACGTAGTGTATCGTCATACCCAGGACGCGGACGTAGTTTATCGTCATACCCAGGACGCGGACGTAGTTTATCGTCATACCCAGGACGCGGATGTAGTTTATCGTCATACCCAGGACGCGGACGTAGTTTATCGTCATACCCAGGACGCGGACGTAGTTTATCGTCTTACCCAGGACGCGGACGTAGTTTATCGTCATACCCAGGACGCGGACGTAGTTTATCGTCTTACCCAGGACGCGGACGTAGTTTATCGTCTTACCCAGGACGCTATCAATTCGCACGGCCTGAAGAAAGATAAGATGAGACATTTCCCAGAATATTTTCAGTGCCTAACAATACACGGACTTCTGATGCGATGGAATACTAAGCTCCAGTTTTCTCGATTTGGGACACATGGGGTGGAATAGAGTCCAACGCCCCAATAATCCCTAGGGGTGATCTGGACATCCCACATTCCGGCAACCTTAATACGGAAGTAGATGTACGTTTTAAGCTAGCCAATTTCATTGACTTTGATATTTTGGTCATCAGTAACTGGTTTTGTGGCCTCAAGGAACCGCTCTGTTTGGATGTTGAAATCTGCAAAACCATGGTTTTGTCGTTTTCGTTTCCTCAAGCTTGTGACGGTAAGATTTCTCATCGACTTCATACTCCCTACACCAGCACCAATGTAAATAGGAGGCCATTTTATTAGATACCTCCACAGATTCACGACACCTAAGTATTAAAAAGAATTTTAAAAAATGAAAAATCTTTCTTGAAGCATTTATTTTAGTTTTAAGTTCAAGTTAATACATTAAATTTAATATTTCCAATAAGCAAATTACTTTGCTCTATATCAAAATTAACGTAAATTATCTGAAAAGAGATTTTTTTTTTTAAGCGTTTCACCCCAAACAAGGCGGGAAGCCACTAGCACACAAGGGTTTACAGAGAGTTGGAGCGAGAGCAAAAAGCAGTGATAGAGGAAAGGATGAAGAGAAGGATAGGAGATAGATCAGGGCATCTGGAGACGTCGTACATTTGAATAGTTGGAGATTATAGCTATCAGGGAAACAGGAAGAGGGGGATTTCCACAGGCGAGAAGTGCGAGACATGAAGCTATTGGAGTAGAGAAGACGGCTACATTTAACAGTTTCGACATTGAAAGGGTGTGAGCGAGATGTCAACCTGGTAGAACGCTTAAATTCATGAAGTATGGGAACCAGCGAAAACAGCTCATCGGAGCAGTTTCCGTGAAATTATTTGTAAAAAATAGATAGAGGGAGGCGACGGCACGTCTGTGGGAGGGCGACTGCAGACGAGATGCGATCATATGATGGGTTGCTAACAAAATCTGATTTTATCGCCATTTTAATCCGCGTTTATTGCAATGTAATTCTCTTTATTAAAAATCTTTCAAAAATAAAATATACTTTCCTGACACTTTATTTGATGAATATTATCTGATCTAAAGGATAATTAACATGCTTTAATACAAATATTCTTTACTTTAAGTTTAAAATATCGCAGAATTTTTAACACGTCGCTAGCTGTTTATTTAATCTGCTGATATGTTGAGAGCTTGATAACAGATTGACGTTTATCTAATGTTGTTCTACAAGGGCTTTATCCGTAAAAATAATTTAATATAACGGGAGGGCCTTTTATATATAATTTCTATGTACTCAGTAATCTTTAAAAATTATGAAAAGTTTCTCCAAAAGCTAATGTTTTATTTAATTTTAGACATGTTTTTAAATTTAATATAGTCATAGCTCTTATTTTCCGATATTGTCGTGTATCGACGACTGTATCTAAAAAAATAAGGTTTATACATATAGAAAAAATTGAAATTACTTTTTAAAATATTGTTTTTTTTATGATTTGTACTATCCTTTTTCTTTTATGATTAGTATATACAGTTTATAATTAATAATATCACTTAAAAGGCTTAAATTTAACACAGATTTAAAAAAAATTTAAAACTAAATAAATCTTTCTAATTAAAATTTTAGAAAATGAAAATAATTCTTATAAAAACTCATTATTTTATTTTTAAAAATGTGTCTTAAGACAATAATGTTTATATATATATATATATATATATATATATATATATATATATATATGATATATATACATATATATGATATATATGTATATGATATGATATGATATATACATATATGATATATATATATATGATATATATATATGATATATATATATATATCATATATATATATATATATATATATATGAAATATATATATATATATATATATATATATATATATATATATATATATATATATATATATATATATATATATATATATATATATGCATGCATGCATGCACGGTGGGGTAATAGATAGTGGCTGAGATTGAGGAGCCGAGTTCGAATTCCAGTCGAATCCATTACATTCACTTACGTGCTAATATCCTTAGGAAATGTGTGAATCCTCCTCTTCTCCCTCCAGCTATGCGTAAATAGCAGGACAGACTGGGTTCTATAGCCTTGGATGGCAACTGGTCTAGGAGAAGGACCACTCTGAATTCTAAACCTGCGCAGGTTTGTTTGGGGACCTTGTGGCACTTAGTGCACCATGTCTCTGTAATCGGCCCTTCAAAAAGTGTGGATGGTCCTGCACGAAACCTTCACCATTATAATCAAATCTCATGTACTGCTGTCGGTTTCCTGGGAAATGATCTGCTTGACCCTCATACGTCGAATTCGACGGGAGAGAGTCGTGTATATATATACGTGTGTGTGTGTTATTTATAGAAGCAATTAAAAGTTTTTCTAATTAAATAATGTCTTAGTTTTATTGTATTTTTTTTTATTTTACGATTCAAAACAGATTTTCGATAAATGGCGTTTTTGTTTTGCAAAAAAAAAATTTATGGTTTAAATTCTGCAAGGAGTCCAGCTAATAAAAATATGAAGCGGGTGGAATTTTAATTTCTCAAAATTTCATAAAATTAAATAACAAATCTAAATTAAGTAACAGATCTAAAAAAAATATTTTTAGCAAGATTTTCTTTAAAAAAATTTAAAATACAATTTCATAAGTCCTGAAAGTTTCATTAAAAATCTGGCAATTATTTGATTTTTGCAAGAATTTTCAAATCTATGTCTATTTTGACCGGAAAAAAAGGCGCTAAAACACTCATAGTCATCTTAGTCCGACTGCTGACGCAAAAAGAAAAAGATTCTTAACCAAAATTTCAAACGTGCTAAAAAGGATTAAAAAAATTAATAAAATAATCAAAAAAATACTTTGGTCTTCCCTCTTAATAATAGCATAAACATTTTTACAACAAAACTTTGTTTTTATAATGTTTTTTTGTTTTTTTTTCATCATGGTATGCTATTTTTTCAGAGAATTAGTGGAGATACATACATTTTATCATTTATTCTTTCTGCTTAAGCAATGCACAAGCGTTAATGATGTGGGTGACTTTTTTCCGGTGCTACTATACTATATCCATTTTCTACCATAGTATGATATCTGCTATTCATTTTCGACTATATCTGTCTATATTTCTGAGATGAGGTATTATGTACACTATTTACATTATTCGGACTATTGTCCTCATCTTTGTCGCCATACATATATATAGACAGATACTGAAGGCCGAAACGTTGTAATTAATATGGCAATGAAGATGAGGACAATAGTCCGAATAATGTAAATAGTGTACATAATACTTCATCTCAGAAATATAGACAGATACTGAAGGGCCGAAACGTTGTAATTAATATGGCGACAAAGATGAGAACAATAGTCCGAATAATGTAAATAGTGTACATAATACTTCATCTCAGAAATATAGACAGATACTGAAGGGCCGAAACGTTGTAATTAATATGGCGACAAAGATGAGAACAATAGTCCGAATAATGTAAATAGTGTACATAATACTTCATCTCAGAAATATAGACAGATACTGAAGGGCCGAAACGTTGTAATTAATATGGCGACAAAGATGAGAACAATAGTCCGAATAATGTAAATAGTGTACATAATACTTCATCTCAGAAATATAGACAGATACTGAAGGGCCGAAACGTTGTAATTAATATGGCGACAAAGATGAGAACAATAGTCCGAATAATGTAAATAGTGTACATAATACTTCATCTCAGAAATATAGACAGATACTGAAGGGCCGAAACGTTGTAATTAATATGGCGACAAAGATGAGAACAATAGTCCGAATAATGTAAATAGTGTACATAATACTTCATCTCAGAAATATAGACAGATACTGAAGGGCCGAAACGTTGTAATTAATATGGCGACAAAGATGAGAACAATAGTCCGAATAATGTAAATAGTGTACATAATACTTCATCTCAGAAATATAGACAGATACTGAAGGGCCGAAACGTTGTAATTAATATGGCGACAAAGATGAGAACAATAGTCCGAATAATGTAAATAGTGTACATAATACTTCATCTCAGAAATATACACAGATACTGAAGGGCCGAAACGTTGTAATTAATATGGCGACAAAGATGAGAACAATAGTCCGAATAATGTAAATAGTGTACATAATACTTCATCTCAGAAATATAGACAGATACTGAAGGGCCGAAACGTTGTAATTAATACGGCGACAAAGATGAGAACAATAGTCCGAATAATGTAAATAGTGTACATAATACTTCATCTCAGAAATATAGACAGATACTGAAGGGCCGAAACGTTGTAATTAATATGGCGACAAAGATGAGAACAATAGTCCGAATAATGTAAATAGTGTACATAATACTTCATCTCAGAAATATAGACAGATACTGAAGGGCCGAAACGTTGTAATTAATATGGCGACAAAGATGAGAACAATAGTCCGAATAATGTAAATAGTGTACATAATACTTCATCTCAGAAATATAGACAGATACTGAAGGGCCGAAACGTTGTAATTAATATGGCGACAAAGATGAGAACAATAGTCCGAATAATGTAAATAGTGTACATAATACTTCATCTCAGAAATATAGACAGATACTGAAGGGCCGAAACGTTGTAATTAATATGGCGACAAAGATGAGAACAATAGTCCGAATAATATAAATAGTGTACATAATACTTCATCTCAGAAATATAGACAGATACTGAAGGGCCGAAACGTTGTAATTAATATGGCGACAAAGATGAGAACAATAGTCCGAATAATGTAAATAGTGTACATAATACTTCATCTCAGAAATATAGACAGATACTGAAGGGCCGAAACGTTGTAATTAATATGGCGACAAAGATGAGAACAATAGTCCGAATAATGTAAATAGTGTACATAATACTTCATCTCAGAAATATAGACAGATACTGAAGGGCCGAAACGTTGTAATTAATATGGCGACAAAGATGAGAACAATAGTCCGAATAATGTAAATAGTGTACATAATACTTCATCTCAGAAATATAGACAGATACTGAAGGGCCGAAACGTTGTAATTAATATGGCGACAAAGATGAGAACAATAGTCCGAATAATGTAAATAGTGTACATAATACTTCATCTCAGAAATATAGACAGATACTGAAGGGCCGAAACGTTGTAATTAATATGGCGACAAAGATGAGAACAATAGTCCGAATAATGTAGATGCCATAGTAGAAAATGAAGAGTATTATATCTACTCTTCATTTTCTACTGTGGTATGATGTTTACCAACTGTTGGAAGTATGACATATGTTAGGGTCAGGGTTAAAGGTAATGAATAGTAAACTGGTTATGTATTAAAAATCATTAACAATTTTTTATACAAAAACAATAAAAAATCATCAAATAGTTATTTTAATGTTTGTAAACTGATTTGATGTTATTTAAAATAACAGTAAAGAGGTCATCGTTTTTTCCTGGGTATTTTCCAGCAATAATGAACGCATCGTCATTTCCGGTAGGGGGTCTCAAATGCTTCGGTAGGATATCATATGTTTTATAGTGGCACTTATTTTTTACTACCTTGCCACGCACTCTGCACTTGTCCAAATCCACTTGGTGGTTCATGTTCTTTCAGGCAGAATTAGTCATCAGACCTTGGTCATGGGCGGCTAGCAGTAAGCTTATTAATATTATTATTATTTATTTATTTATTTCCTTTGATATCTGCCGTTTACACATTTCTTTCCGGGTCCCGCCCAGGGACCTAAGGTTAGAAATGGTATCATGACACTTTCCACTGCAAAAAAAAAAAAAATTATTACATAGATAAAGCCCTTTGTAAAGTGTGGGCTGTACTTGTCAGAATAAGTTTTTGTATCTCTTTGAGGTATGGACTTCTAGGGATCCCTTCAATTAGTCTGCTGGAATCTTTTCCAACCAATCCTAAGGCTCCAAATACAACAGGGATTGTTGATGTTCCACATTTTGGGGATTTCTTTTTCAAGGTCCTTGTATTTTGACAGTTTTTCGAATATCTTCAAAGATACATTGCAGTCTGCAGGGACTGCCATATCAATAAGGAGGCACTTATTTTGTTTGTGGTCTTTAATAACAATGTCTGGGCGGTTGGCTTTGATTGTTCTGTCAGTGTGTATTGTGTAGTCCCATAGAATTGTAACAGGTCCTGTCTCCGTAACCGGGTTATTATTATTATTATTATTATTATAATTATTATTATTATTATTGTTGTTGTTGTTGTTGTTATTAATATTATTATTATTCATCACATCATATGATGTTGGTTGCTGGTAAGAAATTTATTTTCAGGTTATTACTTGTCTAAAAACAGACCCCAACCATTTCGTGTTTTCCCCGACAGTTTGTATCTTCCTAGCAGACAAGTTTTTGTTATGGCTCTATTTCCAAATTACAATCTAATATCTCTAAGCTTTATTTCCTGTTAATATTATGTTGCGGGTCGGTGTATGCGTTCAGAGATAAACACGTGTGTCTCCTGAAGTGCCCACAACAAACATGGCGGACTCGGGATGTGAGTCCATGTAAATAAATGATAGGAAACGACAAGAAACAATATATATGTGCCAACAAAGTAATAATATATTAACAAGAAAATTATACAAGTGACAAAAACAATAATGAACCTGACAACTTTACAGAATAGAATAGAATGTAGGTTTTAGGGAGGATCAAACCTCTCTAAAACCAGTGTCCTGGCGCTACAGAATCACAAACAAAATACTGTACATAATAACAAAAGCCACACCATTTTATGACTTTCAACAGCAGCAACAACTAAATGGATAGCACGTGTAACGTGAAGAGAAAATAATGACATAATCAATGTTGACATTCCGCAGTACTTAAAATAAAAGGTTAGGGAGGAACCCCCCATCAATACTAGAAAGAGTGATAACAGCTACTGGATTTAAGAAATTTGTTTTCCTGAAACATTGTTTTAAGATAAAGATTTTAGTCATTTCAACATTCCCTTCTTTCTTCCTTTCTTTCTTTCTTTCTTTATTTATTTCCTTCTTCTTTCTTTCTTTCCTTCTTTCTTTCTTTATTTATTTATTTCCTTCTTTCTTTCTTTATTTATTTATTTCCTTCTTTCTTCCTTTCTTTCTTTCCTTCTTTCTTTCTTTATTTATTTCCTTCTCTCTTTCCTTCTTTCTTTATTTATTTCCTTCTTTCTTTCTTTCTTTCCTTCTTTATTTATTTCCTTCTTTCTTTCCTTCTTTCTTCATTTATTTATTTCCTTCTTTCTTTCCTTCTTTCTTTCTTTCTTTCCTTCTTTCTTTATTTCCTTCTTTCTTTCTATTTATCTATCTTATTCTCTGTGTGTGTAATGGGTGTTGCGGGCCACTGTATGCGTTGAGAGATAAACACGTGTGTCTCTTGAAATGCCCACAACAAACATGGCGGACTCGGGATGTGCGTCGACGTAAAGAAATATTAAGAAACGACAAGAACCAATATATAACTACAATAAATGATAATGTATTAACAACAAAGGCATTCAAGTGACATAGACAATAATGTGTGTAACAAATAAATAAATGTGGAAACCTTTTTGGTCCAAAGTATGTGTAGTGAGTGAATGTGCGCACGTACATGTGTGTGTGTGTGTGTGTCTGTGTGTGTGTGTGTGCGTACGTGCGTGTTTGTGTGTATGTATGTATGTATGTATTGTTCATGTCTTTCCCAAAGGGAACGCGTACTCAGCGGGAGGTTACATGTTGGCGGATAAGATCAAAAGAGAGCGAAAAAATTATCGCAGAATATTTATAGTCCTGAGAG
This sequence comes from Acanthosepion esculentum, assembly GCA_964036315.1. Taxonomy (NCBI): domain Eukaryota; kingdom Metazoa; phylum Mollusca; class Cephalopoda; order Sepiida; family Sepiidae; genus Acanthosepion; species Acanthosepion esculentum. The sequence continues at coordinate 15,384,575 of OZ038499.1, read as the reverse complement.
CGTCCCCTAGGAGCAGTTTCGAAAATTAAGAGGAGATAACCCGACAATTATTATTAGTAGTAGTAGTAGTAACAGTACTAGTAGTAATAATAGTATTCCCCTTGTTATTCTTAATTAATTTTTTATTTACAATTTTATTACTGATTTTTTCATTTATTCATATTTTTTTATTATTTATTTTGTAATTAAAAATACAAGATAATATTACTGTCAATGCTATAAGATGCAAAGCATGTGAAATTAAAATGAAAGAAATACTAGTCAAAAGTTAATAATGGCTGACAATTCTTCATCGAATAGAATTCAAGATAATATTATTACTAATACAAATGATCATAAAAAGACAGACTGATATGTTGCAATAAAAGGCAAGTAAAATTTTGATGACGGGAATAATAATTTAAATTAATATTGATCTGACTATGCTTCATCTAATAATAAAAATTCAATATTTACATTATTTACTTTGTTCGGACAGTTGTCCTCATCTTTATTATTGTCATGTTCACGACGTCTCGGTCGTAGCACGCTATTGAAGAAGGTCGGAGCGTACAACGGCCGAAACGTCGTGAATATGGCAATAAAGATGAGTACAACAGTCTGAATAATGTAAATAATGTAAATATATCATCTCAGAAAATAGACAGATAATAAAAATTCGATATAATATTCTGTATCTGTTATTGAATTTAGACATTTAAATTTTAATTAAGATTATTTTTCCTTTGTATAAACATTCTTGATATCTCTTACAGTGTGAGTTAGACAATATATATGATATAACAAATGTTCGTTTCGCTTCGTGTTTGCAGCAAGTGTGGAGTCCCCAATGAGAATCGAACCCACTATATTAGTAAGAGTATACGAAATTAACTTGTTATTTGCTCCAAGGCGAGGCGCTCAAGTAACTCACTGAAAAAAACACACTGTCATTCTCACCCTTAATTAAAGATATAACATAGCTTCTCGGTGTCTTTTCTATAAATATTTTCATAATTGTTCTGATGAGCTTTCCTTTCTTTGGTACCTCGACTTTACGAATTTAACCGCAATACTAGATTGGCAGTTAGGTCTCATCATTTTACACTGGAAATCACTAGATGCAACCGTAAGTTCTATGCTAACAGTTTCTTGTTGCTTGTTGAACTCACTTCCGGGTTCTTACTTTCCAATCGACAAAAAAATCAAATGCAATGTCAATCGTTATCGTTCTTTATTCTGAATTCTCGTTCTGTTATTGTTTTATCTCCTTAATAATGTTTTTCTCATATTCTATGGCACTCGGTAACCCACTTGCGTCTTGGTGGCTTTGTTGCCTTGCTTGGGGTAAATATAAAAATAGACTATAGTTCGCCCAGTCGTATTTAATGCGCATGTTTGTACTTGACGTACAAAATTGAACGTAAATTCACCGATATATTTTCCGTTTTATAATCTCATTAAGAATTGTTCAGTTCGTATAGTGTTCGATCAATAGCTATCGATACCTATCATCCTATCAATAGCTATCAATTCCTATCAATGCCTATCAATACCTATAACCCGATCAATACTTAACAGTGCCTATCATCCGATCGGTACCTATCAATAACTCTCGCCCTAGGAATACCTATCAATACCTATCGATGACTATCATCCGATCGGATCCTATCAATACCAATCAATACATATCACCCGATCAATACCTATCACCCGATCCATTCCTGTCGTCTGATCAATACCTATCAGCCTATCAATACCTATCATCTGATCAATACATATCAGTACCCATCATCATATCAACCGATAAATGCCTATCAATACCAAAACATCCTATCGATACCTATCAATACCTATCATCTGATCAATACTTCTCAGCACGCATCATCCTATCGATACCTATCATTCGATTAATGCCTATCAATTCCAAATATTTTTTCGATATCTATCAATACCTATAATCCAATCGATACCTATCATTCGTTCAATAGCTATCACTGACTATCACCCGTTCAATACCTATCAATACCTGTGCTGCGTGTTGCGTTCCTGTGCAACATTGGACACCTTCAATGAGTGGCAGCGACTGAAATTAGTGCAGCTGTTGTTTTTGTTTCTTTTTTTCCAAATTGTTAGCCGCGACTAGTGTTGCGTTCCGTGTCGTCACTGCACCCCCAAAGCTACTACATTGATGTTATCAAGAAAAAAAAAGGTCTCTTTTTCTTACTTGTTTTACTAGAGGAGGTGAGGCTGACATGGCAGCATGGATTCTAGGAGGCAGCGGAAGGATGAACTTCAAGGGAATGCATGCTGCTCTTTGGCTTTAGCGTCCCTCCGCGTGTAGTCTGGGCGTCGGAGGCTTATCGACTCTTCAAAATTCCTGCGGTTGAATTTGCGCAGTTTGGGACTTATATCCAAAACTTAGACAAGGGCAATCCATCACCGTGATAGTACCACGCCTACGAAGTATTCTGACCAATCACTAACCATCCCGGCCCAGCCTCCGCATACTGTAACTCAAGAACGGTGGTGTCAAAGGCGCGATGAAAGAGAAACATGGAGGAGCCTTTTTCTCAGGACTATTGCTTCAAACATCAGTTTAATATCAAAATTGCTAAGAAAATACATGACTGAACTTTGGTGATTTCAGCAAAAAGTGGACGAAAATGACGGCGACTTAAATAAACTTTGTTCGATTACCAACGCGTTTTGAGCAGCGAGGTTCACAGTTTTAAAGATTAAATATGAAGACTTTCCCTACCATTTTATAACGGGATAAGTTTTATATACTCAAGTTTTTTTTTCTTTGAATCATCTGAAAATTTTGGCATTAATGTAAATGTTTGCAATATGCGATTACTTAGTATTACGCCCGACCTACGTAAATAATAGACAAGAATGTAACGCTACCTTTCAACTTAATTTAGTAAAATGTGGCTCCTCGGTGTGTGTAATACTTTAAATTACCTCTGATTAATTTAATCGCTTTGCAGACAAAACTTGCATGTTTGATATTAATGAATAGTTGATAGATAGATAGATAGATAGATAGATAGATAGATAGATAGATAGATAGATAGATATGAACAGACGCGGATAGATAGATAGATAGATAGATAGATAGATAGATAGATAGATAGATAGATAGATACGAACAGACGCGGATAGATAGATAGATAGATAGATAGATAGATAGATAGATAGATAGATAGATAGATAGATAGATAGATACGAACAGACGCGGATAGATAGATAGATAGATAGATAGATAGATAGATAGATAGATAGATAGATAGATAGATAGATAGATACGAACAGACGCGGATAGATAGATAGATAGATAGATAGATAGATAGATAGATAGATAGATAGATAGATACGAACAGACGCAGATAGATAGATAGATAGATAGATAGATAGATAGATAGATAGATAGATAGATAGATAGATAGATAGATACGAACAGACGCGGATAGATAGATAGATAGATAGATAGATAGATAGATAGATAGATAGATACGAACAGACGCGGATAGATAGATACGAACAGACGCGGATAGATAGATAGATAGATAGATAGATAGATAGATAGATAGATAGATAGATAGATAGATAGATAGATAGATAGATACGAACAGACGCGGATAGATAGATAGATAGATAGATAGATAGATAGATAGATAGATAGATAGATAGATATGAAAAAACTGAATTAGATTAAAAACTGACTACAAAAGATAGATAGATAGATAGATAGATAGATAGATAGATAGATAGATAGATACGAACAGACGCGGATAGATAGATAGATAGATAGATAGATAGATAGATAGATAGATAGATAGGAACAGACGGGGATAGATAGATAGATAGATAGATAGATAGATAGATAGATAGATAGATAGATAGATAGATAGATAGATAGATAGATAGATAGATACGAACAGACGCGGATAGATAGATAGATAGATAGATAGATAGATAGATAGATAGATAGATAGATAGATACGAACAGACGAAGATAGATAGATAGATAGATAGATAGATAGATAGATAGATAGATAGATAGATAGATAGATAGATAGATACGAACAGACGCGGATAGATAGATAGATAGATAGATAGATAGATAGATAGATAGATAGATAGATATGAAAAACTGAATTAGATTAAAAGCTGACTACAAAAGATAGATAGATAGATAGAGAGATAGATAGATACGAACAGACGCGGATAGATAGATAGATAGATAGATAGATAGATAGATAGATAGATACGAACAGACGCGGATAGATAGATAGATAGATACGAACAGACGCGGATAGATAGATAGATAGATAGATAGATAGATAGATAGATAGATAGATAGATAGATAGATAGATAGATAGATATGAAAAAACTGAATTAGATTAAAAACTGACTACAAAAGATAGATAGATAGATAGATAGATAGATAGATAGATAGATAGATACGAACAGACTGGGATAGATAGATAGATAGATAGATAGATAGATAGATAGATAGATAGATAGATAGATATGAAAAAACTGAATTAGATTAAAAACTGACTACAAAAGATAGATAGATAGATAGATAGATAGATAGATAGATAGATAGATAGATAGATAGATAGATGGATAGATAGATACGAACAGACGCGGATAGATAGATAGATAGATAGATAGATAGATAGATAGATAGATAGATAGATAGATACGAACAGACGCGGATAGATAGATAGATAGATAGATAGATAGATAGATAGATAGATAGATAGATAGATAGATAGATAGATAGATATGAAAAAACTGAATTAGATTAAAAACTGACTACAAAAGATAGATAGATAGATAGATAGATAGATAGATAGATAGATAGATAGATAGATAGATAAGAACAGACGCGGATAG
>OZ038499.1:15357184-15377184 GCA_964036315.1 Acanthosepion esculentum | reverse complement strand
AATAGCAGGACAGACTGGGTTCTATAGCCTTGGGTGGAGAAGAAAACAGTAACTCTGAAGTCATTATATTTTATTTGTAGGAAGAACAGATTGAGAAATCGGAGATCTGAGTTCGAATTCCAGTCAGATCCATTACATTCATTTGAGAAAGGTATGAATCACCCTCTTCTCCCCACCCAGCTATGGATAAATAGCAGGACAGACTATGTTCTATACCCTTGGGTGGAGAAGGAGAAGGTAACTCTGAATTCAAAACCGGCCTGAATGAGGTTGGGCCCCGTCAGGCTATCTTGCCCAATAAACACCACTTCTACTATGGCGGCCCGTCCTGATGGCGTGTCACCTTGACGTGATAGAACGGCTTGCGTGCTTCAACAACCTCCAGGGATATGTCGGCGAGGGCTTCGGCTCTTAGCAGGTTCAACCAAGCTCAGCAAGTCTGTGGGGTAAAAGCCAGATGAACGACACACGGTTGTCCTCCAGATTGGGCATTGTGCAGTAGGCTAACAACCTACTCACTTAAAAACTAGCTTGTTACAGAAACTTTAACGGTATCTTCAAACAACGACATGGCCGAGGAAGAGTCCTCCAAAGTGGATCGTATGATGCGTGCTTGTGAAAATCCCCCGGGAAGGCAACCGGCACGACATGGGCCGAGCTGACGACGATCGCCTGGAACCGAATTGGAGAAGTGTTGTTGCGGCCTTTCAGTATCTGTCTATATTTCTGAGATGAGGTGTTATGTACACTATTTACATTATTCGGACTATTGTTCTCATCTTTGTCGCCATATTTATTACAACGTTTCGGCCTTTCAGTATCTGTCTATATTTCTGAGATGAGGTGTTATGTACACTATTTACATTATTCGGACTATTGTTCTCATCTTTGTCGCCATATTTATTACAACGTTTCGGCCTTTCAGTATCTGTCTATATTTCTGAGATGAGGTATTATGTACACTATTTACATTATTCGGACTATTGTTCTCATCTTTGTCGCCATATTTATTACAACGTTTCGGCCTTTCAGTATCTGTCTATATTTCTGAGATGAGGTGTTATGTACACTATTTACATTATTCGGACTATTGTTCTCATCTTTGTCGCCATATTTATTACAACGTTTCGGCCTTTCAGTATCTGTCTATATTTCTGTGATGAGGTATTATGTACAAGAGTAGCGATGAGTTCTCATCAATTTACGGTTGATCTGGCTAGATGTAGTCGTAAGTTCTATGGTATCAGTTTATTTTATCACTTTTCGCTTGTGGAACATCCTCCCGGTTTCATGCTTTGCAGCCTAATTTATTCTGCAAAAATGTAAATGCAATGTCAATCGCTATCTAGTCTTCCTGATTAATTTTATTGTTCCAGCTCCTTAGCAACGTTTCTGTTTTTTAAATCTTCTACACCCACGAATTACTATATATATATAAATATATATATATATATATATATATATATATATATATATATATATATATGCAAATGATAATGTATTAACAACAAAGGTTTACAAGTGACAAAGACAATAATTTGTGTAACAAATGAATGTGGAAAGTTTGGGGTCTAAAGTATGTAAAGTGAGTAAATGTGCGTACGTACGTGTGTGTATGTGCGTGTGTTGTCTATGCGTTTTCAAAAAAGGGAAACACGCATTCTTCCGCGATAGATTTATATTGTTGTCGCATAAGCGGAAAAGTAAGAAGAGAGAGATAAAATATTATCGCAGAGTATTTATAGTGTTGGAGAGCGTCCCCTAGGAGTAGATCCGAAAAATTAGGAGGAGATAACCCGTCACTTTCACCCCAAGCAAAGCGATAATGCTGAGTCGCAGGGGTTACTGGGATTGAAAGAGAATGAGAAGACTTTAGTGAGGAGAAAGGACAATAACAGAACAGGTTTCAGCAAAAAGACAATAAAAGAACAGGTTTTAGGAAAACAGAAGACGGCGATGATGCCACTAAGATGCAAGGGTTTACTGAGAGTGAAAGAGAATGAAGACTTTTGTGAGGAGAAAGGACAATAACAGAACCGGTTTCAGGAAAAAGACAATAAAAGAACAGGTTTTAGGAAACCAGAAGACGGCGATGATGCCACTAAGATGCAAGGGTTTACTGGGAGTGAAAGAGAATGAAGACTTTTGTGAGGAGAAAGGACAATAACAGAACCGGTTTCAGGAAAAAGACAATAAAAGAACAGGTTTTAGGAAAACAGAAGACGGCGATGATGCCACTAAGATGCAAGGGTTTACTGAGAGTGAAAGAGAATGAAGACTTTTGTGAGGAGAAAGGACAATAACAGAACCGGTTTCAGGAAAAAGACAATAAAAGAACAGGTTTTAGGAAAACAGAAGACGGCGATGATGCCACTAAGATGCAAGGGTTTACTGGGAGTGAAAGAGAATGAAGACTTTAGTGAGGAGAAAGGACAATAACAGAACAGGTTTCAGCAAAAAGACAATAAAAGAACAGGTTTTAGGAAACCAGAAGACGGCGATGGTGCCACTAAGATGCAAGGGTTTACTGGGAGTGAAAGAGAATGAAGACTTTTGTGAGGAGAAAGGACAATAACAGAACCGGTTTCAGCAAAAAGACAATAAAAGAACAGGTTTTAGGAAACCAGAAGACGGCGATGGTGCCACTAAGATGCAAGGGTTTACTGGGAGTGAAAGAGAATGAAGACTTTTGTGAGGAGAAAGGACAATAACAGAACCGGTTTCAGGAAAAAGACAATAAAAGAACAGGTTTTAGGAAAACAGAAGACGGCGATGATGCCACTAAGATGCAAGGGTTTACTGGGAGTGAAAGAGAATGAAGACTTTTGTGAGGAGAAAGGACAATAACAGAACCGGTTTCAGGAAAAAGACAATAAAAGAACAGGTTTTAGGAAAACAGAAGACGGCGATGATGCCACTAAGATGCAAGGGTTTACTGGGAGTGAAAGAGAATGAAGACTTTTGTGAGGAGAAAGGACAATAACAGAACCGGTTTCAGGAAAAAGACAATAAAAGAACAGGTTTTAGGAAAACAGAAGACGGCGATGATGCCACTAAGATGCAAGGGCTTACTGGGAGTGAAAGAGAATGAAGACTTTTGTGAGGAGAAAGGACAATAACAGAACCGGTTTCAGGAAAAAGACAATAAAAGAACAGGTTTTAGGAAAACAGAAGACGGCGATGATGCCACTAAGATGCAAGGGTTTACTGGGAGTGAAAGAGAATGAAGACTTTTGTGAGGAGAAAGGACAATAACAGAACCGGTTTCAGGAAAAAGACGATAAAAGAACAGGTTTTAGGAAAACAGAAGACGGCGATGATGCCACTAAGATGCAAGGGTTTACTGAGAGTGAAAGAGAATGAAGACTTTTGTGAGGAGAAAGGACAATAACAGAACCGGTTTCAGGAAAAAGACAATAAAAGAACAGGTTTTAGGAAAACAGAAGACGGCGATGATGCCACTAAGATGCAAGGGTTTACTGGGAGTGAAAGAGAATGAAGACTTTAGTGAGGAGAAAGGACAATAACAGAACAGGTTTCAGCAAAAAGACAATAAAAGAACAGGTTTTAGGAAACCAGAAGACGGCGATGGTGCCACTAAGATGCAAGGGTTTACTGGGAGTGAAAGAGAATGAAGACTTTTGTGAGGAGAAAGGACAATAACAGAACCGGTTTCAGCAAAAAGACAATAAAAGAACAGGTTTTAGGAAACCAGAAGACGGCGATGGTGCCACTAAGATGCAAGGGTTTACTGGGAGTGAAAGAGAATGAAGACTTTTGTGAGGAGAAAGGACAATAACAGAACCGGTTTCAGGAAAAAGACAATAAAAGAACAGGTTTTAGGAAAACAGAAGACGGCGATGATGCCACTAAGATGCAAGGGTTTACTGAGAGTGAAAGAGAATGAAGACTTTTGTGAGGAGAAAGGACAATAACAGAACCGGTTTCAGGAAAAAGACAATAAAAGAACAGGTTTTAGGAAAACAGAAGACGGCGATGATGCCACTAAGATGCAAGGGTTTACTGGGAGTGAAAGAGAATGAAGACTTTTGTGAGGAGAAAGGACAATAACAGAACCGGTTTCAGGAAAAAGACAATAAAAGAACAGGTTTTAGGAAAACAGAAGACGGCGATGATGCCACTAAGATGCAAGGGCTTACTGGGAGTGAAAGAGAATGAAGACTTTTGTGAGGAGAAAGGACAATAACAGAACCGGTTTCAGGAAAAAGACAATAAAAGAACAGGTTTTAGGAAAACAGAAGACGGCGATGATGCCACTAAGATGCAAGGGCTTACTGGGAGTGAAAGAGAATGAAGACTTTTGTGAGGAGAAAGGACAATAACAGAACCGGTTTCAGCAAAAAGACAATAAAAGAACAGGTTTTAGGAAACCAGAAGACGGCGATGGTGCCACTAAGATGCAAGGGTTTACTGGGAGTGAAAGAGAATGAAGACTTTTGTGAGGAGAAAGGACAATAACAGAACCGGTTTCAGGAAAAAGACAATAAAAGAACAGGTTTTAGGAAAACAGAAGACGGCGATGATGCCACTAAGATGCAAGGGTTTACTGGGAGTGAAAGAGAATGAAGACTTTTGTGAGGAGAAAGGACAATAACAGAACCGGTTTCAGGAAAAAGACAATAAAAGAACAGGTTTTAGGAAAACAGAAGACGGCGATGATGCCACTAAGATGCAAGGGTTTACTGGGAGTGAAAGAGAATGAAGACTTTTGTGAGGAGAAAGGACAATAACAGAACCGGTTTCAGGAAAAAGACAATAAAAGAACAGGTTTTAGGAAAACAGAAGACGGCGATGATGCCACTAAGATGCAAGGGCTTACTGGGAGTGAAAGAGAATGAAGACTTTAGTGAGGAGAAAGGACAATAACAGAACAGGTTTCAGCAAAAAGACAATAAAAGAACAGGTTTTAGGAAAACAGAAGATGGCGATTGACGTTGCATCTATATTTTTTTTTCGAGGAAGCCGGAACCTGAAAGAGAATTCCACACGCGAGAAGTGCGTGAAAAGAAACTATTTGAATAAAACTTACGGTTACATCTAGTTATTTCAAAAGTAAAACAACAAGACCTAACTGCCAATATAGTCAATCAGTTAAGTACCATAAAGAATACACGCTTAGGCAATCATGTCACTTTCGATGTATGGCTGGCGAAGCAGAAGATTTTCCCGCAGTAAGCCCCCTTTTCATTCTGCGGTAGATTGGTTGCCAACCAAGGCTATAGGATCCAGTCTGTCCTGGTATTCAACCCAAAGCTGCGGGCTAGAAGAGATGGATCCATACCTTTCTCAAGGATATTTGTGCGTAAATGAATGTAACAAACCCTACTGGAATTCGAACTTCGTACTGCGATTTCTTATGCCAAGCCAATTTCCATTACACCACACCACACCGCACATCCGCCAATCTAGTAGTACGCTTAAATTTATGCGGTCGAGATTCTAAGGAGGAGAACTCGTGGAAATAATTGCCGTGAAAGTATTTGTAGAAAAGACAGAGGGAAGCCACGCCACCGCGGAGAGATAGTGACTGAAGTTGAAATGTCAGGCGAGGAACGATGACATAAGAGCCTCTTTCATATTTTATTCATTAAAAACTATTGTGTAGAAAGACGACCTGAACTCGTCCATCCACTCTGAGTAGGACGTCTGCTGTGATAGAAACATTCGTCGCGAAGTGGATCGTAAGGCGTTTGAGTCGTACGCATTGCCGCACTATCTATCTATCTCAGTCTATTCGTATCTATCTATCTATCTATCTCAGTCTATTCGCATCTATCTATCTATCTATCTATCCCAGTTTCTTCTTATCTATCCCAGTCTGTTCGTATCTATCTATCTATCCCAGTCTCTTTGTATCTCTCTATCTCAGTCTGTTCTTATCTATCTATCTATCTATCTATCTATCTATCTATCTATCCCAGTCTGTTCGTATCTATCTATCCCAGTCTGTTCGTATCTATTCCAGTCTGTTCGTATCTATCTATCTATCTATCTATCTATCTATCTATCTATCTATCTATCTATCTATCTATCTATCTATCCCAGTCTCTTAGTATCTATTCCAGTCTGTTCGTATCTATCTATCTATCTATATATCCAATCTGTTCGTATCTTTTATCTATCTATCTATAATTAACTGAGTTCGTTGCTGTGAAGAAAACAATCAACCTTCTCTACCCTAATTGTTTAACATGGACTCGTCCATCCGCAATGTGTAGAACGTCTGCTCATAGGAACGGTCGTCGAAAAATTGGTCAGAAGGCATAGCGTTGAGTCGTATGCATTGCCGCACTGAAGCACGGTATTCTCTATCACTGTATCATTGAGCCATGTCTCTCATGGGATTAAATCTGTTTCTTTACTCAACCTTTTGTTCCAGAGTTTCCTTACAGTATTATTAACCAGAACGCTGTTCATCTCGAGGTTCTCGACAAAATATCCACAGACGGATATGCAATGTGATAGGTCCTGATCTGACATCTCGTCTACAGTCACTTTCTCACAGACGTGCTGTGGCTTCCCTGTCTTTTCTACAAATATTTTCATAGCAACTGCTCTGACGAGCTACTTTCACTGGTACCCAAACTGAGTGAATTTAAGCGTGCTACTAAGTTGGCATCTTGATTCCAGCCTTTGACTGTCGAAACGGTTAAATGTAACCGCCTCTTCTACTCAGACAGTTTCTTCACTCGCACTTCCCGACAGTGTAACTCCCTTCCTCTTACTTGCTTCCCTGATAGGTACAATCTTCAAATATTCAAATGTAATGACAGTTGACATCTTCAGATGCCTTGATCCTATCTATCTATCTATCTATCTATCCCAGTCTCTTCATATCTATCTCAGTCTGTTCGTATCTATCTATCTATCTATTCCAGTTACTTTGTATCTATCCCAGTCTCTTCGTATCTATCTATATATCCCAGTCTCTTCAGATGCCTTGATTCTGATCTCTGTCCTTCTCTTTATCCTTTCCTCAAACACCCCTCTTTACTCTTGCTCCCACTCTCTGTAACCCATTGCGTGCTAGTGGCACTCCTGCCTCGATGGGGCGAAATGCTTAAAAAAACACAAAAAAAAACTATGAGCGTTATACGAACTTTATAATAGTCGCGACGAGGCTTCGAAACTCATGTTTGGAAAAAATAATCATTCTGATGTAAAAAGTTTTGAAGTCACGTCAACCAAGGATTTAGAAATAGACTCGAAATATGGATTAGAAATCATAGCAAAACAGTTGCTGCAACAACAACAATAACAACAGCAATAGCAGCAACAACAACAAAAACAACAACAAAGAAAAAACAACAAACAGATATTGGAACACCAGACAAGGATTTTTGAAGCAATACGGCAGAAACTAAATGAAACTAGTACTACAATTTCATTCACGTCTGATGCGCTTACAAACTCCATTGGCCGATTATTATACACGGTGTCCATAAAGTTCGTGTGCACTTTAAAAAATTTATAACTTTATTTGTATTTGCGATAGAAATAAAAAGGATTAAAAAGAAGTAAATCTATATATTTTATTGAAATTTTATTTAAGTTTCCACATGTCCTCCATCATTAGCAATACAAAGGGTAATACGATTTTGCAGTTCACGGAAAACATTTGCCAACTGATTTACAGTAATGCCTGAAATCACATTAGTTATTTTAGCTATACTTAAAATTAGGTACATTTTTAAACTTTATAACATTTTTTACAAATTATTTCTATCGCAAATCAAAAAGAATTTATAAATTTTTTTAAGTGCACACGAAATTTATGGATACCCTGTATATATAAGCATACGAATTAGTGCTCAAAGGTTTTTGACAGATTATTTTTCAAAATTTAACCAAATGTCCAAAGAATTTATGTTCGAATCATTTTTCAGTTTCCGTATGGAACAGAATATTTCAACATCGTCTGCGTCTGTATGTGTATGTGATTGTGTGTATGCATATATAGCAATTCTTTAATACACACACACACACACACACACACACATACACACACACACACACACATATATATATATATATATATATATATATATATATATATATATATATATATATATATATATATATATATATGCCTGAAATCACATTTTAATTATACTTAAAACTAGGTACATTAAACTTTATAACATTTTTTACAGATTATTTCTATCGTAAATACAAATAAAGTTATAAATTTAAAGTTCATAGGAACTTTTTGGACACCCTGTATAACCCTGACGAAGGCGTTACGTTTTTGTCGTATTACAGAAGGTTCAAAAAGGATTGCCAGATCTTGCCAGATAAAAAAAAAAGTTATGTTTACTTTTAAGGAAATTGTGTCCATCGGGGCATGAAAAATATTATCATTACATTTTACCTGAAAAACGAGGAAATATTACGCTTGATGAAATTGGGTTAACTTTGTCTAAAATTTTCAGTGAAAAAAGTTTTCATACGCGTTGACAATATTTAAAATTTCACAAAAAGATGATGAAGATTGTGCTACTTATGCTGGTATTGTCAAAAATTGAAACTGAACAAACTATTCGCAGATATATTTAAATATATATATATATATATATATTATGTCATTCGCAGACAGTACTGTTTCGTTGTATCACAGCTCCTCGGTGTGACTAGACAACAGAATGCCCCAATCCCGGATCGAAAGCCAACCGATTTGGTCTCAGTCAGAGCTTCCACCACTGAGCCATCTTTACTCGACAGAACGAATCAGTCAAATCTAGCGTATTGTTTTTACAAACACCAAGCAGCCAAAGTGCTCCATTCATTTTACTGAAGAGCTTTGCATTTACGCAGTTGACCGTTGTTTTGAGAATTAGCTAGTGCTCAATAGATATATAGATATATATAGATATATTTAATATCTGTCTATATTTCTGAGATGAGGTATTATGTACACTATTTACATTATTCGGACTATTGTCCTCATCTTTGTTGCCATATTTATCACAACGTTTCGGCCGATGTACACTCCGGTCTTCCTCAAGGACACATGGCACAGTGGATAAAGGCGTTAGTTAGATTCAGTGGGAGGACCCAAAGAGTTGTGAGTTCAATACCTGGTTAAGTCTGTGGAGAACCTGGAGAGTGGAATTAACAGGAGATAACTGATAACTGACATCCATTAGACATGGCACGTGGAACTAGAACAGTCTACCTCAGCGAGCGAAATAAAGGGTTCAGTTCGACATTCCAACCACCTGAAGAAGGTCGGAGCGTACATCGGCCGAAACGTTGTGATAAATATGGCAACAAAGATGAGGACAATAGTCCGAATAATGTAAATAGTGTAGATATATTTAAATGTCTAATTTTTGTGCAAGTGTTAACTTCATTTAAAGACGCGAAAATTCTTTTTTCGCGTTCTAACAAAACTTGATCAGGACCCAAAATTAACTTTACAGACAGTAGCAGAGGAATGCAAAAGAATTTTAAATTTAAAACAAGATACTGAATAATTGAAGGAAGGAATATTGTACAAGTGTAGACAGTGCGGACCAAAAGGTAAAGAAATGCTAAACTGAACCGAACCCGGGGAATGAGCGACGGTGGTAATCTGGCAACTCATAACCAGCTGATTCGGGTAGATTAGATATCTAGAGTCCAAGATGGCAGCCCATCTAGGGGAATAAAAACCCTATTTTTAGACCTTCGCTGACTTGCGGTCATATCCAAACACGGAAAAAACTATGAAAATAAATGCAGACAGAAAACCTGGAGTGGAGCCCCGAAGGCGGTTGACAATCAACATTGACAACTTTCCGGCACCTCCTGCACCGAGCAGTCCTCAAATATAATGTTTTGTATTCCTTTGGATCTTGTCGGTACTGCCAAGAAGGGGAGGGGACAAATTAGTATAAGCAGCTCACGACATCCATATACCATAGCCAGAGTAGGCGAATGAAGGAAAACTTTGAATTCAAACTACTTGTACGATTTGCTTCTTTAATTTCAGAGACGAGAGACCGGATACCCTCAGCATCCCCAGTGCAAGAGGAACTAGCAAACCATAGCATTATTCTGCCTTGAATGTTACCATGAATCACAACTGTGAGATGGAGGGAAGTGGTAACCACAGCGGCGCAAAATGCGCTGACTGAATAAATGAGTTAAAGAGAGTTCTATAGCTGAGATGGGAGCTACTGAGACCCCCGACTCGGTAAAAAAAAAAATGAAATAAATAAGCCTAAATCCAAATTGGTAATCACTTTCAGTCGAAAATTCGGCGCAGCATAATCTTCCTCCACACTATCAGCGCATCGTATAGCTTCGAAACTAGTGATGATCATGCGATATATCTATGTATCTACTTGTTGCAAGATCGGATATTTGCCTATATCTTTTCACCGTCATTTAAATATGTTGCTACTTTTAATGACGGTTGGGCCGCAGACATCATGACGTTACTCTAATCTTATCCTCTTCAGAGATTTAGGTGCTTCTATCTACGAAAAGGGTAGGGTTTTTTTTGGGGGGGGGTCATTTAGCTTTTGGCTTTTTTTTTCTCGCGTAAATGTTATTAAAACTGCGCCAATACAAATACCAAAGGTTCATAAAGTTGTTGATATCTTTTGCTACGCCTTGCGTCTTGATTTATCCAAAGACGAAAAAAAGGATTGGAGTGTAATATTTATTTGAGGTGCCAACAGGTAAAGAGCTCTCAATCAAAGATCGACTATCTCTCTGCACTTCACGCCATATCTCCCGCTACAGCAAAACGCATGAACGAAAATGTGTTCTATCAAAAATGGCCAACAAGGTTTTTTAGAAATGTACAGAAAAATGTCTAGTCTTATTCAACACGTTCGCACCAACATAGACTGGAATTTTTATTTGTTTATATTGGGGAGTGTCAATCTTGCTGGATGTTTTCACCTACAATGCGAAGCAGCGGGGCAAGGTGTAAGGGTCTTGTGGCGCCAACACCCACCCACCCCGAATCTATGATACTGATGATATACAGCAACATTCAAAGCATTGACGAAAGGTATATTTATAAATACGTAAGATAGATTCTGGCGAGAAAAAAATTGTCTAGAGCGACACAGTGAACCAACTTTGCTAGCAGCGGACCTAGCAATTGATTCAATATAATCTTCCCACTTCATGTCAGCGGAAAACGATTGCCCCAGAAGGAGCAAAGAGGAACATTAGAGGTTAGCATCAGCCATAGTGATGGAAGATAAAAAAGAGTATTTTCAATTGGATTATGTACCATTTCTCTAGGGAATTTAATTGTTTTGTATATATATATATATATACGAAACAATTAAATTCATATATATATATATATATATATATATATATATATATATATATATATATGTTGTGATGGTATAACCCAACTTCCCCATTCACGATAATGGACGGACGGTTTGCCGATAAAGTGCGACCACAGCAGGTCGTGGGCGACTTCGTTTGTAACACCTATTGAGGTTAGCATACTCTCGACTCTGTCTCTGTACTACATCCGATTATAAAGTTATTATTGAAAACCTACATTCGGTTTACTTTGTTTATTATATCTTGCACGAGATATAACAATATATATATATATATGTTATGGTCCAATATCCTCACACCACTGTGATGGTCCAATGTTAGGACCAAGGAAGAACAACACTAACACAAGAGTAGGAATAACAAAGATATATTAAACGGAATAATAATAATACAAGAAGTTGAAGGTGTTAGTATGACTGTCAGTCTGGTTTAGAGTGAATTACTATTGTCTCGACTCGTTTCGTCTCGACTCGTTACACTTCGCTCTCCCGTCTCTCTTGAGAGGCGCAGTCTTTATAGTATCAGGAAGAGTTCATTGTCGTTACAGGTAAGTTCCCATAACAATATATATGTATATATATATATAAAATATATATATATATATATATATATAAAATTCGTAAGTGGAAAAAATAACCCAAGTATGTCTTTTTCATTTTAATATAAAATATTAAAAATATAAATCCATGAAGAGAGCTCAATGTCTTGTATACAGAGAAATATAATATACATCAAAGGAAAAAAATTAGAACTTCATTGAAAAAACACGTAATAAATTTATTTCAAAAGATAAATCACCGGATATATATATATATATATATATATATATATATATATATATATATATATATATATATATATATATATATGCGTGTGGCTGGGGTTCTCTGTGTGTGTATGTTTGTTCCAGAAGTGCAAGTGAAGAGACTGTTTCAATTATAGTCATATCAACTGTAAAATGGCAAAACCTAGCTTTCAATCTGGTACTGTTCTCTAATTCATAAATTCTCGGTATCAAAAAGAAATACACTTCTGAAAAACTATCACGAAAACATTTATAGAAAAGGCACTGGGAAGCTATATTACGGCGGTGGGAATTTCACTGAAGCCAGGATGCCAGGTCAGGACCAGTAACATTACAGATTCTTCTTTGGGTTTTATCAAGAATCTTTAAATATCTAACAGGAGCGTCAGTCCAGATGTAGTAGCAATATTCAATGCAAAGACAAATGGTAGACTTAAAAATATGTAAAATAGATTCTGGAGAGAAAAATTGTCTAGCATGACACAGTGAACCAACTTTCCTAGTAGCAGACCTAGCAATTGATTCAATATAATCTTCCCACTTCATGTCAGCAGAGAACGTTAGCCTGGGAAGATCAAACGAGCCCCTAACCTGGTGGTTAGCATCAGCCATGCCGATGAAAGGCAGAAAGGGGTCTCTCAGATGATTAATAGAGAACAGTTTTGTTTTGGAGGTTTTAAAATTAACAAGTCATGCGTTGCTCCAATTAACAGCAGATTTTAGGTTATTTTTTTGCAATCAGCTGCCAATTTGACCTTTTATTGAAACGATCAAATTTACTATTAAGACTGGAATTAATAGTTATGTCATCAGAATACAAACTTGGAAATAGGTGACACAAGGAAGACCTTTAAAAAGGAAGAGATATATGTTTTTAAGAATCGTTCTTACGTACTAAAGAATGATTGCAATAATGATTCATTTTTTTTAAAGAAACATTCTTACAGGCTGAAGAATGACTTCAAGAACGAGTCTTTTTTTTTAGAGAAACATTCTTACATACTGAAGAATGATTTCAAGAATGAGTCTTTTTTTAAAGTAGATATTGCAATAACAATATTTTGACAATAATGATTGCTCCTGTTATATATCTAATCTATATCTAGAGGAAGGGGATGGATTTATACTTTTCCCAAATGTATTTGTGCGTAAATGAATGTAACAAACACGACTGGTTCTAAGAATCTATAAATATCCCTCATTATTTTGCATTGTAATCTATACGCCATACTTGTTATGGGAGCCCCATACTTACGGCCTTGTGCTACGCTTAGCCAATTACTCTGCCAAATTTCAAGCACTTCGACGTGGTTTAATGGTTAGCATTAGATCAATTACGATTAAGTACTGACGTAAGTCCTCACTAAATCTTACTATTATCTTATTACTAAGAGAATATTAGTTTAAATTATGTATTTCTGATTCTTTTTTATGCCTCTTTGAATTTTGCGGAAAGAAAAAGTTAGTAGTCGTTGCAATAATGCATTTTTTAAAATTAAATTCCTGCCATATCATGAAAATTCCTAAAACAAGAAATTTCTTTTTGTTCAAGCAATATACCACAAGGTTTGGTTTATTTAATGCTGACAACATTTTTAGGAATAGATTCGTATGAATAGAATATGTATTCTTTGGTTTAGATTCGTTTGGTTTATTTTATTTTACGGCATATCAACATCAATGGGTTATTTAATGCCGACAACATTTTTAGGATAGATTCGTATGAATAGAATATGTATTCTTTGGTTTAGATTCGTTTGGTTTAGATTGGTTTGGTTTATTTTGTTTTACGGAATGTCAACCTCAATGGGTTATTTAATACCAACAACATTTTTAGGATAGATTCGTATGAATAGAATATGTATTCTTTGGTTTAGATTCGTTTGGTTTATTTTGTTTTACGGCATATAAACCTCAATAGGTTATTTAATGCCGACAACATTTTCATAATAGATTGGTATGAATAGAATACGTATTCTTTGGTTTAGATTGGGTTGGTTTATTTTGTTTTACTGCATATCAACCTCAATGGGTTATTTAATGCCGACAACATTTTTAGGATAGATTCGTATGAATAGAATATGTATTATTTGATATAGATTGGTTTAGTTTATCTTGTTTTACGGCATATCAACATCAATGGGTCATTTAATGCCGACAATATTTTTAGGATATATTCGTATGAATAGAATATGTATTCTTTGGTTTAGATTGGTTTGGTTTATTTTATTTTACGGCATATCAACATCAATGGGTTATTTAATGCCGACAACATTTTTAGGATAGATTAGTATGAATAGAATATGTATTCTTTGGTTTAGATTGGTTTGGTTTATTTTATTTTACGGCATATCAACATCAATGGGTTATTTAATGCCGACAACATTTTTAGGAATAGATTCGTATGAATAGAATATGTATTCTTTGGTTTAGATTCGTTTGGTTTATTTTATTTTACGGCATATCAACATCAACGGGTTATTTAATGCCGACAACATTTTTAGGATAGATTCGTATGAATAGAATATGTATTCTTTGGTTTAGATTCGTTTGGTTTATTTTGTTTTACGGCATATAAACCTCAATAGGTTATTTAATGCCGACAACATTTTCATAATAGATTGGTATGAATAGAATACGTATTCTTTGGTTTAGATTGGGTTGGTTTATTTTGTTTTACGGCATATCAACCTCAATGGGTTATTTAATGCCGACAACATTTTTAGGATAGATTCGTATGAATAGAATATGTATTATTTGGTATAGATTGGTTTAGTTTATTTTGTTTTACGGCATATCAACATCAATGGGTCATTTAATGCCGACAATATTTTTAGGATAGATTCGTATGAATAGAATATGTATTCTTTGGTTTAGATTCGTTTGGTTTATTTTGTTTTACGGCATATAAACCTCAATAGGTTATTTAATGCCGACAACATTTTTATAATAGATTGGTATGAATAGAATACGTATTCTTTGGTTTAGATTGGATTGGTTTATTTTGTTTTACGGCATATCAACCTCAATTGGTTATTTAATGCCGACAACATTTTTAGGATAGATTCGTATGAATAGAATATTTATTCTTTGGTTTAGATTCGTTTGGTTTATTTTGTTTTACGGAATATCAACCTCAATGGGTTATTTAATGCCGACAAAATTTTTTATTGCTGGTAATATTTTGTTTTGTCAAAAATCTGTTTCTGGTAATATATTTCTTTAAAAATTGTATTGCTGGTAATAATTTTTTTCAAAAAAGTATTGCTGGTAATAATTAACTATTTTCCCATAGCTGGGACCCTAACAGGTGCTACCACCCCGGATCAGGGTGGACCTGTGAACACCAGCAATTAAGAGGTCGTTCCACGTTCCTCAAAATCTCCTTATTAGAGGCCTTGCTGCTGGACGTAGTTTAACGTCTTACCCAGGACGCGGATGTAGTTTAACGTGTTACCCAGGACGGTATCTCGGTTAAGGATTTAGTGAAAGACCTAATTCAACCCAAATGCTTTTTGTCCATTATCAACATTTCTTTGAAATCTACAGGTCACGAACAAGACGATTAAAGCAAGAGAATGCGATTCCACGTTGTACAAAATTGATTATTGCCCATTTTGGCTTTAAAAAGGGGGTTCGAAGGCTCCAACGTAATGGAATGGTAAACAGCTTCCAAATGTTAGACTAATATTTAAAACTGTTGTATGTTGAAATCGAAACGTTATAAAAACGGCCAAAACTACTAATCAAACATTAATGAAACTTATAGGATATCAAGGAGCCGATATTAACATGGGAAATAATAAAAGAATAATTTATTCATTTATACGAGATGTTGGGTTAATCTAATATTTTTCTGACAACTATATGTTTTGGAATTATAAATAAAACTTTATGTAATACTTGATTTTTTTAACGTTTTTTTTTTTTGTCGTTGTTGTTGTTTTTGGTGGGTGTGTTGTTTTATTTTTTCTTGCATAATAAAACTCGACATCCTAAAACAATTAATTATCAATATTTTTAAGCGGATATATAATTTGAAACATATGCGATATATTTCTCATATATATTTACTGAAAATTTTACCCAGAGAGGATGGTGAAAACCAATTTTATTGCAAAAACATTTATAATAATAAATCATAACTTCTGATATAGAATATATGTACGTGTGTGTGTGTATGCGTGTGGGAGTTTCGTCGTGTATAGAACGGCTTCACAGAAATCAACTGCACTGGAAAGGAATTTGTCTATCATTATTATTATTATTATTATTATTATTATTATTATTATTATTATCATTATTATATACGCCTATTAAATATTGTATAAACATTTCAAGATACTGTCTGCTGTGGTGAAAGTTATTTTATGTATTATGGGTTATCATTTCTGTCAAAATTTTGGATTAACTGCCCAAAATTCAATTAATATGCGTGTGTAATAATAATAATAATAATAATAATAACAATAATAATAAACGTGTAAGTTTTATCATATTCTTTTCTGGTGAGGTCGATCTTTGTAAAAGCGTTTTAGTCATGACGTCACTGGCATATATATATATATATATATATATATATATATATATATATAAAACAGTAAGATATAAAATCCGGTGATATTTTTATTTTTACACAATAGTGCTCAATGTAAATTTACAGAGCATTAATATTATAAATTAATTGATTTAAAATATGGGTTTTTCACTACACAGTGATAACCATGTTTCAGAAATGGAAGCTAATGTCTTTGGTTTAATAACAAAATTAAATTCGAAAGCTTTAGCTTCCATTTCTGAAATATGGTTATCACTGTGTAGCGAAAAACCCATATTTTAAATCAATTAATTTATAATATATATATATATATATATATATATATATATATATATATATATATATATATATATATATACATACCATAATGTGTATTTTGCCAGAAATCATTCTTTCAAGGATGTTTCGTTGAATATGACAGAAAAGAAACATTTTGTCGGGGGTAAAGAATGTAAAAATTGTCCGTAATGCCTATTGTCCCAAGGGCTTTCGGCCACTTCTATAGCCATTTTCTAGTAGGTTTTATATATTTTTTTTTTTTTTTTTTAAGCGTATCACCCCAAGCAAGGCCGGTGGCCACTATCACGCATGGGGTTACAGAAGGGTTGGAGGAAGAGCAGATAGGAGTGGTAAAGGAAGGGATGTGGAGAAAGAGAAGGACGGAGGGTCGATCAAGGCAGGGGGGTTACGGAAGATATAGAGCGAGAGCAGATAGGAATGAAAGATGTCAGGAAGTGGAGAGGGGAAGTGGATAGATCAAGGCAATTGGAGATGACGATTGACGCTACACTTAAACCGTTGGAGATTGTATTTGTCAGGGAAACAGTAATAGGGAAGGGAGTTCCATAGGCGAGATGTGCGAGACATGAAGCTATTGGAGTAGAAAAGACGTCTACATCTAACAGTTTCAACGGTGAAGGGGTGGGAACGGGATGCCAGCCTCGTAGGACGCTTAAATTCACGAGGCTTAGGGACAAGCGAAAGCAACTCCTCGGAGCAATTACCGTGGAAGTACTTGTAGAAAAGGCAGAGCGATGCAACATCGCGTCTGAGAGAGAGCGACTGCAGACGAGATGACAGATCAGGGCCAATCACATTGCATATCCGTCTCTGGATCTTATCAAGAACCCTGAGGCAACACGCAGGGTTTGTTACTATTCAGAACGCTCTTGCAGAGGCGCCAATAGTCCTTGGAGCCAAATTTGCGGGACGCAATACATTCCTTCATCCGAGCTGCAAATAGTGCCTTGGCATTGTCGAGGGTACGCTTACACTCATTGCGTGCAGAGGTAAATAGACGTCTGTTGGAGTCGTACATGTCACTACGAAAACGGTGGAAGAAGTGGTTCCTATGGGCAATGGCGGCTGAGCAAGCAGCTGTGAACCAGGGGGAGGAGCGCGGTTTGACCTTGAATTTCCTGGAGGGGATGAAAGCTTCGATACCGGCTTTGATCCAGGAAGAGAACTCAGAAGCACACTCATGAGTGGGGAGCTTAAATACAGCATCCCAGGGGACATTGCGGAGGAAGTCCCGAAACGAGTCCCAGTCAGCCCGTTGGTAGCAGAAAGTGGTTCTGGTGGTAGGAGGTTCTTTGCAGGGGGTGGGGCTGAAGGAGATACTAACAGACACGACAGCATGATCGGAGTTACCGATAGGACAGAGCTGCGTGGCACTACACGACTCAGGGGTGGAGGTAAAACACAGGTCGAGGAGTGAGGGCTTACAGTCACGATTGTAGGAAAAACGCGTGGGGAAATCGATTATCTGGGTGAGGGATTGAGAGATTGAAAAGTTGAGAGTATGTACGCCAGCGAGGTCAGTGGTAGCGTTCTGTAGCCACTGGTTGTGATGGGCGTTAAAATCACCAAACACAAATATGTGAGCGGACGGATGGACAGAGAGGGCCTTATCTATGCTGTCAGAAATGACATCGAGTATCCCGCAGTCCTGAGAGGATGGAGAGCGGTAGAGGAAGAAAAGATAGCTTACAGCATTGAGAAGAGATAGGCGGAGACATAAGTAGGAATGATCCGGCGATTCGAGAGAGGTCTCTCTAGCCAGAGGGAGATGGTCCTTGACGTAGACACCCAGGCCATGCATGTGGGTTAGAGAGTCTTTTCTGAGGAGTGGGAGGTATCCAGGGATCGAGAGATCAGAGGAAGGGATAGAGGAGTCAAGATTGGTCTCACACAGGGCTAGTATATCCGGGCACTTAGCTATGAGGAAAGACTCAACGCTGCAGAAGTTGGTTCTAATGCCGCGGATGTTAGAGAAGGCGATATTTAGAGGTTTGGGTGATTTTTGGAAGGCTGGTTTAGGTTTGTATTTCAGTTTTTTGTTATTCATGTTGGTAATTGGTTTTGGAAAGAGAGAGCCGGCCTGAGTTAAAGGAAGCCGGCGGTTGATACCCATGACGCGAACAGAGAGGGGGTTTGGCACAGCAAGATTCATAATGTGGCCTCAGGGTTGTCCACCGGAAATGACTGCAGGGACACCTATCCATGCGCGACATGGCACTACAGACACCCCGATATTATGCAACTGTTGATCAGAGCGGCCGCTCAAGACGCTACGCAAGAGTTAGGGCTCCTAACTACCAGTCGGAAACAGCAACCAGGGAACTGTCAACCGTGTACCCTCAGAATGAACAGGCAATGCCACAGACTACATGCATCATGGGAGAAACACAGCGGCACCAGTACAGAGGCCAGTGAGAGAGAGAAATAGAGAGAGAGAGAGATCCGGGAACCCCTTCCTAAACACGAAACAAGGTTTGGGCCTCTACTCGCGTCCAATAGAAGAGGGAGGAGTGTTGACCGGGCGGTAGGAAAGCCTACCTTCTCCAATTACATAAAACATATACAACGATGACAGAACAAAACAGTGGGGGGATGAAGTTGGGATAGTTGCAGGGCATATACAAGTTGAGGGTACTTGGGGATAGGAAAGACATATGGTACTAAGTTTTAACTTAGTATAAGTCCCAGAGGCCTATATTAAAAACAAAATTGAAGAAAGAAAAAATAAACTGAGGAAAATAAGGTTAGCAGGCATGTTTCCCCGATCACTACAATCTTAACCCGTTCAAGTCGAGTGTTAACCGTTATCTTCCCCTCATGTCCGTACAACCCTAACCCTCCTAACCTAATCCTCTACCTCGAGTGGCCCTTGGATCTTGTACAGGGTGAACCGTACTGTAAAAGAATTCCTAGAAACTTCAACTGACTCTTTCTGATTCTTTTCGTTTCCGTTTTCCTTAAAACTTCTTAATTGCAGACATGCTTAGTCCATGGTATTCTAAGTCGAAACCCTTC
>OZ038499.1:15307184-15354684 GCA_964036315.1 Acanthosepion esculentum | reverse complement strand
ACGAAGAAAGAAAATCACAATATTGATACATATTTTTTAATCCAATCTAAGCTTTCGGCTTACATAAGCCATTATCAAAGTTGGCAATTACACAATATATTAAGCAATACACGAACAAGAAATTGATGATAGTCTGTTTTTGTTTACATGGATGATTTCCAAGCAACGATAAACACGTGCATATAAGACGCTGAAAGCGAAAATTGCACCACAGCTCATGACGTCACACATGACCACGAGAGAGTGAATTCGATGAGTATTGAGTATGGAAAGCCGTTGGTATAAACCAATGCCTTCTGTTACCAAGTATAAGCATTTAATGATATTTGTGGAGATTTCATAGTTTATTTTGTTCAGGTTAGGTTTCAACTGTTTTATGTATATAGCTTCAAGAATTTTTAGTTTTTGTTTATTGTTTTCATGTTTAAGTATAGTTGTGTTTTCGACGAGGATTTTCCGGAATTGTGTATGCGGCCAGGCATGTTGTTTTAAATGCCTAAAAATGTTAGAGTTATCATTCAAATGTAGTGTCAAGCGTCGTGAAAGCGAGTTTGTGGAGTGACCAACATAGATATTATTTAGTTCGTTGGAGATACAATCTCCCAAAGGGCACTTGAATTTGTAAACTATGTTGGTTTTTTGCAAATCGCTAAAGAATCATTGCGAATAATTGAGTTGGATATACTAGATTTAGTGTAGTATATAATTAACTTAATTTTTTTGCTAGGATCTGTTGGAGATATGTTAGTATTTATATATATATATATATATATATATATATATATATATATATATATATATATATATATATAAAAGATAAGAATATAGTTTTACGGTATGGTATATTTATGGGTAAAAGTGCTCAATATTAGGAATAGAGCGTATATAAATATAAAAGTGGACAGTAAAGCCAATCTGCTTCATTCTCGAACGCAATTTTCAGACCAAAACATTGCGTTCAACCATGGCACTGTCGGCGCTCGGTATCAACCGGAGTGTCCATTTTAATATACATACATACATACTGAGTAAAAAAGACAATCGGAAAATAGTACTTAGTCATTGCCGACGTGTTTCGTCATTCGACTTTCGCAAGGCAAGTGGTGATAAGCAAAAGCAAAATGCTGTATGTATAGTTACACAAAATTCGAAAATTTTAAACACCAGCGAAAGCCACTTTTTGTATATTAGTAATTGATTTCTCTTCTTTTTTTTTCTTAACTAAGTGTGTATTTTTGTTTTCCATGTCGACATCATGTGAAAGTTCTCAGAATATATCTGTAGAGAAGAAAAATTGAATAAAATAGACAATCGGAAAATAGTACTTAGTTTCCTTTACTTTCACTTGCCTTGATAAAGTGGGATGACAAAACACATCGCCAATGATTAAGTTCTATTTTCAGATTTTGTACGACCTAAAAAAAAACGAGAAATTAGCTTTGAAGAAACAGTAAATGGTCTGATGAAAAATTTTATCGAGAAAAGTTTGTTATTCCATATTTGTTGGAAGTCTGGCTATATCTCTGAGATGAGGTATTATGATTACTTGCATTATTTACATTATTCGGAATGTTATCCTCATCTTCATTGCCATATTCACAACGTTTCGGCCTCCATATCTCTGAGATGAGGTATTATGATTACTTGCATTATTTACATTATTCGGAATATTATCCTCATCTTCATTGCCATATTCACAACGTTTCGGCCTCCATATCTCTGAGATGAGGTATTATGATTACTTGCATTATTTACATTTTTCGGAATGTTATCCTCATCTTCATTGCCATATTCACAACGTTTCGGCCGTTGTACACTTCAGTTTCAGTCTGCCTAATCTATGTGAAAGGATTATCGGAGAAAATACAAAAGATCTGTGGTCCATATAACGTTAGGACAATCTTCAAAAGTGGTTCACTACTTCACAGACACCTCTTCCGAGTAAGACCCCCACCCACCTAGAGGAGAACATGACTAAGGACTGCGTGTACGCCATCCCGTGCAGCTGTGGTAAGAAATATAAAGGAGTGACAAGCCGCCCTTTAAGGTAAGGCTGCAAGAACGTCGAAAAGCGGTAACACGAGGGGAAATAGAAAAATCAGGCATAGCTGACCACATACGGAGGGAAAAGGGAGATCACCGCCTCCTGTGGGTTGAGGTTGAAATAATAGACAGAGAACATCACTGGAAAATACGAAAACTTAAAGAATCAGCACATATGCTAGGCCATAAAAATCTCCTGAGCCAACCAAGCATAGAAATGAATACAATATGCGAACCAGTAATAAGAAGTGCCAGAGAAAAGCGATAATAACAACAAAAATTGCAATATAAGCTCTGGTAAAAAATATGTAATAATAATAATGAAAATTTGCAATATGAGCACTGATAAAAAAAACTGTTGTTGAGTCATTAGGTTAATAAGTCCCAGAAATTGATACACATTGCACAGTTGATAAAGACACATTGCACAGTTGGTTAGATCCAGTAACCAGACCCAAAGAGTTGTGAGTTCAATCCCAGGCTATAGCACTAGTGAACCAAGAAACTTGGAGAGCTGAGTTAAAGAGAAGAGTAATGGCACGTGGAACTAGAACAATCTCCCCTGGTGAACGAAATAAGGTTTCGGTTCGAAATTCCAATCACCTGAAGACCGGAGGATAACAGTCCGAATAATGTAAATATTCGCTGGAAGTGCATGAATTTGACGACAAAAGAAGACAAAGATTTTGTCACATATTCTGGAATCTTTAACAAGGATTGTGAAAGATTCAAATGAAATGAACTGATTCTGGATATGTTTGAATAGTTAATTTTCTTTCAAGGGATAACGGCGACAAAAGACGCAGAAATACGTGTTAGAATTCTAAAGAAACTTGAACAGAATCAGAAACTAACACTAAATCTGCGACACGATATGGTAGAAATGACAAGCGACTTTATTTTCATTTGGCAATGTATTTATTGAACTAAGTAACTAATAATAACAAAACAAAAGTCATTGAAACAAAGCAAGTTCAGTCGACCAATGATGACAATTCCAGAACAACGTAACTATAAACAATTTTTTCTATCCTCTGCCAGGCGCAATGATGGAGAAAGCATTACCTCGAACCGTCGCCAGTGAGACACGCTGCAAGAGCCACTCCGTTTCGCGAGGCTCGTTCCTTAATCGCGACGCAATCGCGCCAATCCTCCGAAGGAACACAATCGAACGAGGGCCAATAACTCCTGAAGTATCCACTGCCACAGGAGTAAAAAAAATCTATCAGCAAGAGAAGAATATTTAGCTATTTTTTTTTATCTCTGCGTCTCGGGCGACGAACCCCGGCTCAACCGCGGACCTGATCAAATTACCGGCCGAAAATGTATCCGCACAGGTCGCATCCCAAATCAACGACTTACCCATTTTAAAAATGGCAGAAATTGAAACAAAAGAATGCGTATACATAAAAGCTATAGACATATGTGAGAAAAGGAAAGTTAATCCATGTTTTAGATTTGGAAGGTTACATCGTGGAGACGATTGCCCCTTTAAGAATCCAAAGTGCTCAAGTGTGGAAAAGTAGGACATAATGTCACACTGTAAAACTAAATCAAGGAAAGTTCTCACAGAAAAAAAAATTTTCCACTGCGTTGCAACGGAAACCATAATTACGAAAAATCAAAGAAAATTTGTGTATGTAAAAATTAATAAGGTGGATGTAAAAATGCTTGTAGTGATATCACAATAATCAACGAAACCACATGGAAAGTAAACAGAAAACCTTTATTAAAAAGAACTTCGAAAATCGTATGTGACAAGTGTGTAAAAGCTAAGGTTTATGTGTTAAAAAATACTACAAACTTATTCGGTACTGACTGGATGGAACTATTTGAATTGTGGGATTTATCTATAAATATTTATTACAGAAATGTAAGTGGATATGCTACCAGTTTTGTTTGTTTTTTTTAAGTGTGAAAATTTAAAAGAAGAATTGAAAAAATGCTTTCCGGAAGCTCTGTCGTATGAGTTGAATCGATGTTCCAAAGTCTAGGCGAAATTTCAAGCGAAAAAAGGGTCGACCCCAGTGTTTAAACTGAAACGGAGTGTACTGTTTGCAGATTTGGATCAAATCAACAAAGAATTAGACAGACTTGAACAAAAAAAGGCGTAATTGAAAAAGATTAACCATTCAAAATGGGCAGCACTAATAGTGTATGTAAAGAAAAAAGTAATAAAATTTGACTTTCTGTTGATTTTTTCGACGGGGTTAAATAAATGTTTAGAATCCCATAACTACACATTACCAAGTCCAAAGGAAATTTTTGTGAATTTAAACGGTAGAAAAATTGGTAGTTTATTAAGATTGATACCAAAATAAAATGTCACTGAAAATTAAGATAGACTTGAAAAAAATTGGTGTAACTGAAAAATTTGACAGCACCAGACATAAAGAAAAACAAAGTAACAGAATTCATGTTTGGGCTGAGTTTTCGACAGGGTTAAACAAATGTTTAGAATCTCATAACTACCCATTACCAAGTTCAGTGGAAATTTTTGTGAATTTAAATGGTGGAAAAAAAACTTTTCGGGGCTGGATCTTTCTGAATCCTATTTGCAAATACAAGTTTAAGAATGTCCAGAGTTAATAACTATAAATGCGCACAAGGGATTGCATAAGTTCAACCGGCTTCCTTTTGAGATAAAAATGGCTCCAACTCTTATTTCAACAAACTATGGATACTATACTTACAGATTGATTTTGCGGTTGCTTATCTGGATGATATATTAATTAAAAGTCTATCTAAAGAACAACATATTGGGCATGTGAAAAGAGTTTTTGAAAAAATACGAGAATACGGGTTCAAACGCAGTGAGGAAAAGTGTGAATTGTTTTTGTATAGGACAAAATCAGACAAAAATAGTCATCAACCGGATCTGTCAGGGGCAAGTGTAATTAAGAATATGCCTCCTCCAACAAACGTTACTAGGTTATAAGAATTTCTTGGACTAGCAAACTATTATCAAATCTATATACCTAATATTCATAATTTGAGAGCTCCATTGAATAATTTGCTTAAAAAAGACGTAAAGTGGAACTGGACTGATAAGTGTCAGAAGACATTTGAAGAAATCAAGAAAATACTAATGTCAGACTTATCATTAGCGCACTAAGATCCAGAAGTAGAAATCATATTGGCTTCAGATGTTAGTGACGATGGTATAGGATCAGTAATTCTACATAAATATTATGACGGCAACATGAAAGCCGTCGCACATGCTTCTCGTTCGGCAGGAAAAAGAGGCGTTAGATGAAATCTCTTATGAGAAGCTATGTATACTAGACCGAAATGGATGAAGACATTGAAAAACTAGTAAAAGCATTCAGAAGTTTTGCTTTAGCACCAAAATTACCTACCACGAAATTACAACTTTAACCAAAGACAGATATTCCGTGGTCAAGGCTGCACATAGCTTTTGCAGCTCCAAGTGCACGGCGAAATATTGTCACGGCAAACAGCCGACAATATATGATTGCGGAGGAGGGGGAGTAGTAATGGTACAGCGTTAGTATTTAAATAAGTATTAAACTTTTTTTCAAATAATTCTTTTCGCTATTCTTCGATTATGTTATTTTAAACATTCGACGATATCCATTGATACGTTTTGTATTTCAATAGGAAAGGAATATCTCGCATTATCTAAAAAGACTTTGTCAGTTTTACTGCAAATTTTTTACTTCTTATTTATGTGATTTAGGCTTCTCAACCCGAAATAATATCAAAATATCTTTCTTTCTTTCTTTCTTTCTTTCTTTCTTTCTTTCTTTCTTTCTTTCTTTCACTGAAACCAACCAGCGTCTCTGATATGTCCTTTCTGTTTTCTTTCGCGATCAAAGAGGAGTGGTCCATTATTTATGAGGTATTGGCAGGTATGATTGGATTCGGAATCCCTTCATAAATGTTCCTTCTAATATTGGACTTCAGTCACATGAAGAAAAGAATTGGTCACCATTTGTAGTGATCGAGGGCTCAAAATAAAACATTCGTCGGTAACCATTGATACATTTTGGATTTCAATTCAAAAGGAATATCCTGCATTATCTAAAAAGACTTTGTCAGTTTTACTGTAATTTTCTACTTATTTATGTGAATTAGGCTTCTCAACTCGAAATAACATCAAAAATAAGTAACGAAAAGACTATGATCATCTGAAGAAGAAATGAGGGTCTGCTTATCGCACATTCATCCAAACATTGAAGAAATTGTGGAAAAAAAAACACCAGGCACAGGTTTCACACTAAATAAGCTGCCCAAATAGTTGACTAGGAACATTGAAATAAAGTCAGTTCATATCTGTGTGCGTATTTATTTTAAATCTCTGGTTTTATTTCAAAACATTTAACTCTATACCCTTTAGAAATTTTGCTAAGTGTGCCATATTTTCATTTGCTCCTACGTGTGCTGTTGCTTAAAAAGGTTGAGAAACACTGTGCTAGGGTGACTAGCTAATCCCTGTTGCAGACGCATGCTCAGGCACATTTGTGCTTCTTCAGCGCCTACAGTGCCACCTTGTGGCTAAAACTTCAACGATGTTTGGTAGACTTTACTTACAGTAGGTGAATATGGCTACACTTGGAGTTGACCATATAGTTTGGTTCCACAGGTGATCGAAGGCTCAAATAAAAACATTCAAATGTAACCATTGATACATTTTGGATTTCAATGCAAAAGGAATATCCTATATTAGCTAAAAAGCCTTTACTGGTTTTATTGCAATTTTCGACTTCTTATTTATGTGAATTAGGCTTCTCAGCCCGAAATAACATCAAAAATAAGTAACAAAAGGACTATGATCAACTGAAGATGAAATGGGGGTCTGCTTATCACACATTCGACCAAACATTGAAGAAATCGTGATAAAACACCAAGCACAAGCTTCACACTAAATAAGCTGCCCAAATAGTTGACTAGGAACATTGAAATAAAGTAAGTTCATATCTGTGTGCGTATTTTTTAAAAATCTATCGTTTTTATTTCATAACATTTAAATGCATATCCTTTAAAAATTTTGCTAAGTGAGCCGTGATATTTTCATTTGCATCTAAGTGTGCCATTGCTTAAAAAAGTTAAGAAACACTGATATAAGGGATTTGTAGATTCTAAGCGGCACACATAGCGAATTATTTTCTGTTAATAAGATGTAAAATGTTTTTTCTTATAAAACTAGCAGAATTACCTGTCCCTTGTTGCGTATCACACATCTTTTTGTAAGAAAATGATTGATTTTAAATCATTGCTATAATTTGTGGAGAAAAATTATGCATTTCAATATTACACATCTTGCCGATGTGACCTCCATATTCTGTCTTTCTCCTATATTTTGGATAGATGTCATTCTCTTGTTCAAATTTAAATTTAATTTAAATCAAACGGAAAAATTAAGTGGGGGTTTATTCAAAAACAGTTTGTTCTAACCACTTTTATATGTATTTGATGCAATACTTGATTGAATGAATTGATGAGCAAATTTCAATATTTTATATGACAGTTGAATTATCGCAACAAATATGTATTGTAAGGCACTACTAACTGATTGGTGATTCCTTGTCCAACTTGACGTCCATATTGCCTCATTTTGATCTTGCCGATGTGACCTCCATCTTCTGGCTTTCTCCTTCTATATTTTTGATGAGAATCATTCCTATGTTCAAATTTAAATTTAATTTAAATGAAAGGGGAAAAATTTCAGTGGGGGTTTTGTTTTCCGAGGACCCCGTTTGATCAAAATGAAATATACTTATCCAAATACCAAGGGTAATGTAGTTTCAGAATATAGATGGTTATGGGGGGGTCTATCTCCAAAACCGTAGAAGGAGTTCAATAACAAGCAAACAGATTGAGGCTACAACTTTAATTATATAGATATAAAGTGTTTACAACCGTCTATCGAATTCAGGTTCCAGGTGCTTCAAAAATTCGTGCGACCTTCTAACAATTTCGCACTTTTTTTTTCTTTTTTTGGGGGGGTCTTATATCCACAATTTAGACAGAGGCCATCCTGTATTGTGTAACAAAATCGAACATGCTGAGATTCAAATTTGGGTATCATCAGGAAGAGGCAGCTGAAATTTCTGGGACACGTAATGAGAATGGAGGGCCTGGAGAATCTGATACTCACGGGTCGAATAGTGGGAAAGAGAGACAAGGGAAATAACGCGTGGGATGCCTGGCGGACTTAAGCAAGTGGATGACAGAACGTGGTCTAGGGGAGGAAGCAGGGAGAAGGAACTTGTTGAGACCTGCAAGGGATATAGGAAAGTGGAGAGCCATGATCGCCTACGTCCTGAAAGGACATGGCACATAAAAAGAAATGTATATTTTAGACCCAATAATTATGAATCCCAACAATATCTTAGACTGTTCGAAATTCATATTTCGAGATGAGCCTGATCCCCACCCACCCCCATGGTGAGAATAGGGCTACAGTGTCCCCACGCTCATGTTGCTGCTTCGGTTTCCGTAGTAAGTAGGCATTTTACGGAGTGGACTTGCCAACCGAACCCCGGCCAGTTTGAATTCAATGTTATCCTTCTCCATGATTGGTTGCTAATATATAATAGTTGTCTTGAGAATCACCACCAATTTTCCGGTATATAGGATCCTACAACCATTTTTTCCGAACCAACGTAAACTACCCAATAACAATTCAGTAGTATGTTGGATGATTTCCTCAAAGATGAAGAAGAGACTCAAGGCGACAGAGATTTGGTTCTACAGAAAGATGCTGAGGATATCATGGACCGAGCGCGTTAGCAACGATGAGGTTTCGGAGAGGATGCAAACAAGAAGAAGATTTATACTTATCATCAGGAAAAGGTAGCTGAAGTTTCTAGGACACGTAATGAGAAAGGAGAGATTGGAGAATCTGATACTCACAGGTCGAATAGAGGGAAAGAGAGGCAAGGGAAAAAAACGCATGACATAACTGGTGGGCTTTAACAAATGGATAACAGAACGTGGTCTGGGGAGGTGGGAAGCTTATTGAGAGCTACAAAGGATACGGTGAAGTAGAGATCCATGATCGCCTATGTCCTGAAGGGACACAGCACATAAAAAGAAAGCCAGAAAGGAAACTTTTTAACCACTCGCCTATACAATTACTGTCCACTCGTAGAAACTGAACAGGGTAAGAAACAAGAAGACTACTGTCTTTGTTACGGCGGGTATTTTATTCGTTATCACGTTGTCTATTTGTTCTACATACTACGATCAACCTTCATACCCGTCCAGGGTAAGACGATAAACTACATCCGCATACTGGGTAAGACGATAAACTACATCCGCGTCCTGGGTATGACGATAAACTACATCCGCGTCCAGGGTAAGACGACAAACTAAATCTGCATCCTGGGTATGACGATAAACTACATCCGCGTCCTGGGTAAGACGATAAACTACATCCGCATCCTGGGTAAGACGATAAACTACATCCGCGTCCTGGGTATGACGATAAACTACATCCGCGTCCAGGGTATGACGACAAACTACATCCGCGTCCTGGGTATGACGATAAACTACATCCGCGTCCAGGGTATGACGATAAACTACATCCGCATACTGGGTAAGACGATAAACTACATCCGCGTCCTGGGTATGACGATAAACTACATCCGCGTCCAGGGTAAGACGACAAACTAAATCTGCATCCTGGGTATGACGATAAACTACATCCGCGTCCAGGGTATGACGACAAACTACATCCGCGTCCTGGGTATGACGATAAACTACATCCGCGTCCAGGGTATGACGATAAACTACATCCGCGTCCAGGGTAAGACGATAAACTACATCCGCGTCCTAGGTATGACGATAAACTACATCCGCGTCCTGGGTATAACGATGAACTACACCCACGTCCTGGGTATCACGATAAACTACGTCCAACAGCAAGGCCTCTGATCAGGAGGTTTTGAGGAGCGTGGAACCACTTCTAAATTGCTGGTTTTTCAAAAATTCATTGCCGGTAAAAAAAAAAATTTTTTTAAAGTATTAAAACCTATTTTTATACTTTCATACGGTTTCGACCGCTTTTGGGCGAGGGTTAACTATTTGCCCATTGCTGAGACCCTGACAGGTGCTACCACCCTGGATCAGGGTGGACCTGGGAACACTAGCAATTAAGAGGTGGTCCCACGTTCCTCAAAAAGTTCTGATCAAAGCCTTAGATGCGGATGTAGTTTACCATCCACACCTAGGACGTCTAGTTGTCAGTAAAGGAAAGCGAAAGAGGAAGTGAGTGAAAAAGAGTCCATGTTTTTTTTTTCTCGGTCGTTCCTCGTACTTTTCGGTGCGTTTGTTCCCTATGAGGCAAAAATTCCTATTGAAAAGTTTTAAGGAGAAACTCCTTTTATAAGAAAATCTTTCGCCTTCTCCCTAACTGATAATTCTTTATGCCCAGCGAATTATCAATTAGTCGGATTATTATAATAGTCGACTAAAAAGGATGAATCCCGTTACATGGCGACTTTAATAAACGAAAACGTTTTCTTGAATTTTGTAATGATTTCCGGGCCGACATCAGTAATTAACTTTGAAATTAACTTATATTTATTGTATAATTGGCCAGAAACCTTTCTTTCAGACATGTTTCATTAACAGTATTTACATTAGTCGGACTATTGTCCTCATCTTTGTCGCCATATTTGTCACAACGTTTCGGCCGTTGTACGCTCCGGCCTTCTTCAGGTGGTTGGAATTTCGAACCGAACCCTTTATTTCGATCACTGGGGTAGACTGTTCTAGTTCTGTTTGATGGATGTCAGTCATCAAGGACACATGGTACGGTGGATAAAGGCGTTGGTTAGATCCAGTAACAGACCCAAAGAGTGTGAGTTCAATACCCGGTTCAGGCAGTGGAGAACTTTCAGAGGGAAAAATTACCAGGAGATAACTGATAACTGACATCCATCAAACATGGCTCGTGGAACTAGAACAGTCTACCCCAGTGATCGAAATAAAGGGTTCGGTTCGAAATTCCAACCACCTGAAGAAGGCCGGAGCGTACAACGGCCGAAACGTTGTGACAAATATGGCGACAAAGATGAGGACAATAGTCCGAATAATGTAAATACTATACATAATACCTCATCTCAGAAATATAGACAGACATGTTTCATTAAATAGACAAAGAATATTTGATTCATTTTTTATTGAGCTTTTCTAGTATTCTGAAATTATTCCGTTTGGTAGGAAAGTGAAAAAAGTGTCCCAAATGTCTATTGTCCCAAGAGATTTCGGCCACTCGTTTAACCATTTCAAAGAGGTTTGTTACTAATTGTTTTTGGTTTCTTTTCACGATTGTCTTTTAAGATGTAATTGTGTGATGCATTTTGCATAAGAGTTGAGTTTATTACATGCCAAGTGAAAAGAACGTGGCTGGAATTTGAGTTGGTCTCCTATTTAAAAAAAAACAAACTTTAGCACATTTGTTCATATCTATCTATCTATCTATCTATCTATCTATCTATCTGAGTTGGTCTATATCTATCAATTTATCTCTGTCAGTTCATATGTATGTATATACGTATGTATGTATCTATCTATCTCTGTACTTTCATATCGATACATATATATCTATATATATATATAGATAGATAGATAGATAGATAGATAGATAGATAGATAGATAGATAGATAGATAGATAGATATTTTATATTCTGTATTCTATAGATATATTCTATTCCGATCTATCTATCTATCTATCTCTGTCCGTTCATATATATATATATATATATATATCTGTTCATATCTATCTATCTTAGTTCGTTCATATCTATCTATCTATCTATCTATCTATCTATCTATCTATCTGTTAGGTTATTGATTTAACATCATGCCATAACAAAAACTTGGCATAACAAAAGAAAATATTCGCATTTTATAGATAGAGGAACACTCTTTATAAAACATCTCGCACCTAGTATTAATCTTACAATGAAAACAATGTGCTAAAGTTTGTTTTTTTTTAAATAGGAGACCACCTCAAATTCCAGCCACATTCTTTTCACGTGGCATGTATTAAACTCTACCATGCACCAAACAATTACAGCTTAAAAGACAACAGTGAAAAGAAATTAACAATAAACCCCTTAAAAATGGCTAAAGAATAATTCTTTATTGGGTTTTTCTAGTATTCTTAATTTTTCTTGGATAGATAGATAGATAGATAGATAGATAGATAGATAGATAGATATGAATAGCCTGAGATACATAATGAACAGATTGACATAGATATTAACACAAGATAGATATAATGATAGATACATACATACATACATACATACACACATGCATACATACATATGAGCAGACTGAGATAGATAGATAGATAGATAGATAGATAGATAGATTTGAAGAAAGTCAGATAGATAGATGACCCGTTGAAATGTACCTGAAAACTTGAGAAGGGGCTTAAAATGCCGAAAGCCGATGATGACAGACAAGAGGTTGTTGTTGTTGAATTTCTGTTTATTCTACATCCTAGCATGAAACATCCCATTAGAGCCAAATTGCACCTTTCAGTGATATTTTGTACACGCAGGTTGCATGAATCATTTTAAAAAGCGGCCTGATACTTTATCCAGAAACTGCTAACTGAGTTATTTTCATCAAAAGACGTGAAAGAAATACTGGTTGAAACTCCAGTCGAGTTCGTTACATCCCGTTACATGCAAAAATATCCTTGGGAAAAGGTATGAATACTTGTCTTTTCCATCACTAACCCACCCATGTATGGGTAAATAACAGGACAAACTAGGTCCTATATCCTTTGGTTAGCAACCGGTCAAGATGGAGAACAACATCTGCATTCAAAACACCCAGTTATGAGTGAAATAGCCTAAACAAACCGCAACTGGCCAAGTGTTATGAGTACAGTTGCACTCATAAAACAGGGGTCCCTCCAACAGGACTGAGAAGTCCCTGAATTTGGACATATATCTAATGAGAACTACACAAAATAAAACATCATAAGAAAAATTTTGATATACAGGGCGGGGCACAAAAAGAGGAATAAAACAAAACGTAAGTACTTTTGTATAAATAATTCGTGAAATAATGATTAAAATGGCACCTAATATCATACGAGAAGGGAAACTGTTTTAATATACAGCGTGTTCAAAAAGATTTGACATCATTTCGCAGGCCAATAATTTCGGCAATTCTTGTTGAAATAACCTAAGATTTTCACAGAATGTCTAGAAACAGATCAAGATTTTATATTTAATGTTTTATTTTTGTTCTGTTTTCATGTTGAGCTATGCCGTTCACTCGCAAAGCGAAGTCATTTTCCGTCTTGCAATATGCTCGCATACAGTCACCCAAGACTGTGTAGCGGGCCTTCAATGCAGCGTGCCTTCATTGCAGCGTGCCTTCAATGCAGCGTGCCTTCATTGCAGCGTGCCTTCAATTCAGCGTGCATTCAATGCAGCGTGCCTTCAATGCAGCGTGCCTTCAATGCAGCGCGCCTTCATTGCAGCGTGCCTTCAATTCAGCGTGCCTTCATTGCAGCGTGGCTTCATTGCAGCGTGCCTTCATTGCAGCGTTCCTTCAATGCAGCGTGCCTTCAATTCAGCGTGCCTTCAATTCAGCGTGCCTTCATTGCAGTGTGCCTTCAATGCAGCGTGCCTTCATTGCAGCGTGCCTTCAATTCAGCGTGCCTTCAATGCAGCGTGCCTTCATTGCAGCGTGCCTTCAATGCAGCGTGCCTTCAATTCAGCGTGCCTTCAATGCAGCGTGCCTTCATTGCAGCATGCCTTCATTTCAGCGTGCCTTCAATGCATCGGGCCTTCATTGCAGCGTGCCTTCATTGCAGCGTGCCTTCATTGCAGCGTGCCTTCATTGCAGAGTGCCTTCATTGCAGCGTGCCTTCAATGCATCGTGCCTTCAATGCAGCGTGCCTTCATTGCAGCGTGTCTTCATTGCAGCGTGCCTTCAATGCAACGTGCCTTCATTGCAGCGTGCCTTCATTGCAGCGTGGCTTCAATGCAACGTGCCTTCATTGCAGCGTGCCTTCATTGCAGAGTGCCTTCATTGCAGCGTGCCTTCAATTCAGCGTGCCTTCAATGCAGCGAGCCTTCATTGCAGCGTGCCTTCATTGCAGCGTGCCTTCAATTCAGCGTGCCTTCATTGCAGCGTGCCTTCAATGCAGTTTGCCTTCAATGCAGCGTGCCTTCAATGCAGCGTGCCTTCAATGCAGCGTGCCTTCATTGCAGCGTGCCTTCAATGCAGCGTGCCTTCAATGCAGCGTGCCTTCAATGCAGCGTGCCTCCAATGCAGCGAGCCTTCATTGCAGCGTGCCTTCATTGCAGCGTGCCTTCAATGCAGCGTGTCTTCACTGCAGCTTGCCTTCAATGCAGCGTGCCTTAATTGCAGCGTGCCTTCATTGCAGCGTGCCATCATTGCAGCGTGCCTTCAATGCAGCGTGCCTTCAATGCAGCGTTCCTTAATTGCAGCGTGCTTTCATTGCAGCGTGCCTTCAATGCAGCGTGCCTTCATTGCAGCGAGCCTGCATTGCAGCGTACATTCATTGCAGCGTACCTTCATTGCAGCGTGCCTTCAATGCAGCGTGCCTTCATTGCAGCGTGCCTTCAATTCAGCGTGCCTTCAATGCAGCGTGCCTTCATTGCAGCGCACCTCCAATGCAGCGTGCCTTCAATACAGCGTGCCTTCAATGCAGCGTGCCTTAATTGCAGCGTGCCTTCATTGCAGCGTGCCTTCATTGCAGCGTGCCTTCAATGCAGCGTGCCTTCAATGCAGCGTGCCTTCATTGCAGCTTGCCTTCATTGCAGCGTGCCTTCAATGCAGCGTGCCTTAATTGCAGCGTGCTTTCATTGCAGCGTGCCTTCAATGTAGCGTGCCTTCATTGCAGCGTGCCTTCATTGCAGCGTGCCTTCATTGCAGCGAGCCTTCATTGCAGCGTGCCTTCAATGCAGCGTGCTTTCATTGCAGCGTGCCTTCATTGCAGCGTGCCTTCATTGCAGCGAGCCTTCATTGCAGCGTGCCTTCATTGCAGCGTGCCTTCATTGCAGCGTGCCTTCAATGCAGCGTGCCTTAATTGCAGCGTGCTTTCATTGCAGCGTGCCTTCAATGCAGCGTGCCTTCATTGCAGCGTGCTTTCATTGCAGCGTGCCTTCATTGCAGCGTGCTTTCATTGCAGCGTGCCTTCATTGCAGCGTGCCTTCAATGCAGCTTGCCTTCAATGCAGCGAGCCTTCATTGCAGCGTGCCTTCAATTCAGCGTGCCTTCAATGCAGCGTGCCTTCATTGCAGCGTGCCTTCAATTCAGCGTGCCTTCAAGTCAGCGTCCCTTCATTGCAGCGTGCCTTCATTGCAGCGTGCCTTCATTGCAGCGTGCCTTCAATGCAGCGTGCCTTCAATGCAGCGTGCCTTAATTGCAGCGTGCCTTCATTGCAGCGTACCTTCATTGCAGCGTGCCTTCAATGCAGCGTGCCTTCAATTCAGCGTGCCTTCATTGCAGCGTGCCTTCATTGCAGCTTGCCTTCATTGCAGCGTGCCTTCAATGCAGCGTGCCTTCATTGCAGCGTGCCTTCAATGCAGCGTGCCTTCAATGCAGCGTGCCTTCAATGCAGCGTGCCTTAATTACAGCGTTTTTTTCATTGCAGCGTGCCTTCATTGCAGCGTACCTTCATTGCAGCGTGCCTTAATTGCAGCGTGCCTTAATTGCAGCGTGCTTTCATTGCAGCGTGACTTCATTGCAGCGTGCCTTCATTGCAGCGTGCCTTCATTGCAGCGTGCCTTCAATGCAGCGTGCCTTCATTGCAGCGTACCTTCACTGCAGCGTGCCTTAATTGCAGCGTGCCTTCAATTCAGCGTGCCTTCAAGTCAGCGTGCCTTCATTGCAGCGTGCCTTCATTGCAGCGTGCCTTCAATGCAGCGTGCCTTCAATGCAGCGTGCCTTAATTGCAGCGTGCCTTCATTGCAGCGTACCTTCATTGCAGCGTGCCTTCAATGCAGCGTGCCTTCAATTCAGCGTGCCTTCAATGCAGCTTGCCTTCAATGCAGCGAGCCTTCATTGCAGCGTGCCTTCAATTCAGCGTGCCTTCAATGCAGCGTGCCTTCATTGCAGCGTGCCTTCAATTCAGCGTACCTTCAAGTCAGCGTGCCTTCATTGCAGCGTGCCTTCATTGCAGCTTGCCTTCATTGCAGCGTGCCTTCAATGCAGCGTGCCTTCATTGCAGCGTGCCTTCAATGCAGCGTGCCTTCAATGCAGCGTGCCTTAATTACAGCGTTTTTTTCATTGCAGCGTGCCTTCATTGCAGCGTGCCTTAATTGCAGCGTGCTTTCATTGCAGCGTGACTTCATTGCAGCGTGCCTTCATTGCAGCGTGCCTTCATTGCAGCGTGCCTTCAATGCAGCGTGCCTTCATTGCAGCGTACCTTCATTGCAGCGTGCCTTAATTGCAGCGTGCTTTCATTGCAGCGTGCCTTCATTGCAGCGTGCTTTCATTGCAGCGTGCCTTCAATTCAGCGTGCCTTCAATGCAGCGTGCCTTCATTGCAGCGCACCTCCAATGCAGCGTGCCTTAATTGCAGCGTGCCTTCAATGCAGCTTGCCTTCAATGC
This sequence comes from Acanthosepion esculentum, assembly GCA_964036315.1. Classification (NCBI taxonomy): domain Eukaryota; kingdom Metazoa; phylum Mollusca; class Cephalopoda; order Sepiida; family Sepiidae; genus Acanthosepion; species Acanthosepion esculentum. Next base: position 15,338,057 of record OZ038499.1, on the reverse strand, counting down.
AGCGTTCCTTAATTGCAGTGTGCTTTCATTGCAGCGTGCCTTCAATGCAGCGTGCCTTCAATGCAGCGAGCCTTCATTGCAGCGTGCCTTCAATGCAGCGTGCCTCCAATGCAGCGAGCTTTAATTGCAGCGTGCCTTCATTGCAGCGTGCCTTCAATGCAGCGTGCCTTCATTGCAGCGAGCCTTCATTGCAGCTTGCCTCCAATGCAGCGTGCCTTCATTGCAGCGTGCCTTCAATGCAGCGAGCCTTCAATGCAGCGTGCCTTCATTGCAGCTTACCTTCAATGCAGCGTGCCTTCAATGCAGCGTGCCTTCAATTCAGCGTGCCTTCATTGCAGCGTGCCTTCAATGCAGCGTGCCTTAATTGCAGCGTGCTTTCATTGCAGCGTGCCTTCAATGCAGCGTGCCTTCATTGCAGCGTGCCTTCAATGCAGCGTGCTTTCATTGCAGCGTGCCTTCATTGCAGCGTGCCTTCATTGCAGCGTGCCTTCAATGCAGCGTGTTTTCATTGCAGCGTGCCTTCATTGCAGCGTGCCTTCATTGCAGCGTGCTTTCATTGCAGCGTGCCTTCATTGCAGCGTGCTTTCATTGCAGCGTGCTTTCATTGCAGCGTGCCTTCATTGCAGCGTGCCTTCAATGCAGCGTGCCTTCAATGCAGCGTGCCTTCATTGCAGCGTGCCTTCAATTCAACGTGCCTTCAATGCAGCATGCCTCCATTGCAGCGTGCTTTCATTGCAGCTTGCCTTCAATGCAGCGTGCCTTCAATGCAGAGAGCCTTCATTGCAGTTTGCCTTCAATTCAGCGTGCCTTTAATGCAGCGTGCCTTCATTGCAGCTTGCCTTCAATTCAGCGTGCCTTCAATTCAGCGTGCCTTCAATGCAGCGTGCCTTCATTGCAGCGTGCCTTCAATGCAGCGTGCCTTCAATACAGCGTGCCTTCAATGCAGCTTGCCTTCAATTCAGCGAGCCTTCATTGCAGCGTTCCTTCATTGCAGCGTTCCTTCATTGCAGCTTGCCTTCAATGCAGCGTACCTTCAATGCAGCGTGCCTTCATTGCAGTGTGCCTTCAATTCAGCGTGCCTTCAATGCAGCGTGCCTTCATTGCAGAGTGCTTTCATTGCAGCGTGCCTTCAAGTCAGCGTGCCTTCATTGCAGCGTGCCATCAATTCAGCGTGCCTTCATTGCAGCGTGCCTTCAATTCAGCGTTCCTTCATTGCAGCGTTCCTTCATTGCAGCGTTCCTTCATTGCATCGTGCCTTCAATGCAGCTTGACTTCAATGCAGAGTGCCTTCAATGCAGCGTGCCTTCATTTCAGCGTGCCTTCAATTCAGCGTGCCTTCAATGCAGCGTGCCTTCAATGCAGCGTGCCTTCATTGCAGCGTGCCCTCAATGCAGCGTGCCTTCAATGCAGCGTGCCTTCATTGCAGAGCGCCTTCAATGCAGCGTGCCTTCAATGCAGCGTGCCTTCAATTCATAATTATATGGGGATATGTGAATGGACTGGTCTGTATCTGCCCCCTTTTCCTGCTAGCATTGATGAACTGAAGCAGAGAATCATTTCCGCACTGGATAATGTTACCGGAAACATGCTACAGCGTGTTTGGCAAGAGCTTAACTCTCAACCGTGTCACAGGCGGTGCACATATTGAACACTTATGAAATCGGTCCCAGGATGAACTTATGATGTGCAACACGTAACCTGTTCGATTTCATTGAGCTTGACTTAGTAGTTTTCAAGAAAATTGCTTTTAAAATGATGTCAAATTCTTGGGACACCCTGTATATGGAAAAGCGAACTCATTTTAATAGCAGCTAATCTCTTTCAAGCGTCGTCCTTGAGAAAAAAAGAAATTATTATTTTAATCATTTCGCGCCAAGAAAAGAGACGGGACTAATCTATGACCCTCTTCCTCCTGCTAGCATTGATGAACTCAAGCAGAGTATCAGTTCCACGCTGGATAATGTTACCGGAAACATGCTACAACGTGTTTGGCAAGAGCTTAACAAACGACTTGACGTGTGCCGTGTCACAAGCTATGTTCATTTTGAACACTTATGAAATCGGTCCCATAATAAATGATGTTCAATAAAAATGATGTTCAACACGTAAACTGTTCAATTTCATTGAGCTAGACTTCGTAGTTTTCAAGATAATTGCTTTTAAAATGATGTCAAATTTTGTCAGCCACCCTCTCTTTTATAATGAATGGTGTCCATCTGTGTGTATGCAGTTCCAAAATGCAAATCTACAATATTTAGTCTCTTAAAACCCCATATATGAGAATGTTAGAACGTTCGTTTTCTGACCATGAGACGCAGGTTCGAATCTCACCATGGTTGATTTGTCAGTAAGGTGACTATCGGTGTTAGCGGTTATCGGTCTGGAGGAGGAAGCACGTTTGCAAGCCTTCATTGCAGCGTGCCTTCAATGCAGCGTGCCTTCATTGCAGCGTGCCTTCAATGCAGCGTGCCTTCATTGCAGCGTGCCTTCATTGCAGCGTACCTTCATTGCAGCGTGCCTTCAATGCAGCGTGCCTTCAATTCAGCGTGCCTTCAATGCAGCTTGCCTTCAATGCAGCGAGCCTTCATTGCAGCGTGCCTTCAATTCAGCGTGCCTTCAATGCAGCGTGCCTTCATTGCAGCGTGCCTTCAATTCAGCGTGCCTTCAAGTCAGCGTGCCTTCATTGCAGCGTGCCTTCAATGCAGCGTGCCTTCAATGCAGCGTGCCTTCATTGCAGCGTGCCTTCAATGCAGCGTGCCTTCATTGCAGCGTGCCTTCAATGCAGCGTGCCTTCATTGCAGCGTGCCTTCAATGCAGCGTGCCTTCATTGCAGCGTGCCTTCAATTCAACGTGCCTTCAATGCAGCATGCCTCCATTGCAGCGTGCTTTCATTGCAGCTTGCCTTCAATGCAGCGTGCCTTCAATGCAGAGAGCCTTCATTGCAGTTTGCCTTCAATTCAGCGTGCCTTCAATGCAGCGTGCCTTCATTGCAGCTTGCCTTCAATTCAGCGTGCCTTCAATTCAGCGTGCCTTCAATGCAGCGTGCCTTCATTGCAGCGTGCCTTCAATGCAGCGTGCCTTCAATACAGCGTGCCTTCATTGCAGCGTACCTTCATTGCAGCGTGCCTTCAATGCAGCGTTCCTTCATTGCAGCGTTCCTTCAATGCAGCTTGCCTTCAATGCAGCGTGCCTTCATTGCAGCGTGCCTTCATTGCAGCGTGCTTTCATTGCAGCGTGCTTTCATTGCAGCGTGCCTTCAATGCAGCGTGCCTTCAATGCAGCGTGCCTTCATTGCAGCGTGCCTTCAATTCAACGTGCCTTCAATGCAGCATGCCTCCATTGCAGCGTGCTTTCATTGCAGCTTGCCTTCATTGCAGCGTGCTTTCATTGCAGCGTGCCTTCAATGCAGCGTGCCTTCATTGCAGCGTGCCTTCAATGCAGCGTGCCTTCATTGCAGCTTGCCTTCAATTCAGCGTGCCTTCAATTCAGCGTGCCTTCAATGCAGCGTGCCTTCATTGCAGCGTGCCTTCAATGCAGCGTGCCTTCAATACAGCGTGCCTTCAATGCAGCTTGCCTTCAATTCATCGAGCCTTATATATGTCCCCTTATATATATATATATATATATATATATATATATATATATATATATGTGTGTATGTATGTGTATATATATATATATATATATATATATATATATATGTGTGTATGTATATATATATATATATATATATATATATATATATATATATATGAAGAAATATAGTCTTAAAGTGTGCTATATTTATGGGATAAAGTGCTCAATATCAGAGACAGAGCGTGTGTAAATATAAAAGTGAACATAGAAGTCAACACTTAGAGGCGACAGTCTGTTTCATGCTAGATGCAATCATCGGGCCTGATAATTGCATCTAAACAGACTGTCGCCTCTAAGTGTTGACTTCTATGTTCACTTTTATATTTATATATATATATATATATATATATATATACACACACACACACCCGCACATATATATGAATATGTATACACACACATATATATGCGAATATATATATATATATACACATATTTATACAAATATATATACACGCACACATATATATACACACATACACACACGTGTATATATATATATATATATATATATATATATATATATATATATATATATATATATATATATATATGATCGACTCTCCCGTCGAATTCGACGTATGAGGGTCAGGCAGATCAGTTCCTAGAAACTGAAAGCCCGACACCGACACATGAGATTTGATTATAGTGTTGAAGGCTTTGTGCAGGGCCATCCACACTTTTGGGGGGGGGCGAATACAGGGACCTGGTGCAGCGAATGCCACAAGGTCCCCAAACGACCCTCCGCAGGTTTTGAATTGTGATTTGTCCTTCTCCTAGACCAGTTGCCATCCAAGGCTATAGAACCCAGTCTGTCCTGCTATTTACCCATAGTTGGAGGGAGAAGAAGAGGATATATATATATATATATATATATATATATATATATATAAAGACGGGTTTCGTTAAATAATTTAGATACGTTCTTTCTACCTATTTTCGACAAGATCCTTTCATATTCGAAAATTAGCTTTTTTGTACGGTTGTTAAAATACAAGAGGAAAACACCGTGTTGACTCATATTGTATTTATTTCCGAGTACTTTCGACATAGCATGATGTCATCATCAGAGCATTGTTAAATATAGAGTAAGTATTTAGTGTTCATGGTTGTGAAGGACAAAAAATTGTTGTGGTCATCCGAAGATTACGATTTTATGTGGAGTCAGGAACGTTGTGTTATAGCTTAGCTGAAAGACATCGTTTAAGGGGAGGTAACTAGGTATACTGTGGAAAAATTCCGGATTTGAGTAAACGCTGGATAAAGGGAAAACTATTAATGACAAGCGCTAATATTTATAGACTATTGTACACATTTTAAAATGTTTGTGGAGTATTCGTTATTAATTTTTATTGAGGTTTGATTTCAATTTTTTTATATAAATAAATTGCTTCCAGAATTTTTAGTTTGTATTTATTCTTTTCGTGGAAAAGTATGGAGGTATTTTCGATGAGTATTTTTCTGAATTGCGAGTATGGACAGGAATGTTGTTGTAAATGTTTAGAAAAATTGGAAGTATTATTCAGGTGAAGACTTGGCCTATTTGAAAGCTTTGTTGTCGTGTGTCCAACATAGTTCTGTTCGATAAAAGTGACTCACCTGATTTTTTTTACTAAATGTTCTCTTCTCCGATGAAACCAAAGTTGAGCTAAATTCAAAGGATAAGCGATCTAAAATCCGAAGAAGCTTTGAAAGCTCTTTGAATTTAGCCGTAAGTACTGTCAAGCATCCGTTCAGTATAATGTTCTGGGGATGCTTTTCTTTTCATGGAACTGCTTTCTTAAAACCTATTGAAAAGACCCTCAGGAGCGAGCAGTACAAGAGAATTTTAGAGTCTTGTTTGCTCCCTTCTGCTGAAAGGGTGCAAATGGACCCCATCGAGCTCATTTTTTATGCAGGATAATGCTCCCTGTCACAAATCAAAAGTGATGAAGGAATACTTTGATGAGATGTTATGACATGGCCGCCCCAATCTCCTGACCTCAACCCCATAGAAAACTTATGGAGCATTATAAAGTACAGGCTCTTGAGAAAGCAGTTGAGCCACAAAGAGGATTTGATTGTGAATTTCATATCCGAATGGAATTCAATGCTTGGAGATGAGATTTGCCAGAACCTAATCAAGTCAATGCCAAAAAAGGGTTGAAAAGGTTATTCAAAATAAAGGAGGACCCATAGATTATTAAATATTTCGAACTATATTACCTATTATAAATAAATTATACCTCTATTATTCTTTATTTAAAGCTGTTCGGTTATGTTTCTATTGATTACTAGTTGCAGGAAATAAGTGAGTTTTTCCCTAAATCTTATTTATATCCAAAATTAAAATTATCAATAGAATACCTTAGGGTGAGTAAACTTTTTTACTGGGTGGTCTGGAACGGGTCTTCATATTAGTAAGATTAAAAATTAGTTTTACCCCAAAAACAATAGGCGAAAATGTTTTTAAGTGAAAAAAAATCAGGTGAGTCACTTTTATCGAACAGCACTTTATATATTATATTTATTGTTGGGGATGCAGTCTTCCAGAGGACTTTTAAATTGATAATTTTCTGCAACGCGCAAGAGGCTGGGGAAGAGTTATCATGAATAATTTTATTAGATTTAGTGGATTTAGTATATAATGTTTTATTTTTTGCTAGGGTCTGTGTTGGATGTATTAGTTTTTATTAATTTTTAAGGATATTTTCGTCTGTTTATAATTAGCATGCATCTGGTCACAATATAAAAGATTGATATGTTTGGGGTTAGTTGGAGGGGGTTATGCTCTATATGTTTTGGATCAAGGTCTCTGATAGAGCATCGTAGTTGGGGAAGTTACCATTGGTGAATGTTTGTTTTATATTTTTAAGTCCACTGTATATATATGTGATATACAAGGTAACCAAAAAAGTTCTGTCCGTTTTTTGATTAGTCATTGAATGAAGTTGAAATATATACGAAATGCGTGTAGCAATTGTTTTCAAATTCGGACAGCCGAAAGTAGGAACATCAGACGTTATAAAAAAACACGCGCACTGTGCCCGGCCATCAGTTATAAGCCGGACAGCTGTGTGAGAAGGATTGAAGTGTCTAGAGATCTCGTTCGGGGCTGTTTTCTTTACGACTTCAGAGTGGGCTTATCAGCAGCTGCATCAAGTCGCCGCATATGTCAAGCGTTTGGGAATAGGGCTGTGGATGAACGTACTGCAAGGCGTTGGTTTCGAAAATTCAAGTCGGGAGATTTGTCTCACCATGATGAGCCTCGCAGTGGACGACCACAGGTCTTGAATGACGGAGTCCTGAAGGCGGCCATTGAAGAGGACAGTAGTCTAACGTGTGGTGAACTTGCAAGACAGTTCAACGTTTCCGATGAAACAGACTTCACATATATATATATAGATATATAGATATAGAGAGAGAGGCACGGTGGAGTAATGGATAACGGCTTGGATTGAGGAATCGGAGAGCCGAGTTCGAATTCCAGTCGATTCCATTACATTCACTTACGTGCTAATACCCTTGGGAAAGGTGTGAATACTCTTCTTCTCCCTCCAACTATGGGTAAATAGCAGGACAGACTGGGTTCTATAGCCTTGGATGGCAACTGGTCTAGGAGAAGGATAACTCTGAATTCAAAACCTGCGGAGGGTCGTTTGGGGACTTTGTGGCATCCGTTGCACCAGGTCCCTGTATTCGTCCCTCCAAAAAGTGTGGATGGTCCTGCACAAAGCCTTCACCACTATAATCAAATCCTGTGCGGGTGTCGGGCTTTCAGTTTCTGGGAACTGATCTGTCTGACCCTCATACGTCGAGTTCGACGGGAGAGCGAGATATATATATATATATATATATATATATATATATAAGGGTATCCTACTATGAGATAATGTCTTCCGAGTTAGTCTTCTGGATAATTCCCACTGTGTAATGTGTTTGATACTTAGTGAGTATCTGCACTTGTGGCCTTGTAGCAGACTTAGGTAAACTGAGTAAATAATCATATGTGTGTGTGTAAGAGAAAGAGAGAGAGGGGGGGTTGAAGAAACAGAAACAGAGATATAGAGAGAGATAGAAAGAATGAAAGTGTGAGGAGGGGAGTAAAAAGAAAAATGAGGAAAATGCAAGGATCAAAATCGGTAGAGCCCCCCCCCTCCCCACCGCCGCCGCCAAATAAAACCTCCGCTTCCCCCCTGGCAGAAAAACGTGCTATAACTATCACCCCAGACTCTTGACCGACAGTTTCAAATTCTAACATTTCCATCTCTGATGGCTTAAAATATCTTTGGCCACAGGATTAGGTTTTTTTTTTGTTTGTTTGTTGTTTTTTTTTAAAATAAATACATGAATCACATAAAAAAAAAACGAAAAAAAAACAAAAGACAGTAAAAGTAAATAAAAACAGAAACCGTAAAAACAGGGTTAGCGGTGGGGTGGGGAAATAGACATGCAGTAACTTCAACCAGCAACTGTTAACGCTACATGTCCATCGCCCGGTCCGGCCTCCGAAACCCAAACCAGATTGTTTGCATTTTGTTGCTGCATCGGTTATCTCTCAAACATGGAAGACTTCCAGAATGTTCAATGGCTTGAAAAAGTTTTTGGATTACTGGTCTTTATTTGAGTTCTACCGTAGCTAAATGCCACTTGAGGTCAGCTAAGTCGGCAGAACAATGTACTTTTTATTTGTGAGGGGGGTTCTTTTTCTGTCTGTCTAAAAAAAAAAAATATTTACATGCACACATCAGTATTTTGGCTTAGCTTAGTCTGGCATAAGACTGCAAATACAGTGCACCTGCAACAGTAATTAACCTACCTATCTTTACACAACAAGACACCCCTACACATACCAATATATATGTTTTGTTAAAGACAACTGGCGCAGTATTGCGGTTAAACATTTTTTATTTAATTTTTCTTGTGTTCATACAAGTGTTTTCTTTTCTGGACACAAAGTGCGTAAAAAATATATATTAAAAATAATGGAAGCACTAATAATAAAAAAAGGAAAAGCCAAAACTTAATAATATTAACTACGAACATGGCCACAATGTTCTGGCCATGTTTGAAAAATAAAACATTACTTTCAAACACATTCATAAAAACCCATACATTCAGTTAAAAATAAAAATTGTCTTTGATAATGACTAAAAGAACACTTGATAGCACTTGGATGTGCAGAACTTTTGGACAGTTTTAAACACTTGGTGTTCAGAAAAGAAAATACTTGTATGTACACAAGAAAAATTAAATAATAATCTTAACCACAGTACCTTGACAGTCATCTTTAACTGAAACATGTATAAAAGAAGGATTGCTACCCAGATACAATATATAAATATATATATATATTTTAAGACATTTTTTATGTTTATACATTCTTTTTATAGATACAAATATTTCAGTAAATTCTATGTTTTATAATAAACAGTATTAATAACATTTACCGACCTGAATGTCGGAGAAATTTTCATAGAAAATATTCGTCCTCCGACAGGAATCGAACCTATATCCTATACGGAATAGTCATATAGCCTGACGTGCTTTAACCGATTGGGCCACAGAGGATCGTTTGGTTAGCAAGGTCGATTTTACTACTTTTAAACTACAATCTTCCAATCTTTTCTGGGCCTCGTAAGTCATTATAGTTCTTTTTTGCCAGAACTGCACAAGTTACGTGGACCTCTTAATAATCTTTTGCAAAAAGATACTAAATGGAACTGGTCAAATACATGTAAAGAATCGTTTGAGAAGATAAAATCTCTTCTCAGTTCGGACTTATTACTGACTCACTATGACCCATCCGTAGACATTACTGTGGTGTCTGATGCCTCAGATTACGGAGTCGGAGCTGTGATATCACACATTTTTCCTGACGGAAGCGAAAAAGCTATCGCGCACTCATCCAAGTCTTTGACACCCACCGAACGCAAATATAGTCAAATTGAGAAAGAAGCTCTGGCAATTATTTTCGCTGTGAAGAAATTTCACAAAATGTTATATGGTCGTCATTTTACCCTGATCACAGATCACAAGCCGTTGATCAGTATATTTGGTTCCAAGAAAGGAATCCCTGTTTATACAGCTAACCGGTTGCAAAGATGGGCCACTATGCTCCTGGACTACAATTTTTCAATAAAATACCAACCAGGCAGCAAAATTGGTCAAGCAGATGCGTTGTCCAGACTCATCTCTTCGAATCAAAAAGTACCGGAGGACAGAGTCATCGCAGCTATATCAGTAGATCCTGAAGTTGTCTCGGGACTTGTTTCCACAGTTAGAGCACTACCTGTCACATCAGAGATGATTCAAGAAGCTACAGCAGCAGACCCAATACTGCAGAAAGTCCTACATTTTCACTCCACTAGCTGGCCAAATATATGCACTGACCAGAAACTTCAACCATTTTTTCAGCGGAGATCATCCTTATGTGAAATCGATGGGATTCTACTTTTTGCTGAACGCGTTGTTGTTCCATTTGAACTTCAAAACAGAGTTCTCAAACAGTTTCACTATGGACATCAAGGGATTAATCGGATGAAAGCCTTAGCACGTGGATACGTCTACTGGCCAAACATGGACAAACAACTAGAGGAACTTGTTAAGAATTGTACCAAATGCCAACTGGTTGCAAAGTCTCCTCGGAAAACAACACTGTATTCATGGCCTACTCCAGAATCTCCTTGGTCACGACTCCATATTGATTTTGCTGGACCAATAAATGGACAACATTACCTAATATTGGTGGATGCTTACAGCAAATGGCCGGAGGTCTTTCACATGAATCACCCTACATCCACTGAAACTGTAAGAAAATTACAGGAAATCTTCAGCAGATTTAGTACTCCGGAAATCTTGGTTTCTGACAACGGTACGGCATTTACTTCAGCAGAATTTTCAGAATTCAGTAAAAAGAACAGTATTCAACACCTCAGATCACCACCCTTCCACCCACAATCAAATGGTCAAGCCGAACGCTCGTCGACACGTTTAAGAGAGCACTCTTAAAATTAAAAGGAGAAGGATCTACACGAGAAATAAGACATATTTCTAAGTAGCTATAGAGCTACCCCAAATCCAAACTGTCCGAATGGAAAGTCACCTGCAGAAGCCTTGATGAATAGAAAAATACGGCTACCAATTGATATTATTCGTCCATCGCCAAGCAATTCTCTCAAGAGAAATAAAACCATGGAAAGACAATTCAACCACCGCCATGGAGCAGTGTCACGTCAATTTCTACCTGGACAACCTGTGTGGGCAAAAGATTACCGCAATGGTAAAGAAAAATGGACCCAAGGTTACATAATACGCCGTTCTGGTAATGTAATCTATGATGTAGATGTACAATCCACTACTTGGGTCAGACATGCGAATCAGCTACGTCATTCATACCTTCCTGAAAGACAATCTAATGACACAGTCATTCCCTTAAACGTTTTACTGGACACATTTGAATTACTCCAAAGTGTTCAAACAAAATGTAGTAAAGAAAGTAAGTCTCAAAAGAACTTACCAACTAGAAGGACGCAGCGTAAGGGCAAACCAACCTCATCCTTACAAGTAAATCCTCAACAATCATCCTATGACTATCATACTTCAAAGGGAGGTGTTGGAAGGAAACATAAAGAGAGATCCAAGATGGCGGACTACCCGGAACACGTGTGGCAAACGTCTCTCCATATTTCACTAATTCTTTTGTAGAGTAGTATTAACTCAGTTTATCTAGTAATTAATAAAATGCTATAAACCTAAAAACGTTCTTGGTAATTATTTCCAATCAACAAATGCATTGCTCGGTCCTCAGAACTCACGCAAACATAACACATTCACTTACTTAAACTCAACGTTGATTCTGATTCCGCAGAACTGGGTTGGGTGTGAAAATATATTTGTTGTTAACATTCTTTTTTCCAGTTACGAGTCCTTTTTTAAAGCTGATCGTTTTGTGTTCATTTTGTTTAGTTCTTTTTTCGTAACAGATTTAATGTTTAGTATAGAGCTTAGAAAAAATTTCCAGTGTGAGATAGGCAAGAAGTAAGGCATGTAGAAACATCAGCACGGCAAAGGGCACTCCTTTAAAGGCAAGGAAGGGAAAAAATATTTTAAGTCAAGTGATAGCGATTGCTGTATGAGTCGTACGTTTTTTGTATCAAGCACGGGCAACGCCAGGCCATGCTGCTAGTATATATATATATATATATTTTCCAGTTTATATTTCACTTTGGGCTTAACCCTTTTTTTGCTTAGAATTGTTTAACCACTTCGTTGCCTCCATGCCACAGTATCTCTCTTGTTTCCCTACCATACGCACGCATACATGTGCCACTGTATTTCTTAGAAAATGTCTACTGTTTTATTGGGAGAGGAGACTATAGCAGAAATTAAAATCTATATTTTATGTTTATTTCTGTGACCCAATATAGACATTATATTATAGACATATTAGGCTACCATGGAACCAATGAGAATTACTTGCTGGAGCATATCAAAAGGAAAAGTAAGCCCTTTCTTCCTATTTTTTTTATATCACTGTACATTGGTCGTGAGGCTCGGCCTTTTACAATTGGTTCATCATGCTAGAAAGACATTGTGTTGACATCTCGCAAAATGCAGCTTTCACAACCAGGACATATTTCATTGTCCTGAAAAGAAAAGAAAAGATTTGTACAACTATACATTTCAGGCTAGCAGAGCCAGTGCATGGGTCTTGTGGGACCCTACCAAATCTATGATACGGGGCATCCTGAATCTACGATATGGAGATTTTGAAGGCCAACTTGAGATTTTTCTTGTTAAAATGTTGAATAATTTTAAAACATTCAATAATACGGATAAAAAATATTGAATTTCATATCTAGCTTTTTCAAGACTTAAGACACGCAAAACAAAAAATGATTTCCATCAAAATCCACAAAATTTTTCACACTCTCTTGTGCTTAGTTTAATTTGTAACATATATAAATGTAAGCGAAAAAAATCAAATGTTGATAAGATAGTAACTACCCCGGACCCCCAAACAGGCTTTAGGTCAAGGGCTCAGGGTAGAACACACCAGTCCTGCCACAAAGCATGTGTCTTTGTTTGAATGTAGTTTGGAGAGTTACTGTTAAATGCTTTAACTAAGAAGCGGATGATAACAGGCGTTTTTTTCTGAGGTTTGGCAACATTGGATATATATCTTTATCAACATTGGACACATTATCAATATTAATATATTTTCAACATTGGATATAAACAACAAAAATATCTTATTCTTTAAACTCAACAATATCATTAAACGTTGTCATATACAAAATAGGAATTTAGTAAAGAGTTTTTAAAATAAATTTTAGGTGAGAAATTGCAAAATGATTTTCCCTCCCTCCCTCCCAGAAGGATTTACATAGAAAATTGAGCTCACAAAAAACACATTTCAAGTTTGTATAATATTAAATACAGTGTAACCCGGATATAAGAGAGTTGTCAGGACCGGAGAAGAAGTATCTTATATCCGGGTTTCTCTTATATCCGGGTTTGGTCTATTTTGTTTTATTAACACAGGCTCTAATTTGGGACCAGAGAAAATCTCTCTTATATCCGAGATTCTCTTATATCCGGGTCTCTTATATCCGGATTACACTGTATAATCTTTTTTGTTTTTTTTTGTGTGTGTATTTTTTTTTTTACTTTTTTGTTTGTTTTTGTTTGTTTTGTTTTGTAGCAGTTTTTTTCGTTTTGTTTTACATTTTAGCCTGTTTTTTTTTTCGTTTCTTTTCATTTTAAATCAAAACTGGAAAAGTCTTTTTTTTTTTCATAAGTATGATAGGTCCATTTGATTCCGTTTTCATCCTGCTCTTCACTCGGAACATTGGGCAACCTGAATTGAAAAGAAAAGAAAAAGATTTAGGATGCACGTTCACGTGCAAGATGTATAGAAAAGTTTTCTCCGCCAGTTCTCAACTGTTTATTCCGTCTCTAGTTCCCAAAGAAAAAAAAAGATTGATGGGTAACTGTCATATAGGACATAAATGAATGGAATCGCCTGTTTATTCAAATAAACAGAGTTGAAGAAAGATAGCATTAGCTCATTTGCTAAGTCTACCTTTGCGTAGTAAACCTTCTATTTCGTTACTTATCTATGAGTTTGTCTTCCTTATTTATTTCCCTCTGATATCTCAAATACATGAAATTCAACAGTTCACAGTTTTTACAGAGTAGTGTCAGCATACACACAGGAAATATGTTTTGGTTGGTTGGTTGTTTTGATTTATAGCATATTGACCTCAGTTTGTCATTTAATACCAACAAAATATTGCTGGTAATAGTTAACTATTTGCCCATAGCTGGGACCCTAACAGGTGCTACTACCCCGGGTCAGGGTGGAGCTGTGAACATCAGTAATTAAGAGTTGGCTCCACGCTCCTCAAAACCTCCTTATCAGAGCCTTGCTTTTGGACGTAGTTTATCGTCTTACCCAGGACGCGGATATAGTTTAACGTCATAGCCAGGACGAGCAGAAATTGTTTCACTTCTTTGTTTCTTCTTCATGATTAGGTTTTGAATTCCTTCATTGCCATCTATCTCTATTCATATTTGTCTCATTCTATAAAGCCCGCTCACTCTTGCTCACAGTCCATTCATATCTATCTCTTCATCTAGGTTCTTTCATCTATCCATCTATCTCAGTTCATGTCATATAGGACATAGGCAATCAGTTATGTGCCATGTGTGAAATACACTTACGCGATGATGTATCTTTCGATACATGACTGAGGAGGCAGATTTTTCCCACAGTAGGTTGCCATTTCTTTCTGCTGTAGACCAGTTGCCATCCAAGGCCATGGAACCCAGTCTGTCCTGCTATTTACCCAGAGCCGACGGGGGGAGAAGAAAAGGATTCATACCTTTCACAAGGTTATTAGCAGGTAAATTAATATCAGTTATGTGCCATGAGTGGTACACGCTTAGGCAATCATGTACCTTTCGATACATCACTAAGAAGGCAGATTTTTTCCCCGCAGTAGGTTGCCATTTCTTTCTGGGGTAGACTAGTTGCCATCCAAGGCTATAGAACCCAGTCTATCCTACTATTTATCCATAGGTGGAGGGAGAAGAAGAGGATTCATACCTTTCCCAAGAGTATTGGCACATAAGTGAATGTAAGGGATATGACTGGAATTTGAACTCGGCTCTCTGATTCCTCAATCTGAGCCACTATCCATTACCATACAATGCCTAGGGCATAAATGATTTGAAATTGTCCGTTTATGTAAATAAGTGGTGTTAAGAAGAGATCAGGAGAGTTAGTATTGGGCCATTTGCTAAGTCTATCTTTGTGTAGTAAACCTATTTTCATTACTTACCTACGGGTTTTGTCTGATTTATTTCCCTCAATTATCATAAGAACATCAGATACGACAGTTTGTGTCCATTGATCTCTGTTCATATCCATCTCTTTCATTCTATTAAGCCCTCTCAGTCCGTTCATCTATCTGTCTGTCTATCTACGTTAATCTGGTCACATCTATCTATCTATCTATTCTCGGTCTGTTCATATCTATCTATCTATCTATCTATTCTCGGTCTGTTCATATCTATCTATCTATTCTCGGTCTGTTCATATCTATCTATCTATTCTCGGTCTGATCATATCTATCTATCTATCTATCTATCTATTCTCGGTCTGTTCATATCTATCTATCTATCTATCTATTCTCGGTCTGATCATATCTATCTATCTATCTATTCTCGGTCTGTTCATATCTATCTATCTATCTCTGTTCATGTCATATAGGATATAAATGAATGGAATCATCCATTTATCTATGTAAGTGGAGTTGAGGAGAGTTAGCATTAGATCAGTTTCTAAGTGTACCTTCGTGTAGTAAACCTTCTATTTCATTACTTACCTACGAGTTTGTCTTCCTTATTTATTTCCCTCTGTTATCTCGGAAACACAAGATACAAAAGTAACTTTTGCACACACCTAATACATATAGTTTTTGTTTCTTTTTGTTAACCTATGCAAGTATGAAGAGAAAACATCCTATTTTTCCAGTTTTAGACAAACTATGCGAGATCTTCAAACTAGTGAATAACAAAGGAGTACCATCTATTTTCCGTCAACCAATAACCCACTACATCTTTTAAATTGGACATAATTACGAGTAAGCATTAGGCTTACTGCTACTCCCACACAATACAACTTAGAACACAAACATTGAAATCATTAACAGTGAACCCCTTGAAAATGGCTAATGGATTGGGTGCTTGGATAATAATCATTATGGACAGTTTCTACACTGTTTCTACCCAGCCACAAAAGAAAATCTCTAAAAATATTAGAAAATAATAATAAAAAATCTTTTCCTTGTCTGTTTCATTCAATAAAACACATACACACACACATATATATATATATATATAAGTAAATGCTCTGTTTATAATAAACAGTATTAACAACATTTACCGGCCTAAATGTTTAAGAAATTTTCATAGAAATTTCCTTGAACTTTCAGGCCGGTAAATGTTGTTTAATACTGTTTATTATAAACAGAGCATTTACTTAAATATTTGTATCTATAAAAAGAATGTATAAACATAAAAATGTCTTAAAATAATTGTCGGACTTTGTCCATTTCATAATGTGTGACGTCATTTGTTTACATTTGGATACGCATCGAGCAGATATGAATGTACGTGAGAGAATCATGGAAGATTGTAGTTTAAAAACAGTAAAATCGACTTTGCTAACCAAAACGCTCCTCTGTGGCGAAATCGGTAAAAGCACGTAAGGCTATATGACGGTTTTTTATAGGATACAGGTTCGATTCCTGTCGGAGGACGCATATTTTCTATGAAACTTTCTCAGACATTCAGGCTGGTAAATATATATATATATATATATATATATATATATATATATATATAGAGAGAGAGAGAGAGAGAGAGAGAGAGAAGGAAAGAGAGAGGGAAAGAGAGAGAGGTACGGTGAGACTGAATAGAGTACTCTTCCAACATTCGTAGCATTTAATTTAAAGAGGACTCAATCCATAGATCAATATTATTCATTTTACGATGTTCCAACAAAAACATGTAAGAATCACTACACAATTGCAGTTGTGTTTCAACGCATAATTTTCAAAAAAGATAAAATAAAATAATTAAAAAAATAATTTTAAAAAATAAAAAAAAATACGAGTAAAGTCCTCAAGCTTTTTTTTTTTTTCAAAAAATGACGATATATTTTGCTTCTGAAATTCACTCACCTGTAATTTTGCTTACTGGCATTCACTCACCTGTAATTTATAATCACCTGAGGAGAAACATCATTATGTGGTGAAACGCGACTGCAATTGTGTAATGATTCTAACATGTATTCATTGTAATATCCTAAAATAAATTTTATATATACATATATATATTTATATATATATATATATATATATTATGAAATGAACTAAGTCCTATATTTATTTTAATATATTTTCTGTTTATACATTATTTTTATAGATACAGTTATTTAAGCAAATGCTCTGTTTTTAATTAAACAGTATTAATTACATTTACCAGCCTGGATGACTGAGAAATTTTGTAGACAATATGTGTCCTTTGGCAAGAATTGAACCTGTGTCCTACACGGAACAGTCATTTGATCTGTCATGCTATACTATTCAGTTACAGATGGTTCCATGTAGAACACAGGTTTGATTCCTGTTGGAGGACACATATTTTCTACAAAATTTCTCGGACATTCAGGCCAATAAATGTTACTTAAATAATTCTATCCATAAAATTAACATATAAACAGAAAATATACGTGTATATATATATATATATATATATATATATATATATATATATGTTGTGTTGAATGTTAAAGACAACATCGTCCTGCATATTTTCTTTTGAATTTTCTCATATTTTCTAATGAGACTTTTTATTTGAAAATTATATCGAAGTACTAGGTTATCGTACGGACAATATTTATTTCGATATCATTTCCAAATAAAAAGTCTCAGAAAATATGAGAAAATTCAAAAGAAAATATGCAGGACGATGTTGTCTTTAACATTCAACACAACATGTTTAAAAGAAAAGTTGCTGCCAAATTACACACACACATATATATATATATATATATATATATATATATAAAATATATATATAAAACAAGACCCCCCCCCAGAAGTTATCATAAAGCTCATAGAGCATATTCTTACATTGAATACTTTCAATTTCAATGGAGCACACTACCTGCAAGTAAGAGGCTGAGCTATGGGCACCATTGCAGCTCCATCATATGCTATAAACTTCATGGGAAAATTTGAGGAGACCCATATCTATTCCCTCATCGGTAGCGACTGCATATTCAATGCAAGATATATCGATGATATATTCTTTGTATATACAGGCAGTGATGACAAATTTATCCAATTCCTCATGACCCTAAACACAGTGCATGACTCAATTAAGTTTGACTATGAAAAATCCACAAGATCAGTAACATTTTTAGACACCCGCATTTACATAGATGAAAACAGGAAACTACAAACAACACTACACACTAAAATCACCAACACCCACAACTATCTACACTTTAAGTCTTCCCGCCCTAAACACCTCAAAGAGAACCTTCCCAATTCACAAGCACTTAGACTCAGAAGGATATGTTCCAACAATGAAGAATTAAATAAATCTAAAGGATCAATTCACAGCACATGGCTACAAACAACACCTAATCAGGGAACAAATAAATAAAACAATTTCCACACCTAGAGAAGACACCCTAATGTACAAGATTAAAAATAAATCTAGCCGCATTCCTCTAGTAACCACTTTCAACATCACTCTGCCCCCACTATCCCAAATAATCAAAAGTCGCTGGGAAATACTACATCTCAAACCAGACCTAAAAAAATTGTTTGAGGAACCCGGCCTTCTAGTATATCACAGACCTAAGAACCTAAAAGAAATCATAGATAGTAACCACATTTCAGGGGACAAGGTAATCCTTAATAAACCAAAAACAAAAACAACAGTATTTTCCCAACCATGTATCAACAAAAGGAGCTTATGCTGCAACCACATTAGACACACGAATTCATTCACTAGCTCAGTCACTAAATCTACTTTCAAAATCTACCAGGACTCTAACTGTAGAAGTCATAACATAATTTACCTTCTAGAATGCACACTATGCCAGAAACAATGTGTAGGAAAATCTGAATGACCCTTTCACTACAGAATTAATAATTATCGCAATCAAATTAAGTCGACTCCCTTTTTATTTTTGAAAATTGTAAGTGAGAACGTTTATGAATATACTAAAGTGGCAATTCACAAATTCTATTGTTGTAATTTTTTTTTTTTTCCCGTTAATGTCACATGAACTAATTGGTCCAATAATTAGAACAATGTCTCAAAAGATTTCCAGAATTTTTTTATTGCAGATCAATTCTTTTAAATCTATTAAATAGTGCAGTTTAGTTAATATTGTAAAGAAGCAGTCATACAAAGAGTGAAGTTAATGTAATTTCTGAAAATCTGCCAGCATCAAAAGTGATATTAGACATAGCTCACTTCTGATTTGATTTTATATGTTATGGTAATACAACAAGTGCTAGCTTCCAGTAGCACCAGGCATACCTCAGATATTATTTTATTATCTTTATTTTATATGTTATGGTAATACAACAAGTGCTAGCTTCCAGTAGCACCAGGCATACCTCAGATATTATTTTATTATCTTTATTTTATATGTTATGGTAATACAACAAGTGCTAGCTTCCAGTAGCACCAGGCATACCTCAGATATTATTTTATTATCTTTATTTTATATGTTATGGTAATACAACAAGTGCTAGCTTCCAGTAGCACCAGGCATACCTCAGATATTATTTTATTATCTTTATTTTATATGTTATGGTAATACAACAAGTGCTAGCTTCCAGTAGCACCAGGCATACCTCAGATATTATTTTATTATCTTTATTTTATATGTTATGGTAATACAACAAGTGCTAGCTTCCAGTAGCACCAGGCATACCTCAGATATTATTTTATTATCTTTATTTTATATGTTATGGTAATACAACAAGTGCTAGCTTCCAGTGGCACCAGGCATACCTCAGATATTATTTTATTATCTTTATTTTATATGTTATGGTAATACAACAAGTGCTAGCTTCCAGTAGCACCAGGCATACCTCAGATATTATTTCATTATCTTTATTTTATATGTTATGGTAATACAACAAGTGCTAGCTTCCAGTAGCACCAGGCATACCTCAGATATTATTTCATTATCTTTATTTTATGTGTTATGGTAATACGACACTTGCTAGCTTTCAATGGCATCAGGCATACCTCGATTATTATTTTTATATGTTATGTCAATTTGACACTAGCTTCAAGTAGCACCAGGCATACCTCAAATATTATTTTATGTGTTATGGTAATACAACACTTGCCTGTTTCAAGTAGTGCCAAATAAATCTTTTTACCATGACTTTCTTAAAAAAAAAAAACATGTCTAAAATAATTTCATTTATTTGTGAATAAGTCCTGAAAGTTTCATTAAAACTGTCATAGTAATCTTAGGCCAACCGCTGATGAAAAAAAAAACAAGATTTCTAACTAACCAAAATTTTGAACGTGCTAGAAAGGATTAAATAAATTAATAAAATAATCAAAAACTACTTTGGTCTTTCCTCTTAATAATAACATAAACATTTTAATGATAGAACTTTTTTTTTATTTAATTTGTGGCCTTTTATCATCATAGTATGCTCTTCTTTCAGCAAGCAAATGGCGGTACCTATTTTTAATGTAAAAAAAATACTTGTAAATTTTCATTTTTCACGGATGTTGTTTCTTCTAACAGTGGCCAGGTTTGTTTGTTTATTTCCAGCTGACTATCACGAAGTGGTTAGAATTCCACAGGGGGCCATGAATATCAGAGTTGTGGAAAAAGTCTCCACAATGAATTATTTGGGTAGGTATTCCATTACATTCTTTTAAAAAATACTTTTGATTATTAAAAAAAAAAAAGAATATTCAGATTTTAAACATCTTGGAAAATATTGAAATACGGGGTGTCACAGCAAAATTGTCCAAATCATGTAACAGTAAAATTGTCCAATTGCTACATTAAGCTTTGAACTGTTTTAAATAAGGAAGTCAGGGAAAACATATGTAAAAAAAAATTAATTTTTTACCAAGATTTTCTAAAAAAATAATTTCACAAATTTCATTCATTTGTGAATAAGTCCTGAAAGTTTCATTAGAATCCAACAATTATTTGATTTTTGCAGAAATTTCCAAAACAATACCCACTCATGCAAAAATAAAAAAATTTTTTTACCAAAATTCCAAACATGCTAGAAAAGATGAAAATTTTAATAAAATAATCAAAAAATAGTTTGGTCTTTCCTCTTAATAATAACACAAACATTTTGATGATAAAACTTTGTTTTCATTAGGTTTGGATCATTTTTTCATCACATTATGCTGATTATTTCATGGAGATATCTACTTTAAATATTGTTTTTGTTTTAAATTAATTGAACCAATTGAAAAAAAAAAACAGAAAGAAAATCAACTTTTGTTCTGTCCACTTTCTTGACATAATTCTCAAAAAAATATAGTTTCTTAAGTGAACTGTGATTAAGTGCCAAACTGTTTTTGTTTTGAATCTATTTATTTAATTTAAAAAAAAAAAAGAAGTTGTTCTCTTCATTTAAGTAATTCAGCATGAGTAAAATTGTTTTTTTTAGGACGATGGCAAAAACAAAAAAACTTAGTCTGTAGCCCTGCAGTTTCAAAAAAAATTTATTAAGAAACTTTAGTTGGGACCCATTGAATTGCCCATGGACACACCCAAATCATCATCTGTGAGTCCTGAGGACTCACTACATTAATCTTTATCACTCTGTATGTGACTTCATTTGCTGTACAAAATGTTTATCCTGCCACTGAAGGTGACTCTGATCCCTGGACAGTAGTGTGCTTGAATTTCATAGTTGTGTTGTCATATCCTGCTATGGCAACAGAAAACAACTTTCAATGAAATTAACAGTAACAATACTGCAATTGAGAAGCTTTGAAAAAGAATGCGACAGAAAGGGAAGTAATATTAATGGTGCAGTGTACTCAACGTTAAAAACCTTTCAGTATTACTGAATATATATTTGCACCCAATGGTTTTTTTTACTTATTCAGAATTTAAGAGTTATTGAATTATCATATGTCATGATATTCTTCTCAAACGAACGAGTATCAGTCAAAGGATGTAATTCAGAATTTATTCTTTTTTTTTTAACTTCTGTATAAAAATAATTTAGCAGTTTCAAAAATAGAAAATTTAAATTCTTTAAAAAGAAAAAAAAAAATTGCAACTTTACATTTTTCGATATTTCAAACCTGTCTTTACTTAACAGAAAAAACTCTTTTTACGAACGCCAACGGGATGAATTTCAAAATCTGAAAAATTACAAATAATTTTTTTTTTAAATAAATATTCAGTGTATTTTTTTTCTTGTCCAATCTGAAAGAAAATAATATATTTTATTAAACTATACAAACACCAACTCACAAAAAAAAAAAAAAAAATTTTGAGTTTTATTGAATTATTTTGGGGGGGAAGGTTCAGGTAGTACACAACGACCCTGCTGATTGATTGATTCTTTTACCTACATGCAAGCACGGCCACCAACAGCTTCTGAACAGTTCAGACGATCCAATGTCCTTCACAATGCTGGACTCGACCCGTATAATTTTCACACACTTTCCAAGATCATGACTATGGTAAGATACGAACCCGTCTCTCATGATCAAAAGGCTAATGTTTTAACACTTGGCCACTCGCCCATATAAAACTTACAGTGGTAAGAAATAGACTGGCTGTTGTTAGCAAGGGAGGTAACCTAAGAAAAGCTTTTTACGAGTTATTTCCCTTCACTAGCTGAGAATGGATTATGTAAATACTGGTAAAAATTGCAAATCATCGATAAATATTGAGGACTCTACTTACAACTCTCATTGTGCTCGATCGCGGGGCCCAAAAGGAATCCCGGGGAACCAAAGTGGGCCCAGAAATTTCCTATAGTCTCAGAAAAATGTTTACGTATATTAAAGACGAACATTCACATTTTGTGTGCACTTTCCAACTCAGACAATAAAATCCGTAGTAGATAAAAAAACAGTATCACTGCTGCAATGTTACAAACAAGTCTCCTGACGAGTGGATGTAATCTCTATGAAACACAGAGTAGGAACAAGATAAGTGACCACTTAATTTTATTTGTTACTATTAATGCTCTATGGCTGGTTGGTTGATTTTGTTTAGTTGCATATCAACAGCTCTATGGGTCATTCAATGCCAAAATTTAAATTTGAACACAATTTTATGGCTTCAACTATTTTGAACGCAAATGTATACTTTCAACTACAGATAAAATGTATTGTTGGTCATTTTGTTTTTCAAATGTTTGTTTAGTGACATATGAACTCCTCATCGGTCATTTAATGCCGTAATTTAAAGTTCTTAAAAGCATTAGAAATTTCTTTTAAAAAATGTATTGCTGGTATTTTTACTATAAAAATGTATTTTTATACTTTCATGGTGTTTTGACCCCGTTTTGGGAGTTAACTATTTACCCATAGCTGAGACCCAAACAGGTGCTGCAACCCTGGGTCAGGGTGGACCTGGGAACAACAGCAATTAAAAGATGGTTCCATGCTCCTCAAAACCTCCAGTCTCCTGATCAGAGGCCTTGATACCAGATGTAGTTTATTGTCATACCCAATAAAAAAAAAGAGAGATCTTGAAACTTAACTCAGATATATATATATATATATATATATATATATATATATATATATATTTGTCATCCACAGACAGACTGTTTCGCTGTTTCACAGCTCATCAGTGTGGCTAGACGTCCGGTTGCCTCTAGCTAGGATCGAAACCCGACTGAATTTGCGTCAGTCCGAACTTCTCCCACTAAGCCGTCAGCTTACAGGAAGGGATGAAGATGAATTTTAGCGTGTTTATTTTTAGATTCGGATAAACACATAGTGACTGAGAGTGACTCAATTCTGTCGAAGAGTTGTGCATATATATATATATATATATATATATATATATATATATATATATGCATATATATATATATATATATATATATATATATGCATATATATATATATATATATATATATATATATACATATATATATATATATATATATATATACATATATATATATATATACATATATATATATATACATATATATATATATATACATATATATATATACATATATATATATACATATATATATATATATACATATATATATATATATATATATATATATATATATATATATATATATATATATATACATATCACTACCCACTTTTGTTTTCTTATACATTGCTGTAAATAATTCTCATTGGTTTGTTAGTCTAATGTCACCAATTTTTAGTCACAGTAATAAGCATCCATTGACAACATTTTATTCAAATATTAGTATAACTGACTTACTTTGTAAAGATATACATAAATTAGTACTTATTTCAGAAATCAGATACTTTAAATGAAAATATTTATTCATTTTATATATGACGTTACCTACCCACACAATGTAATGTTATCGTTTCTTCCAACAACCAACCTCTCGACCGATGCAAAGAAGGTCTGTTGAGTTCCTATTTACTGCACTGAATATAGCCCCAAAAATGTAAATCAGCATTTAATGGGATCTTCGGGGTTTGTGATGCTATCAAGGTTGATAGCGGATGTAATGAGTGATATTCTTTTCTTTAAAGTCAGAATCACCCCAAGCAAGGCAGTAAAGCCACTAAAACGCAAGGTGTTACATAGTGTGGAAGAATTAAGAATAGAAACATTAATAATGAGATGGAAGCAGAAAGAGTAATCAGGTGGACAGTACATAGCAAATGACGTCGCATTTAAATTTATGCAGATTAAAGTTGGCTGGAAAAAATTGGGGCTGGAAGGGAGTTCCACAAGTGAGAAGTGTGAAAGAAACTGTTAGCCTAGAACTTACAATGACATCTAGCCAGCATAACTGTTATTTGATGAGATCTCAATGCCAGTCTAGTGCTGCACTTAAATCAAAAAACTGTAGGTACCATAGCAATGAACTGATCTGAACAATTAGTTATCACTGACCTGGTGCTAAATTTAGGAGAGTGGTCTGAGGGTTAATGTCTAGCCAAGATCGAATTCCGGTCAAGTTCATTACATTCGCTTTCACACAAATACTTATTTCAGAATTGGGACACCTTGAATGAAAATATTATTCATTTTATATGTGACCCCCACGGTCCTGAAAACTTCCACCTTCCCAATTGGAGGCCTTGCTGCCTGATGTAATTAATACTCTATGATGGAACTGATAGTTAAGTTTTGGAAAGGATATTAGAATAATCAAGAACTTATACTGGGAGGAGAACCACCTGCATCGAAAAATTAGAAAATAAATATACAAAAATAAAAAGGGACATAAGACAAGGGTGTGTCTTCTCACCAGACCTATTCAACCTTTACTGCAAAGCAATCCTGAGAGAATAAGATGCCCTATCAAGATTCACTATTGACAGCCACAGTTTTAACAACATGTGATATACAGATGACAAAGTGTTGATAACAGACATGGAAAAGAAACTACCGGAAATCCTACAGAATGTAGTAGTAAAGGAAAGCAAGAAGAAAAGACTAAACATCATTTGCAAGAAGACAGAATGTATCGTTGTCAACAAAAGGGTCAGCCTAACATGCCAATTACAAATTGGGGATGCCAAAATCAATCAAGTATACAAATTTAAATAACCAGGAAGGTTTTTAACATAGGACAGAAAAAGCAACACTGAAATCCAGAGGCAGATTTGAAATAGCAAAAGATGCCTTCCAAAAGTTAAGCAAAGTATTAAGAAACAGGAAAAATGTAGAGACTTCAACAGAAAGTAGTAAAGGATAGAAAGAAGAAATGATTAAAAATCAATTGCAGAATATGTGGTTGTCAGCAAAAGGGTCAGACCAACATGCCAATTACAAATTGGGGATGCCAAAATCAATCAAGTACAAAAATTTAAATAATGAGGAAGGGTTTTAACAGAAGACAGAAAAAGCAACACTGAAATCCAGAGGCAGATTTGAAATAGCAAAAGATGCCTTCCAAAAGTTAAGCAAAGTATTAAGAAACAGAAAAAATGCAGAGACTTCTAGAGAATGTAGTAAAGAAAAGCCAGAAGAAAGAACTAAACATCAATTGCAAGAAGATGAAAGGCATAGTTGTTAACAAAAAGAAGAGCCCAACATACAAATTACACAGCAGTCCAAATGGTGCAGACCATCAACAAGCTGGGCTGGGAACTGCTCCCTCATCCCCCTTACAGCCCAGACCTTGCCCCTTCAGACTTTCACCTGTTTGGTCCCTTGAAAGCGTTCACGAGAGGCACAAAGTTTAAAAGTGACGATGAAGTCAAAAGTGTTGTGAGAGACTGGCTGAGACATCAGTCCAAAGATTCTTACGCTGAGGGAATACGGAAGCTTGTGCACAGATGGGAAAAGTGTGTGACAGCGCTGGGAGACTACGTTGAAAAAAAAAAAAAGTAAGCTTCTATCTGTATTAGAAGTCCTTATACCGAAAAATTCACCTTATTTATTGAATGAACCTCGTATTAAGAAACAGAAAAATTTGGATCACAAAAGTGGCCTCCGAAAAGCTAAGCAAAGTATTAAGAAACAGGAAAATTGGGATTGTGAAAGGTGCTTCCAAAAACCTAAGCAAAGTATTAAGAAACAGGAAAATTCCTTTAGAAACAAAGAAAAAGAGTACTGGACAGTTTTGTAATATCAGTCCTCCTATATGGCAGTGAGTGCTGAACGTTCTCATTACAGGTGAAGAGACTTGAGGTGATAGCAATGTTGTTTAGAAAATTTAACACTCAAAAGGACATTTTAAAGGAAAAAGGGGCAGAGGAAACCAGTACATTATCTACCTAACTTGTGTTGATGGAATAGAGTTTAGGAGAAATAGAAAAAATTCAAACTTTACTAAGAGCTACGAGAGACAGGAAGTTGTGGAGAGCTATGATCGCCCACGTCCTGAATGGACATGGCATACAGAAGAAAATCAATGCTCTATCTCTTGATACTGAGCACTATAATTACAAAGAATGCTTGATTAAAAGTGTTATCTTCTAAAAATACACTTGCTAACTATTTTCTTTCTTTTTTTTTTCTTTTTTTTCAGGCCGTTGTATGCTCTGGCCTTCTTCAGGTGATTGAAACCAAAGACACATGGCCCAGTAGATAAAGATGTTGGTTAGATCCAGTGACTTGACCCAAAGAGTTGTGAGTTCAATACCAGGCCACAGCAGTGGCAAACCAAAACTTGGAGAGTTGAGTTAAGGGGAAATAACTAAGACATCCGGAAGAGGCATGGCATATGGAACTAGAACAATCTACCTTAGTGAATGAAATAAAGGGTTCGGTTTGAAATTCCAATCACCTGAAGACGGCTGGGGCATACAACAGCCGAAACATTGTGAATTTGGCAATGAAGATGAGGATAACAGTCTGAATAATGTAAATAATACAAGTAATCATAATACCTCATCTCAGAGATATAGACAGATGTTTGGGTCTAATCACTGGATCTAACCAATATCTTTATCCAACGACCAAAACGTTGTGAATATGGCAATGAAGATGAGGATAACAGTCCGAATAATGTAAACAATGCAAGTAATCACAATACCTCATCTCAGAGATATAGACAGATGTTTGGGTCTAATCACTGGATCTAACCAATATCTTTATCCAACGACCAAAACGTTGTGAATATGGCAATGAAGATGAGGATAACAGTCCGAATAATGTAAATAATACAAGTAATCATAATACCTCATCTCAGAGATATAGACAGATGTTTGGGTCTATTCACTGGATCTAACCAACATCTTTATCCAACGACCAAAACGTTGTGAATATGACAATGAAGATGAGGATAATAGTCCGAATAATGTAAATAATACAAGTAATCATAATACCTCATCTCAGAGCTATAGAGGCCAAAACGTTGTGAATATGGCAATGAAGATGAGGATAACAGTCCTAATAATGTAAAGTGATATCTTGTAATTTTCTTTATATAGCACCAGACCCCCAATACTTTTTGATCAGACCGTGTACATCAGAGCTATGTTAATTTTGTTTTGTTTCGCAATTTTTTTTTTTTTTTTGGTTTAGTGACAAATTTATTACAAATGTTGAAAATAAACCAACAAATAAAAGAGGTAAATTGATTCTCACCCAAAAACTTCAGGGAATATTTCTTCACTGAATTCAGGGAAAAAAATATCACAGTTGAATTCAGCCTTTATCTTTGTCAGGTATATTCGACATGGATATTTCGATTCTAATAACTCCTGCAAAAAAAAAAAAGTAAAGAAAAGGTGTTATAACCTAGGGAAGGTTACTGAATAGAATAATCAAACAAAGGTTGGTAATGAAAGATAATACTTAGGACAAGAACAACACATGTAAGATTTTCCAGCAGCATGTAGACAAAGTAAACTGCTAGAAGTGAGTCAAGTGAATTCTACAATGAATCTCCACCTGTAGACCAACATACAGTATTTATTACTGTATTTATGTAAATGGGTATATACCTATTATCAACTTTAGGTATGCTACAACAAAAGGGAAAGGAAATTTTATCCAGAGAAAAAATTTTTTTAGACATTTTCAAAAGCATTGGTTGGTGAAAGATCCAACACAGCAATAAATAAAAAAATAAAAAATTTAAATTTAAAAAATGATGGTTACTGATATGTCCTGGAAAGGGATATATTTGTTCAAAGTAGCTAAATGGTTTTGGCTACTGTAACCAAGTAGTACAATCTAGCAGGTAGCCATAATTGACTGGTACTCATCGTAGTTGTAAGCAATATGCTTAGGTGATAGGCGTAGGCCAATAGGCATCGTCAGTGGCTCAGTACAATGGCGTACTACAATGGCGTACCTCTACATCAGCCTGCATTTATAGCTGACACCAGCCAATCATATTCCTGTGAGGGGGAACCCAGGTGTATGCATATTCATTACATCAGTTACTTTAAAAGTAATACTTTCTTCTTAATTCAACAGAAACTACAACAGATGCATGGTGCAAAATAACACTAGTTAGAGCAAGTATTCAGCTAGAGAATATTCTTCCTAGTCATCACTGCTGGCTACGCATTTTTCACCCGCAACGAACAAGAACCTGCATACCATACTCATAAAAATCTTCACCAGCAGTCACTTTTTAACACACATCAATGCCACCTCTTATACCCACTGCCTAACTGAGCTCAAATCCACTGTTTGGTCCCCATAAACATTCAGCATAAACATTCAAGTGTTCAGCAAATGTTAACAGGTGGATTTTTTTGCATTTAATAAAACACTTGTGTTTTGTACAGACTTTCAGGTCAAAGTTCACTTTTTCAGACTACCAATCAACACCACATTTGACATCATGGGTCAACATAATATGAGGCATTACTTTCAGAGCAACCATAATATGTACATACACTATGCCATATTTTAATTTTATGTATAATTTATATATATTATTATATAACTAATTATGTATATTTTATATATATACTAGACTACTCATAAACCTGTTGATTTTCTTTTAAAAGCACTTGTCATACAAAATGATGAGGCAACAATATTATCAATTTTATTATTAATTTTAATTTGCATTTAAAGAAGGTAAAAGAAGGTTTATAATTCCACCAAGCTTCATAGTTATCACACTGCATTAAAATCTGGAGTAATAGATTAAATCCGATGTTTTCTTTTTCAAGATTACTTATTTTTTAATATACATACTTGTTTCTTCTTTTTCATTTACTTATTTTATTTTATATATTTTATTTTACTTTTTATATATTTTATTTTTCTTATTATTTTTTAATATACATACTTGTTTCTTCTTTTTCATTTACTTATTTTATTTTATATATTTTATTTTACTTTTTATATATTTTATTTTTCTTATTATTTTTTAATATACATACTTGTTTCTTCTTTTTCATTTACTTATTTTATTTTATATATTTTATTTTACTTTTTATATATTTTATTTTTCTTATTATTTTTTAATATACATACTTGTTTCTTCTTCACATTTCAAAGTACATAACAGCAGCAAATAAGCATGCATCTATTTTTTTATTTACCATCAAGTCATGTGACTCACAAAGCCTCTTCACTTTTCAAGTAGTTCTTTATAAAAAAATAAATCCTAATGCAGTGTCGTGAATTGCCTAAATATATGTTGTGTTATACATATTTCAATTTATTAAATAATGTTGTTATAATGTATTATGGGTGTTTATTATTTTATATACACAGATTGATATAAGAATGTCTATCAAAAACAAATACTGAATTTACTATTAAAAATACTGTAAAAACAGAAAAACGGTCCTAGCTCAAGAACCCCTTGTCTAATTTTAATGAAATTTGACACTGCACACCTCAGGAGTTCAGGGTGCAATATGGTCCTAAATTGTTTGGGGTATTATGTATCGTTTAAGCTGTATTTCAGGAAAAAACATACACCACAAGAGATTTAGTATTATATAAATATTTAATATTAGATACAATATATAAAAAATATATATATATATATATATATATATATATATATATATATTTTTTTTTTTTTTTAAGCATATCACCTCAAGCAAGGCTGGAGGCCACTATCACGCAAGAAGAAGGGTTGGAGGAAGAGCAGATAGGAGTGGTAAAGGAGAGGATGTGGAGAAAGAGAAAGACAGTGGATCGATCAAGGCAAGGGGGTTACAGAAGATTTGGAGCGAGAGCAGATAGGAATGAAAGGTGAAAGGATGTGGAGAAGGGAAGTGGATAGATCAAGGCAACTGGAGATGTCGATTGACGTTACACTTAAATAGTTGGAGATTGTATTTGTCAGGGAAACAGTAACAGGGAAGGGAGTTCCACAGGCGAGATGTGCGAGACATGAAGCTATTGGAGTAGAAGAGACATCTACATCAAACAGTTTCAACGGTGAAGGGGTGGGAACGGGATGCCAGCCTTGTAGGACGTTTAAATTCATGAGGCCTAGGGACAAGCGAAAGCAGCTCCTCGGAGCAATTACCGTGAAAGTATATATAATATTATATATATTTTTTTAATAATAATAAAGAGGGTT
>OZ038499.1:15257184-15302184 GCA_964036315.1 Acanthosepion esculentum | reverse complement strand
TGCAACTACAGGGTACATGGTGTGGCTGGTCTCAGCCATGAAGGTAAGAACTGTTGCAACTACAGGGTACATGGTATGGCTGGTCTTAGCCGTGAAGGTAAGAAGGGTACATGTTATGGCTGGTCTTAGCCGTGAAGGTAAGAACTGATGCAACTACAGGATACATGGTATGGCTGGTCTCAGCGATGAAGGTAAGAAGGTACATGGTATGGCTGGTCTTAGCCATAAAGGTAATAACTGGTACAACTACAGGGTACATGGTATGGCTGGTCTTAGCCGTGAAGTTAAGAAGGTACATGGTATGGCTGGTCTTAGCTGTGAAGGTAAGAACTGATGCAACTACAGGGTACATGGCGTGGCTGGTCTCAGCCATGAAGGTAAGAACTGTTGCAACTACAGGGTAAATGGTATGGCTGGTCTTAGCCGTGAAGGTAAGAAGGGTACATGGTATGGCTGGTCTTAGCCGTGAAGGTAAGAACTGATGCAACTACAGGATACATGGTATGGCTGGTCTCAGCGATGAAGGTAAGAAGGTACATGGTATGGCTGGTCTTAGCCATAAAGGTAATAACTGGTACAACTACAGGGTATATGGTATGGCTGGTCTTAGCCGTGAAGTTAAGAAGGTACATGGTATGGCTGGTCTTAGCTGTGAAGGTAAGAACTGATGCAACTACAGGGTACAGGGTGTGGCTGGTCTCAGCCATGAAGGTAAGAACTGTTGCAACTACAGGGTACATGGTATGGCTGGTCTTAGCCGTGAAGGTAAGAAGGGTACATGTTATGGCTGGTCTTAGCCGTGAAGGTAAGAACTGATGCAACTACAGGATACATGGTATGGCTGGTCTCAGCGATGAAGGTAAGAAGGTACATGGTATGGCTGGTCTTAGCCATAAAGGTAATAACTGGTACAACTACAGGGTACATGGTATGGCTGGTCTTAGCCATGAAGTTAAGAAGGTACATGGTATGGCTAGTCTTAGCTGTGAAGGTAAGAACTGATGCAACTACAGGGTACATGGTGTGGCTGGTCTCAGCCATGAAGGTAAGAACTGTTGCAACTACAGGGTACATGGTATGGCTGGTCTTAGCCGTGAAGGTAAGAACTGATGCAACTACAGGATACATGGTATGGCTGGTCTCAGCGATGAAGGTAAGAAGGTACATGGTATGGCTGGTCTTAGCCATAAAGGTAATAACTGGTACAACTACAGGGTACATGGTATGGCTGGTCTTAGCCGTGAAGTTAAGAAGGTACATGGTATGGCTGGTCTTAGCTGTGAAGGTAAGAACTGATGCAACTACAGGGTACATGGCGTGGCTGGTCTCAGCCATGAAGGTAAGAACTGTTGCAACTACAGGGTAAATGGTATGGCTGGTCTTAGCCGTGAAGGTAAGAAGGGTACATGGTATGGCTGGTCTTAGCCGTGAAGGTAAGAACTGATGCAACTACAGGATACATGGTATGGCTGGTCTCAGCGATGAAGGTAAGAAGGTACATGGTATGGCTGGTCTTAGCCATAAAGGTAATAACTGGTACAACTACAGGGTATATGGTATGGCTGGTCTTAGCCGTGAAGTTAAGAAGGTACATGGTATGGCTGGTCTTAGCTGTGAAGGTAAGAACTGATGCAACTACAGGGTACATGGTGTGGCTGGTCTCAGCCATGAAGGTAAGAACTGTTGCAACTACAGGGTACATGGTATGGCTGGTCTTAGCCGTGAAGGTAAGAAGGGTACATGGTATGGCTGGTCTTAGCCGTAAAGGTAAGAACTGATGCAACTACAGGGTACATGGTATGGCTGGTCTTAGCCGCGAAGATAAGAAGGGTACATGGTATGGCTGGTCTTAGCCATAAAGGTAAGAACTGATGCAACTACAGGGTACATGGTATGGCTGGTCTTAGCCGCGAAGATAAGAAGGGTACATGGTATGGCTGGTCTTAGCCGTAAAGGTAAGAACTGATGCAACTACAGGGTACATGGTATAGCTGGTCTTAGCCCTGAAGGTAAGAAGGGTACATGGTATGGCTGGTCTTAGCTGTAAAGGTAAGAACTGATGCAACTACAGGGTACATGGTATGGCTGGTCTTAGCCGGGAAGGTAAGAAGGGTACATAGTATGGCTGGTCTTAGCCGGGAAGGTAATAACTGATGCAACTACAGGGTACATGGTATGGCTGGTCTTAGCCGTGAAGGTAAGAAGTGTACATGGTATGGCTGGTCTTAGCCGGGAAGGTAATAACTGGTGCAACTACAGGGTACATGGTATGGCTGGTCTTAGCCGTGAAGGTAAGAAGGGTACATGGTATGGCTGGTCTTAGCCGGGAAGGTAATAACTGGTGCAACTACAGGGTACATGGTATGGCTGGTCTTAGCCGTGAAGGTAAGAAGGGTACATGGTATGGCTGGTCTTAGCCGTAAAGGTAAGAACTGATGCAACTAAGGAATGTAGTTCGTCTGAGCACTTTTCATGGAAATAGCCATAGAGCAGTGAGCGGCACGCAATGTTTCATCTGTGAGAAAGGGGCTGTAGGGTGAAAAATAATTTGTCACCCACAAGGATGCAGTGAGATTTCTGTACTCTTGAGCCGTGAAAGGGAAGACTATGATGTCAGTATGACAAGATTAATTAATTCAACTTTGGCAGCTAAATTTAAGAAAACTCAGTTCTATGAATCCTTCTATCAAAATTCAAACGACAGAAATCCTCACCTTGTAAACTGAACTGCCACCAGTTATAAATATTTGTTCTGCTTTGTCCTTCAGAGGACCATTTCGGGTCATGTCAATTGCTTGGTCTAGATTTCGGGCCAAAAAACTTCCTGGAGGTGCACAGCTGTTCGGAAAGAAGTTTGGAAAAATAATAATAAAACTGATGCAATATATTTAAAAATGTCCCCATTTGGCTAACATGCTTGCTTTTTTTTTTATCATTTCTCCTCAAACAAGGCAATAAAGCCACTAAGACACAAGGAGCTATTGAGTGTCAAAGGAGAGGAGAAAAAACACCATGAAAGAGTGAAAATAATAAAAGAACTGGAATTAAGACAAAAGCTAATGATTGACATTGCATTTAAATTTTTGAAGATCAAAGAAGAGAGTTCCACAAGAGATAAGAAACGGTTAGCATTGAATTTATAGTTACTTCTAGCCATTTCAACAGTAAAATGATGAGATCCTGCCGACAATCTAGTACTGCTCTAAAATTCATAAATCTCAGTACCACATTTCAATGTAAAATATATAGAAGTTTTTATGCATGTAGGGGCAGTGGGCAGAAGTAGTACCTTTGTTGCTTGGCTGGACAAGCAACACTGGTCTTCACCTATCGCCTAAATTTCTCGTGTGTTGGCTCCATGCATCACATCCCTGTAAACCACTTCAGCAGGCGGGCTAAACCACGTGAAAGAATAGTGTTTGCACTGCACTACTAGGTAGATAACTGCACAAGTGGACAACGGCTGGACAATGGATTCAATGACCAAGTGCACAGACCGAAACCAACCCACATCATATTAGTGGTTTTGGCTGTTGGCCAAGGACTTGGAGAGGAGATGGGTGCCATCAAGTTACCTATAAGCTCGCCAAAATCAGGTTGAGATCATTGACAAAGAACACCATTGGAAAATTCATAAACTTAAGGAATCAGCACATATGCTAGGCCACAAAAATCTCCTGAGCTGACCAAGCATAGAAATGAATACAATATGAGAAGCAGTAATAAGGAGTGCCAGAGAAAAGCGATAATAACAACAAAGTTGCAATATGAGCTCTGGTAAAAACATGCAATGATAACAGCAAAAATTGCAATATGAGCACTGGTAAAAAAAACGGTTGCTAAAGACATTAGGTTTATAATACCCAGAAATTCATACACAGATGTCCTCAAGGACACATGGCACAGGCGTTAGTTAGATCCAGTGACAGTACCCAAAGAGTGTGAGTTCAGTACCTGGTTAAGGCAGTTGAGAACAGAGAGGGGAATTAACAGGGGATAACTGATAACTGACATCCATTAAACAAGGCACTAGAACAGTGTACCCCAGTGAGCGAAATAAAGGGTTCAGTTCGACATTACAACCACCTGAAGAAGGCCGAAGCAAACAACGGTCGAAACGTTGTACGCCAAAGATGAAGACAATAGTCCGAATAATGTAAATAGTGAGCAAAATATCAGATCTAGAGGAGTCAAACGTGGCAGTTGTAGTTCATGTGGCGATCATCGGCAGAGAGAACATAGCAGCTCTGTGGAAGATCCTCTTGCATGACAACCCGGAAAGAGCATTGCTCTAGTCAGTGGAGAATGGTAATACATCTATAGTAGCAGTGCACATAGATGTCATTAGCCATCGAAAGATTCAAATGACGAGTCAGGAGAATCCGAGAAGAATTCTCGACCTGATGAATGTGATGAGGTACCCCTTTTAAATTTAATCATTTTTTTTTTCTTTTAAATATATGTTTTGGGTATATAATCTAACTGGTTTCATTTACTTACTTTTTATCACATTTGTTATTAAATATCCCAGATTTTGAAAATAGAAAATCTGCCAAAAAAGAATTGGTCTTGTAAGAACCTCGACACAAATTTATTGTGGATAATTTAGCAATTAAAGCATTTTCTAAATAATATGGCATTAGTAAATTGTTCTCTTAATTAAAATGGCATTTTATGAATCAAACGAACAAACTAAATGCATTCATGTATTTGTATCAACATAAACAACATTTTAATCTGATAAAAAATGTAGAAAAGGAATGAAAATAAAAGATATTTGGAAAGGAGAGACAAAATATAGAGAGAGAAAGAAGAGAAAAATATAGAGAGAGAAATATAGACAGAGAAAGGAGAGAAAAATAGAGAGAGAGAAAGGAGAGAAAAATATAGAGGGAGAAAGGAGAGAAAAATATAGAGGGAGAAAGGAGAGAAAAATATAGAGGGAGAAAGGAGAGAATAATATAGAGAGAGAAAGGAGAGAGAAATATAGACAGAGAAAGGAGAGAGAAATATAGACAGAAAAAGGAGAGAAAAATATAGGCAGAAAAAAGAGGGGAAAATATAGAGAGAGAAAGGAGAGAAAAATAGAGAGTGAGAAAGGAGAGAAAAATATAGGCAGAAAAAAGAGAGAAAAATATAGAGAGAGAAAGGAGAGAAAAATATAGAGAGAGAAAGGAGGGAAAAATATAGAGAGAGAAAGGAGAGAGAAATATAGAGAGAGAAAGGAGAGAAAAATAGAGAGAGAGAAAGGAGAGAAAAATATAGACAGCGAAAGGAGAGAGAAATATAGAGAGAAAGGAGAGAAAAATATAGAGAGAGAAAGGAGAGAAAAATATAGGCAGAAAAAAGAGAGAAAAATATAAGGAGAGAAAAATATAGGCAGAAAAAAGAGAGAAAAATATAGATAAAAAATGTAAAAATGAACACAAAGAAAGAACAACAAAGAATGAAGAAAAATAACCTAAATAGAAGAAGTAAAAAAAAGGAAAAAGAAAGAAATAAGGAAGAAGAGTAAAACTAAAAGCATGTAAGGAAACAGGGGAAGACGAAAAACAGGAAGAGAAAAAAATAAAATGAGGAAGGAAAGGAAAACAATGAGTGACTGAAGAAAATGAAAAATTAAAAAATATTCCTCCACAAGATATATATATATATATATATATATATATATATATGAATTCAAATTAAATTTTTTACTTACCTTAGATTTCTACTCAAAATAATATTGAATCGATTTCTAAGTGGAAAATATTTCTTCGGAATACTTTCATAAGTCTTTCTTCCCATAATTACAGAATTCATTTTGTCTGAAATAATTTGAAATAAAAAAAACGAAATAAAGTTTTAAATTATATTTTATTAGAAAAAAAACAAAATTATTAAAAAATAAAAATGTAAATTTCATTTTCAACTCATATAAGTCAGCCATGAAACACGATGTTATCCCATTTAAGAATATCTATATTTATTAATGAATAAATAAACAAAGGGAAACTACTCTGTAATTAACCGAGCACCAAATCTATTTAGCATTTAAAGTTAGATTTACTTATATTCCTCCTTATCCCTAATCAGCAGTAATCTACTATTAAATGAATTTTTGAATATACAAGGTAACCAAAAAGACCTTGCTGTTTTTGATTTATTAAAAAATAATAGTTGACATACCATTAGTATTCAAAGTAATTTCCATTGACATCCAGAACCTCCAGCTGCGCAATGCCCTTGGCAGTAAAAATCAGGTGTCATGGACACAAAGAAGCCTGTGACTGCCTGCCACAACTCCAGAGAATGGAAGAAGTTTGGTTTGGTTTGTTGTATTTTATGGCATCAATGAGTTATTTAATGCTGACATTTTTTTTTCTGGCAATATTTTGTTTTGTCAAAAATCTATTTCTGGTAATATTTTTTTCCTCAAAAATGTATAGCTGGTAATATTATTTTAAAACATATATTACTGGTAATATTTTTTTTTTCAAAAGTGTATTGCTGGTAATAGTTTGCTTTTTTTTTCAAATATTTATTTCTGGTAATAATCTTTTTTCTTC
Source organism: Acanthosepion esculentum (assembly GCA_964036315.1). Lineage (NCBI taxonomy): Eukaryota > Metazoa > Mollusca > Cephalopoda > Sepiida > Sepiidae > Acanthosepion > Acanthosepion esculentum. The sequence continues at coordinate 15,295,636 of OZ038499.1, read as the reverse complement.
AAATATTTATTTCTGGTAATAATTTTTTTTCTTCAAATATTTATTTCTGGTAATAATTTTTTTTCTTCAAATATTTATTTCTGGTAATAATTTTTTTTCTTCAAAAATTTATTTCTGGTAATAATTTTTTTCTTCAAATATTTATTTCTGGTAATAATTTTTTTTCTTCAAATATTTATTACTGGTAATAATTTTTTTTCTTCCAATATTTATTTCTGGTAATAATTTTTTTTCTTCAAATATAAATATTTGAAGAAAAAAATATTTATTTCTGGTAATAATTTTTTTTCTTCAAATATTTATTTCTGGTAATAATTTTTTTCTTCAAATATTTATTTCTGGTAATAATTTTTTCTCTTCAAATATTTATTTCTGGTAATAATTTTTTTCTTCAAATATTTATTTCTGGTAATAATTTTTTTTCTTCAAATATTTATTTTATTTTCTTCAAATATTTATTTCTGGTAATAATTTTTTTTCTTCAAATATTTATTTCTGGTAATAATTTTTTTTCTTCAAATATTTATTTTATTTTCTTCAAATATTTATTTCTGGTAATAATTTTTTTTCTTCAAATATTTATTTCTGGTAATAATTTTTTTTCTTCAAATATTTATTTCTGGTAATAATTTTTTTCTTCAAATATTTATTTCTGGTAATAATTTTTTTTCTTCAAATATTTATTTCTGGTAATAATTTTTTTTCTTCAAATATTTATTTCTGGTAATAATTTTTTCTCTTCAAATATTTATTTCTGGTAATAATTTTTTTTCTTCAAATATTTATTTTATTTTCTTCAAATATTTATTTCTGGTAATAATTTTTTTTCTTCAAATATTTATTTCTGGTAATAATTTTTTTTCTTCCAATATTTATTTCTGGTAATAATTTTTTTTCTTCCAATATTTATTTCTGGTAATAATTTTTTTTCTTCCAATATTTATTTCTGGTAATAATTTTTTTTCTTCAAATATTTATTTCTGGTAATAATTTTTTTTCTTCAAATATTTATTTCTGGTAATAATTTTTTCTCTTCAAATATTTATTTCTGGTAATAATTTTTTTTCTTCAAATATTAATTTTATTTTCTTCAAATATTTATTTCTGGTAATAATTTTTTTTCTTCAAATATTTATTTCTGGTAATAATTTTTTTTCTTCAAATATTTATTTCTGGTAATAATTTTTTTTCTTCAAATATTTATTTCTGGTAATAATTTTTTTCTTCAAATATTTATTTCTGGTAATAATTTTTTCTCTTCAAATATTTATTTCTGGTAATAATTTTTTTCTTCAAATATTTATTTCTGGTAATAATTTTTTTTCTTCAAATATTTATTTCTGGTAATAATTTTTTTTTCTTCAAATATTTATTTTATTTTCTTCAAATATTTATTTCTGGTAATAATTTTTTTTCTTCAAATATTTATTTCTGGTAATAATTTTTTTTCTTCAAATATTTATTTCTGGTAATAATTTTTTTTCTTCAAATATTTATTTCTGGTAATAATTTTTTTTCTTCAAATATTTATTTCTGGTAATAATTTTTTTCTTCAAATATTTATTTCTGGTAATAATTTTTTTCTTCAAATATTTATTTCTGGTAATAATTTTTTTTCTTCAAATATTTATTTCTGGTAATAATTTTTTTTCTTCAAATATTTATTTTATTTTCTTCAAATATTTATTTCTGGTAATAATTTTTTTTCTTCAAATATTTATTTCTGGTAATAATTTTTTTTCTTCAAATATTTATTTCTGGTAATAATTTTTTTCTTCAAATATTTATTTCTGGTAATAATTTTTTTTCTTCAAATATTTATTTCTGGTAATAATTTTTTTCCTTCAAAAATTTATTTCTGGTAATAATTGTTTTTACAAAGTATTTCTAGTATTAAAACCTATTTTTACACTTTTATAATGCTTTTTACCTCAGTTTTGGGGGTTAACTATTTTCCCATTGCTGGGACTCTGACAGGTGCTACCACCCCAGGTCAGGTTGGACCTGGGAACACCAGCAATTAAGAGGTGGTTCCATGCTCCGCTAAACCTTCTGATCAGAGGACTTGCTATCAGACATAACTTATTGTCTTACCCAGGATGCGGATGTAGTTTATCGTCATACCCAGGACGTGGAATGGAAGAAGTGATAATCTTTAGGTGGAATGTCCAAGGAGTAAGGTGGATGGCACAGTGTCTCCTAGCCAAGTTGCCATATGGTATGCCTGGCCATCCATGCCACTTGAGGCCTGACATTGTGATGGAGGAACTGTACATTCTTGAAATTAACCAATGCTGGCTCCTTCTACTTCAGTGCCTGTTGCTCACGTTCTAACTTCTGCTAGTACAGGCCTACAGTGATAGTCTGACTCGTTGGTAGCAGCTCCTAGTGCACTAATTGTCAACTAGTCCACCAGATACAGAGCCTGTATAAAGAGTCTTGTGGTGTAAAGTATAGGGTCTCATGGTGTAAACCAATGTCTGGCATGCTTGGGAGTGTCATAGAAGACCAACTTCTCATCACCGGTGAGCGTCCAGTTAAATCTAGGTACATTGCGGTGCTGAGAAAGGATGTCACTCACTGTTGCTTGTTGGCTGCTGACAGTGAATTGGGCTGCGGTGCAGGTGAAACCAGAGTGTTTCATCTAAAACCTGGAACTGTTCAGCAAGCTCGCCACAGGTTTGGCAGTTGTCCACCTCTATGGCTGCATTCAGGAGCTCAACATCCAGGACTTGCATCTGGACACTGCATCACAAAAGGACAAATCTCCTGACCTGAACTTTTGAAACCAATACCAATGCGGTGCGTTCACTCACGGAATTATTCCCAAAGGCTTGACATATTCAGTGACTAGAGGCGGCTGCAGACAAGCCCACTTTAAAATCATAAAGCAGACAACCTCGGATGAGCTGCTTCGACACCACCATGTTTCCTCACTGCTACTTGAGCTATGACTGATGTGTGTGCACAAGACACCTGCTTTAGTCAAGAGAAATGCGTCCACTCCCCACTGCTTTCCTGGCACCTAATGCACTCATTTGGGTATCAGTGATCACTACACGATATAACAAATAGCAAGAACTTTTTTGGTTACCTTATACATACTTACAATTTAGAAAAATTTTCTTTCTTTTTTGTGATAAAGTGTTGAAATGTTCATGATAAAAAAAGAAAAAAAGAACTGAAAAGAATAGTTTTAATTATAATTTTTTCAAAAAATAACAGTATACATTAAACAATAATATATTTACAGTAGAATCCCTGACAACTGGACCAAGAAGGCCTTCCGGATATGAGGAATTGGTTACAAAGTCCGGATATGAGGGGTTATATTTAGATTAAAATAAAAGAACTGAAATCAGGTTTAACATTTATTTTCAATGTTTTATAGCAAACAAAATAAGCTAATTGTGAGTGAAATATAACGGAATTTAAAATTTCCACTTTTTGTGATATCTCCAAAGTTGTTCTTTTCCTCTTATTCCCATCATCTTTTGTCCCAATACAAGCCATTAGGGTGAAATAAGCAGAAGCAATTATCCAAAGTAAATTTCCTAAAAACCAGAAATTTCAAATCAGTTACATATCAACCAAATAGTTCTAATATACACATCAACAGCATGTCCGGATATGAGGAACTCTGGATATGAGAGATTCTACTGTATTAAAAAATTTATACATAAAAATATGTAATAAAATTGTACACATGAACATGCAGATGTATGCACAGCACAGGTATATATATATATATATATATATATATATATATATGTATATGTGTGTGTGTGTGTAGATATAATAGTAAAGGAAATTAGAGAGATAAAACAAAACAACAAAAATAATAATATTGATAATAAAACTAATAATATTTTTTAGTCGGCCTTTTGATCAAATGAAAGCATGATGAAAAAGAGTTTAAAAATCAATATATACTTACAAAAAAATGTTATCATTATTTCATGGGTACCTTTATTTCATTCAGCCAATTAGTAATCTTTTCCTTTTTTTCAGCTTGTGGAAGGGGATGATCTCCCTTTTTTACACGGTGAATTTACTAACATTTTGCAGGTTGACTGATTTTTCTGTTTAACGGCATATCAACACCTTATGGGTCATTTAATGCAGTGTGGGGAAATAAAAAGAAAACGGCAACCAGCGAGTAAATTCAAGCTCTCCCAACTGGTATTCCAACCTCGAGTCGTTCCTTCTTGAGTTCTGTCTCAAAATCGCACTAACAGACTTTTCCAGTCGTCAGCCGTGAATGTCGCTCCAAGCATGCCTACTGGGAAAAACTAGTTGCTTTTATATCTGTCCATATACCCATAATTCCTTGCGTCTTCATGCAATCCCATAATTCATTGCGTCTCTGTCCCATAATGCACTGCATATTCATTGCATAAAAATGCAATGCAAGTCCCCCCTCTTATTCTTTTACGTTATCTGGCCGAGGACGGATTACGGCAGAGCGGTAAGTGCTTTTTTTCTCCTTCATTTCAACTGCAGTAGCTTTACATGCTAAGCAAATACGGGCTCTTTTTTGGCGGGGAAAAGGCAAGTCGCAACCACTTGTGCTCGTCCCAGGTTCTGCCTCATCACGTCTGAGTTTAAAAATCAATACATACTTACAAAATAATGTTATTATTTCATGGGTACCTTTATTTTATTCAGCCAATTACTAATCTTTTCCTTTTTTACAGGGTGAATTTACTAACATTTTGCAGGTTGACTGATTTTTCTGCCTATCAACACCTTATGGGTCATTTAATGCAGAAATTTAATTTTCTTGGGAGCTTTGAAGTAATAAAAATATATGTTATTCTGCTTTCACAATAGAATACATGGTAGATGATACTCAGCTTTTGTGCATATACATGTCTGTGTGGTCATAATTACTAGAGGCAGTGATATATGGTTTATATAGTATTTTGGAATAAAGTCTGATTCCTTTAAGAAATTGTATATTATATGGATTAATGTCATGAAAGAGTTCTTTTATGTTGGTTGATTGGCTGGTGGCTTTTGTTTAGTGGCATATCAACACCTCTATGGGTTATTTAATGCTGAAATTTAAATATTTTACACACAATTATGCCTTCAACTAAATATATTTTGAACGCAATTGTATGCCTTTAATTGTTGGTCATTTTACAATAAATATGAACTGTTGGTTTGTTGATTTTGTCTAGTGGCATATGAACCCTTATGGGTTGTTTAATGCCAAAATCTAAATATTTGGAACACAATTTCATGGCTTCAATTAAATATATTTTGAACGCAATTATATGCCTTCAACTACAGATAAAATGTATTGTTGGACATTCTGCTTTAAAAATGTATGGTTAGTAATTTTACTATAAATGGTTATTGTTGGTAACCTTGCTATAAATATGCATTGTTGGCAATATTTTCTTTTTCTATGCCTCAAACTACATAGGAAACAGTAATAAAATGAATATGCAAAAATAAAATTGAAAATCATCATTTTTGGTCGACACTTGCCTTATACTACTGGGGCCTGAAAGCGAAATCTTCAAATTTTACTATAAATACAATGTATTTTTGGTATTTTTAGTATAAGCCACTAACAGGGTGGACCTGAGAACAGTAGCAATTAAAGATGGCTCCACACTCAACAAAATCTCCAGTCTCCCAATCAGAAGCCTTGCTGTCAGATGTAGTTTATCATCATACCCAAGATGGGATCGTGAAAAAGATAGATGTGATAACAAGGCTATGGTTAAGGAGTGTCTGAAAGCCAAATGACTTTAATAAGAAACATAAAAGATATCAGAACTATTAATCCCTCCCCAAAATATTACAAGATCTTCATATTCATCCTTTCAAGTACTACTGCTTGCTTTATTCATATGTGCTATAATTTCTCTGTGTGGGACAAACTGTCATCTGACATCTCGGCTTCAGTCACTTTCCCATGGCCATAAAATAGCTTCTGTATAGCTTTTCTATAAATACTTCAATAGTAATTGTTCTGATGAACTTTCCTCTATGGTACCTAGACTTTACAAATTTAAATGCAGTACTAGATTGGCAGCTAGGTCTCATCATTTTACAGTTGAAATGGCTAAATGTGAGTTCTATGCTTGTGAAATTCTCTTCCTGTTTCTTGCTTCCCAGTCAACTTTGATCTTCAAAAATTTAAATGTAAATTATTATTTTCTGTCTTCTTAATTCCTGTCCTTTTATTGTTTTCTCTCTCAAGAATCTGCAGTATTACTGATCCTGACCTGGCATCTCAGCTTCAGTAAATTTTCCACTTCTCACTTGTGAAATTCTCCTCCTACTTCTTGCTTCCCAGTCAACTTTGATCTTCAAAAATTTAAATGTAAATTATTATCTTCTGTCTTCTTAATTCCTGTTCTTTTCATTATTTACATTATTCGAACTATTGTCCTCATCTTTGTCACCATATTTATTACAAAGTTTCGGCCGTTGTACACTCCGGCCCCCTTCAGGTGGTTGGAATGTCGAACTGAACTCTTTATTTCGCTCAGTGGGGTAGTCTGTTCTAGTTCCACGTGCCATGTTTAATGGATGTCAGTTATCAGTTATCTCCTGTTAATTTCACCCTGTATGTTCTCCACTGCCTTAACCGGGTATTGAACTCACACACTTTGGGTCCTGTCACTGGATCTAACGCCTTTATCCACTGTACCATGTGTCCTCAAGGACAATAGTCCAAATAATGTAAATAATGTACATAATACCTCATCTCAGAAATATAGACAGATACTGAAAGGCCGAAACGTTGTAATAAATATGGCGACAAAGATGAGGACAATAGTCTGAATAATGTAAATAATGTACATATTACCTCATCTCAGAAATATAGACAGATACTGAAAGGCCAAAACGTTGTAATAAATATGGCGACAAAGATGAGGACAATAGTCTGAATAATGTAAATAGTATACATAATACCTCATCTCAGAAATATAGACAGATACTGAAAGGCCGAAACACTGTAATAAATATGGCGACAAAGATGAGGACAATAGTCCGAATAATGTAAATAGTATACATAATACCTCATCTCAGAAATATAGACAGATACTGAAAGGCCGAAACACTGTAATAAATATGGCGACAAAGATGAGGACAATAGTCCGAATAATGTAAATAGTATACATAATACCTCATCTCAGAAATATAGACAGATACTGAAAGGCCGAAACACTGTAATAAATATGGCGACAAAGATGAGGACAATAGTCCGAATAATGTAAATAGTGTACATTATACCTCATCTCAGAAATATAGACAGATACTGAAAGGCCGAAACACTGTAATAAATATGGCGACAAAGATGAGGACAATAGTCCGAATAATGTAAATAGTATACATAATACCTCATCTCAGAAATATAGACAGATACTGAAAGGCCGAAACACTGTAATAAATATGGCGACAAAGATGAGGACAATAGTCCGAATAATGTAAATAGTGTACATTATACCTCATCTCAGAAATATAGGCAGATCCTGTTCTTTTATTATTTTCTCTTTCAAGAATCTGCAGTATTATTGATCCTGACCTGGCATCTCAGCTTCAGTTAATTTTCCATCATAATGTAGCTTCTCTGTGCCTTTTCTATAAATATTTTCATGGTAATAGTTATGATGAGCTTTTCTCTTTGGTAAGTAAAGTTTCTAAATATAAGCGCAGTACTAGATTGGCAGAAAGGTCTCGTCGTGGTGCAGTTTAAATTGCTAGATGTAACTGTAAGGTGTAGGCTAACAGCCTCTTTTCTCACACTTCTCGCTAAACTACAACAGGAAATCACAAAGGTTGGTTAAAACTACAATCCATAGAAAACTGAGCTACAAGTCTTCGACCATGATGCTACCATCAAAGAGAAGGTAAGAAGTGGCCAAACATTGAAGACTATTGCGGTGCATTGGCAACCAGTCTACCGCAGAAATAAATACCAACCTATTGCAGGAAAAAATCTGCCTCATCAGTCATGTATCAAAAGATGCATAATCAACTAAGTGTGTATCATGTATGGTACTTAACTGACTGAATTAAACTTTTGACCAACTAATATTTAGCCTAACTTCCCAGTATTCAAATTTTCCCTATTAAATGCTCAAAAAGTTTTTAATTTTTCCTTTTATTTCTAGTTTTCGAAGCTCTACCCAAATAAGTGGTTGAGTCGAACAACACAAAAGGCATTTTTTTGTCTTTATTTTTAATGGCCCGAAGATTTTCACCAGCAGTATATTTCTGTCTGCAGTTAAATATTTCTCATGACCAATTGCAATTTTTGACATTCGGAAATGACTATCAAAAAATATGCTCTTATATATATATTTACGTATACCACATATAGTCGCGTATCATGCCTAATTTTGAAGCTAATTTTAAGGGGGTCACCTCATACATGAAATATAAAATTATCGTATGTACAGCTGGCCCTGGTTCACCGTAGATCAAAGTATCCATCCAATAACTGTAGTCAAAATGTTCAGTTGTGTTTAAAATAAAAATGATTTTGATAAAATTGATGTTTTACTTACCTGTATGCAATAATAATGCATGTAATATTTACATATTATATCTTATTATAAAATTTTTATATCTTATTATAAAATACAAACATAGCTAATATGCTTCTTTTCAGCAACCATTTTTACCAGTGCTCATAATGCAATTTTTTCTATTGATTACATTTATAAGATGTTTATCTGTTTCTCGTTCAGTTGTTTATGGCTGTACACGTTTACGCATCTAGTGTTACTGACAATACTTTTTCAGTCTTTCTTACTTTTTGGGTATTTTCTATTCTATTTAGGGTACACTCCTAAACTTTTGACCAACTAGTATTTAGCCTAATTTCCCAGTGTTCAAATTTTCCCTATTAAATGCTAACAAAGTTTATTTTTTTATTTTTATTTTCCTTCAGTATCTGTCTATATTTCTGAGACATGTACATTATTTACATTATTCGGACTATTGTCCTCATCTTTGTTGCCATATTTATTACAACGTTTCGGCCTTTCAGTATCTGTCTATATTACTGAGATGAGGTATTATGTACATTATTTACATTATTCGGACTATTGTCCTCATCTTTGCCGCCATATTTATTACAACGTTTCGGCCTTTCAGTATCTGTCTATATTTCTGAGATGAGGTATTATGTACACTATTTACATTATTCGGACTATTGTCCTCATCTTTGCCGCCCTATTCATGGTTGGAATGTCGAACTGAACCCTAGTACCACATGCCATGTTTAATGTCAGTTATCTCCTGTTAAAAAGTTCTGCCTTAACTGAGTATTGAACTCACACTCTTTGGGTCCTGTCACTGGATCTAACCAACGCCTTTATCCACTGTGCCATGTGTCCGTGAGGACATCTGTGTATGAATTTCTGTGCATTATAAACCTAATGTCTTCAGCAACCATTTTTACCAGTGCTCATAATGCAATTTTTGCTGTTATCATTGAATGTTTTTACCAGAGCTCATATTGCAACTTTTGTTGTTATTATCGCTTTTCTCTGGCACTCCTTATTACTGGTTCCCATATTTTATTCATTTCTATGCTTGGTCAGCTCAGGAGACTTTTGTGGCCTAGCATATGTACTGATTCTTTAAGTTTATGAAATTTCCAATAGTGTTCTTTGATCTCAACCTGATTCCACAGAGGGCGGTGATCTCCCTTCTCTTTCCATATGTGGTCAGCCTCGCCTGATTTTTCCACGTCCCCCTCGTGTTACAGCTTTCTGGTGTTTTATTTTTCTTATTTTCATTTTTTGAAGTTCTACCCAAATAAGTGGTTGGGTCATTATTTTCAATGGCCTTAGAATTTTGGCCAGTAGTCTGTTCATTTGTTTAACTGATTCATTCATTTTTTTATGACTTATCAACCCTTTGTAGGTTATTTAAAGCCAGAAAATATTTTTTGATTATAACAATTTTTGTGGGGAGATAATGGTTACTGATACAAGTCTTATTAATTAACCCATATCTGGGGAGAGAAGGGGAGGATTCATAACTTTCCCGAGGTTATTTGCACATAAGTAAATTTTTGTGTTGTCAACAATCATTTGTTAACCCTTTTGTGATGTCAACGAATACTTGTTACCACTTCCGTAATGCTCGTTGTAGTAGAGGTTTTGTAATGGCAGATACAACTATAGTAACACCGTTGAACAATACTGGTGTCAGATGTTACAATTTTTGTATACATCCTTATTAACTAGTGAGCCAACCAAAATGAGCTGACTCATTTTATAGTTTACCAATAGAAGGTTAACCAATCAGAAGACTTGAAATATTCAATCCGACGTGTATAAAGGTGGCCATTTTGTTTTCTCTCGGAATATCCACTGCTAACCTGTCAGATGAAAAACCTGAAGAACTACGCTTTCCTACTCTCTCCGAATATTCACTGCCAACTTCTGATATGGAAGACCTTAAAATTATTGAACAGCTGCTACTAGATATTGGTGTTGTTTCGTTGAACAAATTACTTACATTGATTTTCTACATTCAGACTACGGTGAACATGTATAACATCAGATGCCTTCAAATGACACTCACACTAATAGTACTTGCTCGGTAATACTCGCTTGAAATGTAACCACCGTACAGTGATCAGTATAGACAAATAGTATAGAGAATAGTGATCCGTATAGTAAGAGAAGATAGAATAGAAAGAGTGATCATTTAGATACCACACTAATTCCCATATATACATTTCCTTTGCAATCACATAATCTACTTATTCAAAAGGGAATCAGCTGTTTTGCTCACTGGTGATCTGTGTTCAAACTCCAGTGTCGGCAGCGGCACTTTATTCCAATGCAACATGAATATAACGAACCTAACGGTAATTGGAACTCTGCTCTTTGATTAACAATTCTGAGACATTATCCATTACACCACCCTCACATCCAAGCTTACAGCATCTGGTATTCCCAAGTGGTCACCCATCTAGATACTAGCTAGGCTCAACGTTGCTTAACCACAATGATCATATATAGTTACTTGTGAAAGTAAAATGATGCGGAACAAAAGAAGGGTATAAGACATGCAGAGAGATTTTAGAAAAAATTTACTCCATAGAAAAAGTAAAATCATAATTGTTTGACTCTGGAAAGGGTATACCTTTTGCTAACAGTAGAGTCCGAGTGTCTACATTTCTGAAACAAGAAAAGTAATACTTATATGACCAGGTGGAGGGAAGCATCTTTTGTCAGGGTTGATGACTATACATTAAACCTGTGATTCTCTCTCAAGTGTGCAGTGAAATATTAAAGAAATCTCAAAAAGAAAAAAGAAAAAAAGAAAAAACAGACGTTTCACACTAAATAAGCTGCCCAAATAGATTAATAGAAACATTGAAATAAAGTAAGTTCTTATTTGTGTGTATATTTTTTTTAAATCTATCGTTTTTATTTCATAACATTTAAATGCATATCCTTTAAAAATTTTGCTAAGTGTGCCGTGATATTTTCATTTGCATCAAAGTGTGCCGTTGCTTAAAAAAGTTAAACACTGATATAAGGGATGTGTAGATTCTAAGCGGCACACATAGCGAATTATGTTCTGTTAATAAGATGTAAAATGTTTTTTTCTTATAAAACTAGCAGAATTACCCACGCCTTGCTGCGTAGCACACATCTTTTTGTAAGAAAATGATTGATTTTAAATCATTGCTATAATTTGTGGAGAAAAATAATTCATTTCAATATTACTCAATGATCTTGTTGATGTGACTTCCATCTTCTGGCATTCTCCTTCTATATTTTAGATCGATATCATTATCTTGTTCAAATTTAAATTTAATTTAAATCAAAGGGAAAAATTTCAGTGGGGATGTGTGTAGAAAAACAGCTTGATCTGACACCATTGATATGTAATTTCATGCAATACTTGATTGAATGAATTGATGAGCAGATTTCAACGATGATATGACAGTTGAATTGTCACAACAAATATGTATTGTAAGGCACTATCCACTGATTGGTGATTTCTTGATCACTTGGACTTGACGTCCATATTGCCTCATTTTGATCTTGCCAATGTGACCTCCATCTTCTGGCTTTATCCTTCTATATTTTTCAGTTAGCATAAATAAATAAGTGGTCCCGAATTATAGACTCACTAGCAGAATAACCCGCGCCTTGCTTCATATCACACATCTTTTGTAAGAAAATGATGATTGATTTTAAATCATTGTTATAATATGTGGAGAAAAATCATACATTTTAATATACACTCAATGTTCTTGCTGATGTGACCTCCATCTTCTGGCTTTCTCTTCAGGCACAGGTTTTGCACTAAATAAGCTGCACAAATAGTTTAATAGAAACATTGAAATAAAATAAATTCATAGTTGTGCGTATATTTTTTTTTTAATGTATGGTTTTCTTTCCTAACATTTAAATGTATGCTCGGGAGGCGTACGAGAAAGAACTCCTATTGTGGCAGCATAATGGGTGGCTGTTGCCATTTCCCGAAAAAGAGCTTGGCCCACCCAAGGGTTTGATTTCTTTGATGGCGAGTAGACAAGAGCGCAAGAAAAAGGTTCGGCCAGTGTTCGAATATCGCAAATTAAATGAATTTGTGGAGACATTCACTGCTAATGCGGGCATGCATGTGCAGAAGCTTAGAGAATGGCGACGACAAGGAGCTGAAATAGCTGGCATGTGAATTGGGCAGAATCACACACGAAAGAAAAAAAAATAAAAACTACACACAAGTCCAATAGTTCCAACGGGCAAATGAATTCCACAATTATCTTCATTCGTCAAAACTCAAATTCACCACTCCTCCTCAGAAATGAGACTGCTTTTGAATGAGCATACCATACCTTTTATGCACCTGACCTATCGCTCAGCCAATGAGTTCCCAGAACCAGTCAATAGAAATGGCTACAAGCGACACCACCATATCTGACAACACAAAGTGCCCGATTCAACTTCAGTCCGAAAGCTCAACAATTTGCTATCTCCACACTCCATTGCAAAACATTCACGTAACTCTGGCCCTTGTGGGTTGTTGAGGTAAGTTTTTTTTTTTTTTTTAAGCTTTTCACCCCAAGCAAGGCTGGAAGCCACTAGCACGCAAGGGGTTACAGAAGGTTTGGAGGAAGAGCAGATAGGAGTGGCAAAGGAGAGGATGTGGAGAAAGATAGTGGATCGATCAAGGCAAGGGGGTTACAGAAGATTTGGAGCGAGAGCAGATAGGAATGAAAGGTGAAAGGATGTGAACAAGGGAAGTGGATAGATCAAGGCAACTGGAGATGTCGATTGACGTTACACTTAAATAGTTGGAGATTGTATTTGTCAGGGAAACAGGAATAAGGAAGGGAGTTCCACAGACGAGATGTGCGAGACATGAAGCTATTGGAGTAGAAGAGACGTCTACATCTAACAGTTTCAACGGCGATGGGGTGGGAACGGGACGCCAGCCTCGTAGGACGTTTAAATTCATGAGGCCTAGGAACCAGCGAAAGCAGCTCATCGGAGCAATTACCGTGAAAGTATTTGTAAAAAAGACAGAGCGAGGCAACGTCGCATCTGTGAGAGAGCGACTGCAGATGAGATGACAGATCAGGGCCAATTACATTGCATATGCGTCTCTGGATCTTATCAAGGACACTGAGGCAAACAGCAGGGGCTCCAGACCGTATATGGCAGCAATACTCCATGCAAGGGCAAATGGTCGATTTATAGATTTGCAGGATCAATTCCGGGGAGAAAAATTTCCTGGCTCGGCACAGGAAGCCAACTTTCCTTGCGGTAAGTCTCTGCTACATGAATGTACCGTGATATTTTAATTTGCTCCTAGGTGTGCTATTTCTTAAAAAGGTTGAGAAACACTGCATCAGACAAAAGAAATAGAAGAGTTTCTTTTTGAAGGTTTTTAAAGGTACCAATCAGCTACTTCTACACACCTTCCCTAAGCCAATCATATTGGAGCCTAACTCACTGCATTATGTAGGTTCACTATAAGTTGAGGAAAGTTTAGCAAGAAATAAATACCTGAATTCTCTGTTTTACTGCTGATCTCATGAAAATATGCCATTTCTTTCCTGCAACAAATAACAAATATTAATTTTCAGATTTTTTCCTCAAATAGTGCAGCAAGTCTGCACTATTTGGGAACAGTGGTTCCCAAATAGTGCAGTGGTTCCCAAATAGTACAGTATGCCTCATAGGTGAGGCGGAAGAGGATAGCAGGTGAGGCAGAATGATTGAAAGAAAATCAAAGATTTAGAAACAGTTTTAAAAAAATCATTTGCCAAAAATTATGATTTCAAAATTTAAAATATTATTATGGTTTACTTGTAATTGCATGCATGAGTCCCAGTATAAATAGTTATAAATAATTACCAACCGATTTTTATCATTGTGATATTTTTGCATTATATCCAGTATTAAGAATATAGTAACTAGGGTCTGCAAATTGGAGGAGAGAGTTATCAATGATAATGTTCTGACTTCGAATCCACAGTTATCTCCCTTTAACCCTGGTTTTTTTTTTTTCATTTTTATTTTTAAATGTACTTTTTATCACATAAAATTTGATGAGGCACAAGCAAATTTTAATTACAAAAATGAGGCCCAGAGAAAAAAAAAGTTTGGGACCCACTGTTATAGAACGTTGCCCCTCAGACAACAATGTTTTAATGTGTGTGAAACAATAAGGTTTATGTTCAGTTGGGTCAGCAACTTTTTGTACTTATGGAGACAAAAGAAAACTGTCCAAACATTGTCTTTATATGTTTCCATTGTGTACATGTGGAGATAACGTGACAAAGTGGAAAAACTGTTCAGGTAACATGTTTAACTTTTTACAGCAGAAGTTGGAATAATAGACAAACCTATGTGTAAGGAAAAGTGTGTCCCTCACCCTAAAATTGCAGTAAGAGTTGGGCAAGCAGGTTACAATAGAAAGAAAGACAAATCAGGGGATAAAACGAGTAAATATGACCAAATGGTTTTTTGTGCGTGAAACGGAAAGCAACATTATAGAAGTGAGAAAGCAATGTATCCATATGGTTTATCGTTGAAACTGTTAGATGTAGACGTCTCTTCGACTCCAATAGCTTCATGTCTCGCACATCTCGCCTGTGGAACTCCCTTCCTTATTCCTGTTTCCCTGACAAATATAATCTCCAACTATTTAAGTGTAACGTCAAACGACATCTCCAGTTGCCTTGATCTATCCACTTCCCTTCTCCACATACATCCTCTCCTTTGCCACTCCTATCTGCCCTTCCTCCAAACCTTCTGTAACCCCTTGCATTGATCTATCCACTATCCTTCTCCACATCCTTTCCTCTATCACTCCTATCTGCTCTCGCTCCAAATCTTCTGTAACCCCCTTGCCTTGATCTATCCACTATCCTTCACCACATCCTTTCCTCTATCACTCCTATCTGCTCTCGCTCCAAATCTTCTGTAACCCCCTTGCCTTGATCTATCCACTATCCTTCACCACATCCTTTCCTCTATCACTCCTATCTGCTCTCGCTCCAAATCTTCTGTAACCCCCTTGCCTTGATCTATCCACTATCCTTCACCACATCCTTTCCTCTATCACTCCTATCTGCTCTCGCTCCAAATCTTCTGTAACCCCCTTGCCTTGATCTATCCACTATCCTTCACCACATCCTTTCCTCTATCACTCCTATCTGCTCTCGCTCCAAATCTTCTGTAACCCCCTTGCCTTGATCTATCCACTATCCTTCACCACATCCTTTCCTCTATCACTCCTATCTGCTCTCGCTCCAAATCTTCTGTAACCCCCTTGCCTTGATCTATCCACTATCCTTCACCACATCCTTTCCTCTATCACTCCTATCTGCTCTCGCTCCAAATCTTCTGTAACCCCCTTGCCTTGATCTATCCACTATCCTTCACCACATCCTTTCCTCTATCACTCCTATCTGCTCTCGCTCCAAATCTTCTGTAACCCCCTTGCCTTGATCTATCCACTATCCTTCACCACATCCTTTCCTCTTTTACTCCTATCTGCTCTCGCTCCAAATCTTCTGTAACCCCCTTGCCTTGATCTATCCACTATCCTTCACCACATCCTTTCCTCTATCACTCCTATCTGCTCTTGCTCCAAATCTTCTGTAACCCCCTTGCCTTGATTGATCCACTATCTTTCTCCACATACTCTCCTTTACCACTCCTATAACCCCTTGCGTGCTAGTGGCTTCCAGCCTTGCTTGGGGGTGAAAAACTTAAAATATATATATATATATATGTATATATATATATATATATATATATATATATATATATATATATATATATATATATATAGTTTTTATATGGTTTATATATAAAGTGTACGTACCTAAAAATTGTACAACAGTTTGAATTTCTTTTTTAGGACAATGAAATGTGTCCTGTCTGTGAAAGCTGCATCGACAGTTATGATTGAAATATTTGTTTGTTTAACAGAATATCAACTCCTTTATAGTTCATTTAATGCCAAAATTTAGTTTTGTTGGGTGCTTTGAACTAATAAAAATACAATATATGTTATTCTGCTTTTATCATAGTAAATGATACTCAGCTTTTGTGCATATACATGCTTGTGTGGACACACACAAATATATATAACACACACATCACACACACATAATGCACACACATATACAAATACATAGCGCACACAAATATATAACACACACAAACACATATACAAATATATATAACATACACATAAAACACACATTTACATATACAAATACATAACACACACAAATATATAACACACACAAACACATATACAAATATATATATATATAACATACACATACACAAATACATAACACACACACATACAAATATATATATATATATAACATACACATAAAACGCACATACACAAATACATAACACACACGCATGCAAATATATATATATATAACATACACATAAAACGTACATACACAAATACATAACACACACACATACAAATATATATATATAACATACACAAATAATGCACACACAAATATATAACATACACATATACAAATATATACAAATATATATATATACATATATATATATAAACACATATATAACACACACAACACGCATACATATAACACACACACATAACACCCACTCTTGGGAATACCTCAATCACCAGGCAATAAACTCAGCCTCCTCCAAAAGGAGAGGTACTACCTGAGGTGTAAGGCCCTCACCCCTAACCTTAAACACCTAATCAAAAAGTTTTTTAGGGTTAGGTGTTAAGGTTAGGGATGGGGTTTTCTTTCTGTGTAGAAGAAGGGGACAAATTAAAAATTAAAAAAATTAAATAATTTACCAAGTTTGGTAAATTCATTTTTGTTTTAATTTCAATTTTACAGTATAAAAAAAAACTTTATTTTTATTATTTAATTTGTTCTTTTAATTTGTCATTGATATTCGAAACGGAAAAAAGGTTCTGTTGTATTATTTTTGTTTTTGTTATAAATAAAACTACACTTCTTAGCAAAAAAAGATTGTAACTGCTACTCTAAAGGAAGTTTTGTCAACAAAATTAGGTTTACTTGAAGTAGGTCCACTTAACCACAGCAGATAGCTTACAACCAGAACCAGCTCAGAGTACTAGCAACTCAGGCAGTCACCTGGGCACTATCAAGGCTGTGCGTGTCATCATGCCATGTGTTTGGGATCTTCCTAACAAAAAAGGAAAAATGTGAAAATAATAAATATAAAATTAAATAAAACACCAAGCTATTAAATTTCTGATAAATGTTCATTTTAACACCCGAGCGCGAATATCCCTTCAAATTTTTCCAAAATAGTCTTATTTCCGTGCTGAACTCAAATCAACAATTAGATACTGAAGAAACCTACCTTTTTGGATGTTAACGACCCGAAAAAAATCGGACTTTTTCCTGGTCTTTTGTCAGCCGGCTTATTGATAAGTAATTCAGTGCTGACAATTTCCTGCGTAGTTATAAAATTTGACCCTATTACTTCCCTAAACAGGAAGTCCTTCAAGAAATTAGTACGCGCTTCTGTAAAGAAGCAATTATTTAATTTAATGTTTTTTTATTTTTCTTCAGGGTAGGAGTAAAGGTTAGGGAGGGGTTTTCTTTCTGTTTAATTTAATGTTTTTTTATTTTTCTTTAGGGTTAGGAGTAATGGTTGGGGGAGGGGTTTTCTTAATGTTTTTTATTTTTCTTTAGGGTTAGGAGTAAAGGTTAGGGAGGGGTTTTCTTTCTGTTTTTAAAAACTAATGAAATAGAATCAACCCTTCTACTTTACCAAGTTTGTGCATTAATTTTTGTATTATTTTTATATATTTGAAAGTTAACTTTCTTCTTAAAAAAAATTACTTTGTTATTCTTTTATTTGTCGATGTTTACAATATTTGAATGAAAGTTAACTTTCTTCTTAAATTAAGTACCGAAAAAAAAAATCGCTTTCCGGAAGCGTGTACTAATTTCTGAAAGAAAATAGTGCAGCAGTGAATGACGCTCGGGTGTTAAAGTGAAAATTTACCAAATTTCTTGAGCGGATAAAATTTTTGAGAATTAGATTTTTGTCTGTTATGTTGTCGCAATCAAACACCATAACAAAAAAATGAATAAGCAGGCAACATCAGTAATGATTGTTTGTGGTTTGTTTTAAGCTTTTGTAAACTATAGCTTAAAAACATTCTTGCATCAATGACTAAAGACAGATTAAATTTTTTCGTGTTTTGATCAAACACTATAAAAATGAACAAGTGGGCGTTATTCTGCATTTTCAGTTTTTCTCCATGTGAAAATTTCTAAAAATTATACTTGTTTTAAGTGTGCCAATGTTCAGCTTGTCCCTTGAGTTACAACAGTCAATAGAAGCCTGAGTTTATACATTTCAAAACATTGTCTACAAACAATATCTTGTATGTAACAATTTGTAAATTTATCAGCTTATTACTCATGTTGGTTTAATCAAATTTAAGCACTTATAGATATAAAAGCAATGTTTTATGATTTCAAAATGAAAACTCTTTCCTGTCAATTTAATTTAGTTTTGAAAACATAGCAAAGTATTTTACTTATTGGAAATATCAAATAATTTAATCTATTAGCTTGAAATTAAAATTAAAATAAATATTTCAAGATTTTTAAAAATTCATTTTAAACCTTAGGTATTTGTGCAGGTACCTAAATTAAATATTACATTTTGGAATTTCCAGATTGAAGAAAAATATATATAGCGTTTTTTTTTTTTTTTTTTTTTTTTGCCATGTCAATATAAATAAAAACAACGACCACATCAAAACAAACTGGTCACATTATATAAAAATACAATTTTTTTTTTTACATAGAATGTTTAAATAAAAAATTCAAGAGCATAATTTGATTTATATGTAGAAATATTTTTTTTTAATTTCTCATGTAAAAACATAGCTTGTACTATCAAATTGTCATAAAAGTTTACAAATATAATTGTTCAAAACATAATTTTTTACCAATCTTCAAAAATAAATTTCCATACTCAAATATTCTCCTATTCAAGAAATAAGTTATTTGAATTCCTCATGAAAAAAATACATAAAACAGACCCCTCAAATTGATAAAATATTTAAAAAATTAATTTTTTAAAATTATGATACACCCTATTGAATACACTTCCCTATCAAAAGAATAATATATGCTAAGTCAATGACTCTTAAGTTCTATATAAATAAAAAATAGTTTAAAAAAAACTTCTAATGAAGTATTTAGTATTAAAAATAAAATTAATCATTGTTTCATAAAAATGTATGGAATAACATATTATATTCGTGAATTATTGATTATATAAGGCTAAAGACAATTTATTTTAAACATAAATACCAATTTTTTTATTATTGTACTACTAGTGTTCCGTATTTCTTTATTTTTCGCGCGCTTTTTAAGAACTTACAGTATAAAATTACAGTTTCTATCATCTGACAACACATGATACTGTGCGTAAATATTATTTTCATTATGTTTTAAGCAAAAAGCAAGCATGATGTTTACAAAATCCAGTTAAAAGTTACTAAGTGACTTCGAAACTCATCTATAGGACAAATATTGGATTTTCAAGAGATCTTAATTTGGTGTTTACAGTAGTCAGTAGTAATATTTATATTTTTCGTCTGCAATGGCGGATCAATGAGAGACGAGAGAACGTGCCAATAGTTTCTTTTAAAAAATGATTTTAAAACTTTATTTACACAAGGAAAGTTTTTTTTTTCTTTTAATAGGGATTTTTTCAAATAAAACCAAAATTTAACTTGAAAGAAGACAACAATTATTTAAAATGCATTTTTTAGTTTTTTTTTAATGAAGTCCGTGGCGGCATGTGTTTTTGTTTTTTTCTTTTTGCACCTTGACGTGATGTAAATAAAAAATGAATGGTTAGCAAGATTGTTTCACTCGTTCAATTAGTAGTGTGTTCGTTGCTCATTGGGCGCTCTATACTTGCGGCCTTGTGCCACATCTAAACAATGCTTAATAAAAATCACTGAAACACCCATGAGGCATAACAAATACAAACAGTAAAATAACGAAAATATATGTCCTTAAATATCCAAGGTAACTAGCAGTGAGTATGTTATGTAATGAAAATAAAGTTTTAAAAGTCGTATGACACAATGAAGAAAGTCCATATGGTACGTGTTACAGTTCAAAAGGAAGGGTTCTTCTTTCTTTTAATCAAAGAAATATAGCAATGAACGTCGTACGGTAATAAGTTCTTTTTTTAATTTAAAAAAGATAATAATACATAAATAAATTATTGTTGGTACCTGCAATAATTCACTGAAAAAAGAGAGCATAGCATGATGAAAAAGGCCCCAAAACTTAACATAAACAAAGTTTTATCGTCAAAATGTTTAAGAGGAAAGAACAAATTTTTTGATTATTTTTTTAAAAATTTCACTCCTTTCTAACACGTTCAAAATTTTATTTAAAAATCTTTTTTTTTTTTCGTGCGTCAACAACGGTACAGAAATGGTAAATGAAAATTTTCGCGCTTTCATTTCTGGTAAAATAACAAATTTCGAAATTCTTGCAAAAATCAAATAATACCCGGATTTTAATGAAACTTTCAGGACTTATCCACAAATGAATTAAATTATTTTTGAAATTATTATTTTTAAAAAATCTCGGTAGCAATTTCTATAGTAATTCCAATAAAAACACAAGCGGTATTTTTTTATTTAATTTATCCTGTAGTGTAAAAAAATTATGTTAAGTTAGTCTATTGACACGAATAATTCGTCTTCTCACCAGAGTACAGATTGAATCGGGGTTTGTTGCTCGTAATGGAAAAAGTCAAAGACAAAATTAATAAATATTTCTTTTTCTTACTTCAGGTTCCACGGAAGTTTATTTTTGTAACCGATTCCTCTGTTGTTACACATTGCAGCGATCATATTTATCATTGGAACAGCCGCCGTCATAGCCTGGCAATGTTAGGTACGTGAATTAGTAGATAAACAATGTGACTATATCGCAGGATTTGCTACGAAGGCAGACACGGGCAATTTATAAACAACCTATGAAAAAAAACAAAAAAATTAAACAAAGCCATCCCAAAACTATGACATTTCAAAGGGAGATAATTCTAGTGCTACTATTATGAAATTAATAAATTTAATTTATTTAATAAATTATTAATTTTATTTTAATTTAATTATTAAATTAAAATAAAATTAATTAATTAATCTGTATAAATAAATGCGAATGTCAGTGTGTCACATTTTTTCAACTTTACTCCTAGGGGCTGTAGCCCAATATAATGCCAACACATACCATTCTGGAATGTTTTGCATTCCCAAAGTTTTAATTTCTGCGATTGTTTTCAATAATTTTTTTACGTAACTTTTAGCGACGAATTTCTTTTTTTTTTTTTTAAACGATAAGAATTTGTATAATTTGGAAATAAATTTGGGAATAATCGAAAATAATTGCTTGTACGGAAAGTATGGACCTACGTAAATTAAGTTGCGGCAGAAGAATTATCGTTGAACTTTTAAAAGGTAAGCTCAGATAATGCAATACTTAAATGCAGCGATTAATTTTGAGCTCTTTAGTTTATTGTTGTCTATTGCATACAGCAGCAGTATATACCTAGCAAAAAGAAATCTCCGCTAACAGAAGACCAGATTGCAATCAAAAGAGTCAAGCCTGCATCGAAGAAAAGAATGTCTCGTGCAAATGAAAACTCAGATCAAACGGCAACCAGGAGAGCTTCCAATACTGAGAATATGCAAAGACAGGGACTCCCGACCAAGGCAAAGGCTCCATTAAGAGCCGTCCGCAGGAGCTAGATTAAGTGCCACCCTGAGAGTGGTTTATTAACTAGTTATATAATAAATTTATTAAAATACCTTTACTTATAATTTATTAAAATATATTTCACAAGAATGCACGCCATCTCACGGATAATAAATAAAACTAAAATGTAGGTAATGAATTATTGAGGGGAAAATGACAAGGAAACACGTTATATTTAGCGAAGCAAGATAAGGAATGTATTTACACATTTGACGTTGTTAGTAGCTTGTTTCAGGAAAAGGAATCAAATATTTAAAGTTCGTAGTTTTGATGAATTGTCAAGAAGAGAAAATGTTCATAAATCATCGCACACAAAGTAATATATCCAAGATGTTTAAAATAAATTGAGAGTTCATTTTTCACATAAGTTATACGGTTGTATTCAACATGAATGAAAAGTTATATTTTAAGGTACTTAGCTTTGGAATTAAATAGAGTTCTTTGAAATTGCCCTGCTCTCATTAAAGGCTGATAATGTATCAGCGTGTAATTAATTTGACACTGCCGTTATTCAGACGCGTGGACCTCTGGATTTTCTGCCTCCTGCTTCTTTCTGCTTTTTCTCACTGCCTTGATTCAACTTTCACTATTTATATCAAAAAGCGATTTCACATCGGCTCTTTACTTTTTTCTCAGTTTGTAAGCTGATCCCTTTTCTCTTGGTCAAAATGAATTTTCACATAAGCTCGTTAAACTTTGCCTGGGTCTTCTCTTCACTCCCTTTTTCCATTGGTCAAAATAAATTTTCGCATAGGCTCGCGAATTTGAACAGTGGAGAAAAAGTTATTTTTATTTCATATTCACCATAGTACCACCAAATCAAGTATGTGAATTTAAAAAAAAAATAGCTACTTCGTTTTTAAAAATTTGCCAAAAATCGGGGAATTATCAGTACTTATTCATTAATGAATGAATTATATACAGAATAGGTTATTTTATTAGAAAATGTTTTATTTAAGGTTGGGGGAAGTTTCATCCCTGTTTTTCGATATCTCGCGTTTTACCTGCAAAACACCGGACCAGGGTGGGAGCAGTTTTTTTGGAGCCTCATTTTGGCCTCTGCCATTTTTCTTTTAATTATTTTTAAACTGACATTACATTCTCAGTCACTAATAATATACATCGTTTATCTGCCTGGCCGGTGCAGTGCATACTGCACAGGAACCCTCGACGAAGTAGGAACCCTCGACGAGGTTGGAACCCCAAAAAGGTTAATTTCAGAAGCGTTTTTTTGCTTTTTGTACCTTTTTTCTACCGAAGACATATTATCAATCATCAACTATAATAATCGACAGGGCTGGTGCTTACTACCCCGAACCTTTCAACCACATGAGGGTTCCATGCCTACTGGGGAAGGGGGGGGGGGAGAAGTGCTAATTTCAGTAGAGCTTTTTTTTTTTAAATTGTAATTTTCTTTCTAAACAGTTCTTTTACATTAATTAAGAGGGTAATATATGTTGGTAAAATCATTTTTTATTCCGAGATCATCCACTAAGGAGGATCACTGATTTTTTTTTTTGATTTTTTTTATTTACTAATATTAATACTAACCAAAAATTCCATGGTTAGTAATTAAATTAAATTTCTAGTCCCTATTTTTTACATTTCTAGAAAGATAAAACTGAGAAAATGATCGCTTAAAAAAAATAAAAATGTTTAAAGATTTCAACACATGAAACATTTTCCCAAAAACTGAAATACTCTTTTTAAAACAAATTTTTAAGACAATCCCGTTTGTGTAGTGTTTGTAAAACTTCTTTTTTTTTTCTAGCGGAGATGCATCAGCAATTAATCTTTATGGAAATGTAAAAATTTGCGACTTAAACATTTTTTTTGAGTAAAAATTAGTCATGAAAATATTGGTGGTTATTACAAAAAAGAGTAACATTTTCTCTTCTTAAAAAAAAAAAAAAAAATTATTGATTATAAGAGTAAATAATTAATGAATATCTACTGAAATTTTTGGTAATTTTCCTTCGAGGGTTTGTGAGCCTGAGGTTGGGAAACTTAGAAATCGACATGTAGTAGACAATTTTAATAAAACACATTTTCTTTCAGAGTGGACATAAAAATAAATAAAAATAAAAATAAAAAATTTTAATTGTAATTTTTCTTTGCAATTTTGAAATTATATCTCATTGTTATTAGTATGGAGAATTTTTTTTTTTTTTTAATCAAATAAAAAACTCTAAAAATGTAAAGTTTAATTGCATTTTCAAGTGTAAACCTGTTTTTTTTAATAATTTTAGCAACAGTCAAATTATTTTTTGTATGGATGTTCAAAAAGGAAATAATTCAGAATTACTATTTTTAAGAGCAATAATTCTTAAATTCAGGATAATTATTGATTTCCTGGGTTCCTATAAGTAAAGATGTCTACAGGATACGAGCAAGGCATGCAAAATACAATAAGCAGTGAAAGAACAAGTGGAGTGAATTTAATTAAACACTTTAATTCAATAACATAAAAAAGATGATGAAAAGAAAAAAAAAATGATGAAAAGAAAATGAAAAGGAAAAAAACGATGAAAAGAAGAAAAAAAGGAAAAAAGATGAAAAGAAGAAAAGAAAAGAAAAGAAAAAGATGAAAAGGAAAAAAGATGATGAAAAGAAGGAAAAAAGTGATGAAAAGAAAATATGAAAAGATGAAAAGAAGGGAAAACAGTGAACAAGTGGAATCAATTTAACATAAACAGTTTAATTCAATAACAAAAAAAGATGATGAAAAGAAGAAAAAATGATGAAAAGGAAAAAAGATGAAAAAAAGAAAAGAAAAGAAAAAGATGAAGAAAAGAAAATATGAAAAGATGAAAAGAAGGGAAAACAGTGAACAAGTGGAGTCAATTTAATATAAACAGTTTAATTCAATAACAAAAAAAGATGATGAAAAGAAGAAAAAATTATGAAAAGGAAATAAGATGATGAAAAGAAGAAAAAAGATGAAAAGGAAAAAAATGATGAAAAGAATAATATGAAAAGATGATGAAAAGAAGAAAAAAGATGATGAAAAGAAAGAGTTTGTTTGGATAGACATGTGGTGCATGTGGCATTTAATACAGGCATTTCAATCATATCAATAGAGTTCATGTATTACTTATCTGTGCCTCAGAGTCAATATGTTCATATAAAAAGACTGAATGTTTGACTTCTAGATCATTCTGGATTTCTATATAACCAATTATTGGATTTCTGGATCATTCCAATGTTCATTAATCTGTTAAGTCAAATTCTTATAGTCATCGAAGTTGATGTTCAAGATATATCCATATTCATCAATAAAATAAAACTGGTTAAATCGAATTTCCTTTGGTTACTGCCTTTACTGCTCCACTTGAAGCCATAAAATTATGTTCAAAATATTTAGATTTTGGCATTAAGTAACCCATAGCGGTTGATATACTGCCAAACAAAATCAAACAACCCGCATGAAAGAACTCTTTCAGGACATCAATCCATATAATATCCTACAATTTCTTAAATCGAACTTTATTCCAAAATATATCTTCAACAAAACTACAACTTAAAAAACACAAAACTGCCTCTAGTAATCATGCCCATACAAATATTTATATGCACAAAGGCTGAGTATCATCTACCATGTATTCAATTGTGGAAGCAGAATAACGTTATTACTTCAAAGCTCCCAAGAAAATTAAATTTTGTCATTATATGACCCATAAGGAGTTGATTTGCTGTTAAACAATCAAATCAAATTTAAACATAAATACTTTTATAACGCGAGTGTATGGCTGCACGAGAAAGACTAAAAAAATGGATTAAAGTTTCATCAATATGTATTAATCAATTTAACATTCGGAAATTATAACATAAATGTTAGAAAATCACTACAAAAATAGCCATTTCGTTTCAACACTTCTGGTGTCTTATCAAGTGATGATGTTGATTTGAACCTTTTAAAACCCTTTATTCTGCATTCAACATCACTTGATAAGACACCAGAAGTGTTGAAACAAAATGTCTATTTTTGTAGTGATTTTCTAACATATTTATCATATTTATGTTATAATTTTCGAATAAGCAATTATATTTGCTCTACTCTGTATTGAGCACTCTTTTAAGAATAGTATTTGTTGCTTATCAGAATTTATTTCGTATACACCAATCCTATACTTGTGTGTGTGTGTGTGTGTGTGTATATATATATATATATATATATATATATATATATATATATATATATATATATATATATATATATACACACATATTGTCATCCACATATAAGTTGTGTGAAGAGGCAGCAAAAATTGTTGATATTTTGTTCTTTAGTTGCCATTGGTAATGCAAGTGATTGGGTATAAAGGTAAGGTTGGGAAATGACCAATTTCTTTGGTTGGTGGGCCGAGATTACAGTGGGTGTCAGGAGAGGGGCCTGGAGCAAATTAGTGAAGCCAAGTGAAGTGTCGCTGTGTGTGTGTGGGGGACGTACGCCTTTCTTCAGGGTTAAAATCGACACAACTGAGGTGTTTGATGGGCTGGTGGCCGTGCGATGAGGCGGAGGTGTTGAAGCCGTACTCACTGTCATCCACAAGAAGTGCCATTTCATCTGCATGTATTGATCAAATTTCAGAATATATCCATAGCTGAGTAAAAAGGTGACAAAAATTATTGATAATTGGTTCTTTAGTTGCCATTGGTAATGCAAGCAATTGGGTGTAAAGGTATTGCTGGTATGGCCGAGAGCTGATCGGTTTGTTGAGTTGGTTGGGATCCAGAGAGTTTCCTGGAGTGGATTAGTGAAACCAAGAGTGTCATGAGAGTGGGGAGGGAGATGGTGTACGCTTTTCTTCAGGTTTGAAGCCGACATTGTTAAGGTGTTTGGTGATCTGGCAGTTGTGCAATTAAGGCGAGGTGTTGAAGCGAAACCCCCATCATCAATGAGGAGTGGCTATTTTATATGTGGTTTAACAGGTGCAGGCTTCCAGGCACATTTAAAAAAAAAAAAAGGCAGGAATGTTCATGATTGCATTTTGAACAGATGACATTTTTTATTGTTTTGCTTTCTTAGCACTCACATCAGGCCGACAATTCTGGTGAAATTTATTTATGAATCAGAAAGAGATCTTGATTAAAATATCAATTACTTGATAACTGCACTTCTGGCATTCCATATTTCTTTAATTTTTCCTTTTCTAGTTTTTTTTACAAGTTTTTTTAAGTCAGGAATTACATGAAAAAATACTGTTGCTGATCTATGTCGTCACAGGCCACAGTGCGTAAACAGACATTATTTTCATTATGTTTTATCTAATAGATAAGCACGACATTTAAAAGTTCACTTAATTAATCCTTAAATGACTTTGAAACACATTTCTAGGAGAAATATTGGATTTTTAAGAGACTTTTAAATTTGTCATTTACATAACACTATAATAATTTTCGTTTGATGCACTAATTTGTGACCAGTGAACATGATAATATTTAAAGTAGGTACCTTCATAGAGACACGCTACCTAAAGTTTAAAATGAATTTTTAAAAATGAAAAATCTTTCTTGAAGATTTTATTTAATTTTTAATTTCAAGGTAATAGATTAAATTTAATATTTCCAATATGCAAAATACTTTGCTGTACTTTAAAACTAATTTAAATTGAATGGAAGGAGTTTTTCATTTTGCAATTAACAACATTGCTGATTTTAGTCATCTGCCATCACAATGTAATTTTTTTTATTAAAAAAAAGTCTTTCAAAAAGAAAAAATACTTTTCTGAAAGTTTATTCGAGGAAGATTAGCCGATTTAAAGTCTAATTGGATTTGAAACAAATATTACTTAAAAGTTTAAAATCACAGAAATGCATTTTTAACACAGCGGTAGCTGTTTATTTAAGGTGTTGACAACTTGACTGACAATCAGAAATTTAACTAACTTTTTTTTATATGGTGGATATATATATATCGGTAAAAATTACTTGAGGAATACAACATGAACGTCTTTTTTATCTAATTTCTAACTTATAAATTTAGGAAAATATTCTTCATAATTTAATCATTTTGAATTTTAAGTACTTTGGCTTTAAAATTACTATAATTATTACTCTTATAATGATATGTTGTGTATGGAAATCATATTTACAAAAAATTGCACATTTATACACCTACAAAAAAATTCAAAATTAACTATCTCCTCTTACCAAGAGTTAGAGACCAAAGTCTGAATTACAAACCGACAGAAATTAAGGTTTATGACAATTTTTATCTAAAATTTGCCAAACAGAAAATATTGAATACAATGTTAAAATTTAAATTTAAATGATTTCTAATTTGCATATTCAAACATAAATGAAAATATATTACGACATGTGACAAACTGTGGCCAAAAGTCGGCAACTCTGTTTTTGGACATAATTTCATACTGGGCGTGTCTTCGCTCTACACCGGTTTCTTGGTATTTATCATTGTTCCCTTCCCTGTATCCGCTTCGTTGTCGGTTCCTCCTATCACTATTGTACGTATAGTACAATGTGCCCCGGCAGAAAAGCTCTCTCATCTCCACGTTGGTCTACTTATAATGGGGAATCACCAATCACTCCCCTCAATAATAGACATACAGACACACCTCAGAATGGAGGACTAAGACACCCGGGTGCCTCTCTTCGATTCCATCCAACCAACGCTAATATTATACAAAGTTAGTAATAAACCAATTTCTTGAGGGACAAAAAGACAAAGGGTCTATTTTGATGGGACAGGGTACTCACCTTCTCTCAAATCGAAGTCCTACATGCCAGACAAAGACAAACTCTTTTTCGTTGAGAATAAGGCAAGTCTTGTTCACCGTTTCTGACATTTGACTCTGGTTCTGGTTCACTATGTCTGCCGCACAAACTTTTACACTAAAGAATATTTATTGAAACAGTTTGAATTTAAATTTGAACAGTGCCCTGTGTTTTTTTATTGGGGAAATCTTACAAATTTAAATTTACATTCTTGCATCGGTAATGATTATCTTTGAAGATTTTTTGATCTTGCAATTTAAACAAAGACAATTCATTCCCCGTTAGGATTCCATGTCCACAAGGTTCAAACAACCACCAAATCAGTTCAGGCCATCAGAGTTGTACGAAGTACAATAAGGATTACCATTTGCGACCTGTCTTCTCATTCTGTAGCAACCAGTGCTTTATTTCATTTTATTTTTTAAACTCTTTTTCATATATGTAAATCACTTAACTTTGAATAGAAAAGGTCTTACAGGTTTGTCTCATGGCTGAGACAAACCTGTAATATCTTTTCTATTTCTCTCTGGTGCTGGAGAGAAACACATAGTGTTCTTTACACATTATATGGCATTCCTGTAACAACTACTGCAAAGTGCCACCAACATTGCTACATCTGCACAAGACAATGTAAGACCCTAGCAGGACTAAAAAGCCACATCTGCACTGCCTATATTTGAAGATGGATCAAGCGATGACATTGCTCGGTATCAAGTCACAGTCATCATCAGTGTGTGTGTATGCGAGAGAACTCTGTTCAAATATCAGTACGGTCAATTTACCAGAAAGGTGAATTCTTGAGGTTATCGGCTGGGAGAGTTGGTCTCATCTTTGGAAGGTGTTTAAAAATCATGCTAAGCAACTTAAGATTGAAGTTAGGTATACCGAAATGTTAAAAAAATAATCAATAACCATGCTAGCACAAAGTCGCAAGCCATCGTGAATGAGGTTCCAAGTGTACTGGCCTTGTTCAAACTGTTGATTATGCAGAATGATGCACTCTTTCCCAGAAACTATAACTAAGGTCTGCTCAGCATAGTTGGAGTATAAACCGCAGGTGGGCTTCGTGGTTGTTGTACAATGTACCTGAGCAGGCGTCTGCAACAAGAATTGGTGAGCTGCCCTAGGGTGCATACATAGAGAGAGAGGAAAACGTGAGAGAGAGAGAGAGACAGAGGAAAACGTGAGAGACAGAGGAAAACGTGAGAGAGAGAGATAGGAAAACGTGAGAGAGAGAGATAGGAAAACGTGAGAGAGAGAGATAGGAAAACATGGGAGGAACTAAAAATAGAGTGGGAGAGAGTGAAAGAAAGATATTAGATGAATAGAAGAGACTGCTACCAGTTACTATGCCACCAAATTTATAAACACTTTAATCCACTAGGCCACTATCCAACTGAAAATAATAACTCCTCAACTCGGAAATTCAAACAGAAATGTTTAATCAACTTTCACAAAATAACCAGATCTCTTATTAAAATACATACATTTTCAGAGATAGTTATTTTGATGGCGGTAGTAGGTCACCCTACATCGAATGGATAAAAAATTAAAAAAAATAAAATTGTTGTTCATCTAATACGGAGAACCAATAGTGAAAAAGGCTAACAGGAATCATGTCATCCAAGGCCCTTTTCTTCTCTCATAGACATGGTACGTCCATTTTATTCCTTTCTCTTCCTGTTCTTCACTGGGCACATCAGCCAATCTGAAACCAATAGCAAAGAAGAGTACAAGACATGAAATAACCTTTCAGACTAAATATTCCACAACTAGCCGGCCAACTTCCATCTTAAAACTAAATGACTGCCACTTCTCATTAGAATAGCTCTGTATCGTACTAATAAGTTTTAGTAACAATTATCCTCATAATCTTCACTTCCTATCACCTCCTCCTTCATTCATATCATATACCTGATTCATCATAACCATTTTAACAGTAAGCCTCTACCTTGAGTGGCTCTTATTTGGTGAAATTTATTATAAAAGATAAAATTAAAAAAAAAAAAAAAAATCTTACATCACATTCAGAAAACACCATGAGATAAACAATTTCACTACAAAAGAATTAAGAGTAAAGAGGCATGTGTGAGGAAAGGATGATGAACAGAAGGACGGGAATAGATCAAGGCATTTGGAGATGTCAATTGACATTGCATTTGAATATTTGGAGATTATAGCTACCAGGGAAGCAAGTAAGATGAAGGGAGTTCCACAGACGGGAAGTGCGAGGCATGACGCTATTGGGATAGAAGACATGGCTACATTTAAGGTATGAAAGGGTGGGACTGAGATTCCAACCTAGTAGCCCGTTTAAGTTCATGCAGTTTGGAAAACAGTGAAAGTAGCTCGCCAGAGCAGTTACCGTGAAAGTATTTGTAGAAAAGACCGAGGAAAAGGGATGACACGTCTGTGAGAGAGCGACTGTAAACGAGATGCCAGATCAGGGCTTATCACATTGCATATCCGTCTCTGAATTTTGTTGAGGACCTTAAGACGAACAGCTGGTAATATGAATATGACATCTGGTCACTGAGATAATAGCCAAATATATGGTTAAATAGCAGGATAGACCGAGTTCTCTAGCCTTGGTTGGCAACCGGTCTAGGAGGAAGTAACTCTGAATTCAAAACTGTATGTAGCACATACTATACAGCTAAGGAAAGGATCGTTCGCATTGGCTCGATGATCCTGACTATGGTTGACAAATGATGGTGATATGAATGAAAGAGGAGGTAGGAGGAGATAACAATTAACTCTCGACTTGAAGAGGTTAAGATTACACTGTTCAGAGAAGCATCCACATGGGAGCCTGAACCCCAAAGTTGCAGTTCTTGGAAGAAAAGCAAAACAAAACTTTGTTACATTTGGAATATGGGGGAAATGAAGTCGATTCAAATCCGTGGAAGTAACGTTGTCATCCTATATGCAAAAGTCTGAACTGGTGGAACTCAAGAATGGAGATTCTCTAAACCAAGGGTTAGCAACCTTTTGCTCATTATGGGCCGACTTTCACTGTGCCAACAGCATGCATATTTTTTTATACAAGTCAAAGTCAATATACCCATTCTACAATATATTATATATAGTATATATTAAAATTGAAACAGCTAAATATCTTCTTTGTGTTGTAGTAGTTATTGGTTCGGACTTCATGTCATAAGCAGATGCGTACCACGTGTGCTGTAAGTTGCCAACCCCTGCTCTAAACACTAACGATAGAATGTCAATAGGCTGCTGATATTTAATCAGTGGGAATTGACTGATTAGTTTTTTATGGTTTATCAACCCTTTGTGGGTTATTTAAAGATGGAGCATATTTTGGGTTGTAATTCAGTTTTACCACTTTTTTTGTAGTAAGTGAATATTGCAATTTTTTGAGAATAATGATTTCCCAGATCCGAGTTCTACCGTTTTCATCAGTCGGAAAGAGGATGAAAAACTGAAGAATAATTAATCCCCCACAAGACTGTATATAATTTTGAAACCCATCAGGGGTGGAATGTAAGGACTGTGCAGTTCCAGTTCATTTTTGGCCTAAGAAGGGCATATATAAGTAAAAAATAACAAACGATAACTATTTTTCCTTTTGTTTTAGGGGCACATAAAATGCATTATCGCAGACAAAAAATAAATTAATTGGTTTTCTTTTATGTATTATTATTATTATTCAAAAAAACTTATGCAGCTCAACTTACATTTACCGGCCTGAAAGTTCAAGAAATTTCGTAGAAAACATGCCTTCTCCAAAGATCGTTTAAAAGCAGTAATTCGAACTTTGCTAGCCAGATGCTTCTCTGTAGCTAAATGGTACAGCACGTCAGGTCAAATGACAGTTTCTGTATAGAAATACAAGTTCTAGTCCCATCGGAGAACACATATTTTCTACGTAATTTCTCGAACATTCAGGCTGGTAAATGTAATACTGTTTAATTATAAAAACAGAGCAATTAAATAAATTGTGCCCAATAATAATGTGCAAACTATATATATATATATATATATATCGCCTGATGATTGCACTAGCATGAAACAGACTGTCGCCTCTAAGTGCTGACTTCCATGTCCACTTTTATATTTACACACGCTCTATCTCTGATATTGAGCACTTTATCCCATAAATATAGCACACTTTAAGACTATATTTCTGCATATATATATATATATATATATATATATATATATATATTTGTAGACTTGTAAAGCTGATGAAAAGAATAGAAATGAAAATTAAACTAAAAACACATAAAAGTAACAAAACAGCATCTTCCCA
Source organism: Acanthosepion esculentum (assembly GCA_964036315.1). NCBI lineage: Eukaryota > Metazoa > Mollusca > Cephalopoda > Sepiida > Sepiidae > Acanthosepion > Acanthosepion esculentum. Next base: position 15,262,307 of record OZ038499.1, on the reverse strand, counting down.
GAAAAGAATCAATAACTTACCCAATAAGTTCTGGAAATTCTTCCTCTGTGAATTCAGGGAAGAATGTATCACATTCAAAGTCAGCCTGGATCTTGGTTAGATAAATCCGGCAAGGATAGTCAGATTCAATTGCTTCCTGCAACAAAATAGGAGGGTAACTCAAAACCCTTTAATTCCTGTCATAAAAACATTTCAATAACTTTAGCTCACAGATCAAAGATACAAACGAAGAACTCGAAATTTACCCGTGATAATTATTTAAGTATTTTTACATTTGTATGGATTCGATTTTCTAAATGAGTAATCTTAATTTTTATCTAAACAATTCATTTTATTGCAATCTGTAAGTTAGTGTGTTTGTTCCGTTAACAGCATATCAACTCTTTATGGGACATTTAATGCCGAAATTTAATTTTCTCAGAAGCTTTGGTAATTTGGGGTTTTTTTACTATTAAAATCTATTGCTGGTATTTTGAGTATAAAAATGTATTTTTATACTTTAATAGTTTTTTTGGCCTCACTTGAAAGGGCGGGGAGGGGGGGGCCACTATTTACCCGTAGCTGGAACGCTAACAAGTGCTACCACTCTAGGTTAGGGTGGATCTGGGACAACAGCAATTAAGGTGGTTCCATGCTCTCGAAAGCTCCCTATGTCAAATAAAAATATCAAAACGAAAAATACATCATCCTTAAATATCAATTTTTATTTACCTATTTCATAGAATTAAATGAAAATTTGACTGGTGTGATTGAGTCACAATCACATCTGATTAAGACTTTGTCACTGGAATGTTTTTTTTATTTTGCATAAGAGTCAGTTAAGATTTTTAGGATCGGTTCATATAAATATGCATCCTTTGTAAGAAATCAGGTAGATCAGGTTTCATTCACATATTTTTGTAAAGATGGTTTATTTAAAAAGTGGAAAGGATTACTGGAATAGGAGAGTATTTGGGAGTAGACTAAAGGTGCCATTATCTTAGGTAGGCTATTTTTTGTTCATATTTTTGTGATGTCAACAAATGCTCGTCGTCACTTTGGTGATGTCAACAAATGCTCGTCGTCACTTTTGTAATGCTTGTTGTAGTAGAGACTGTCGTCGCAGAAAAAACTATAGGAACAATACTGGTGTCAGACACCTTTGAATAATACTCGCACTTGCTTGATAATACTAGCTCGAATAGTAACCACCGAATAGTAATCCATGTAGTGAATAGGAGGGTAACTCAAAACCCTTAAATTCCTGTCATAATATATACAATATATATAGAGAATAGTGTAGAAAAGAGAATAGAGATCCGAACAGTAATAGAAGATAGCCTAGAAATGGCGATCATTTAGACATCACGCGGGTTCCTACTTATGTGTTTCCTCTACAGTCACATGGTCTAATTGTTTCAATAATGGGATCACCCGTTTGCTCAATGGTGACCTATGCTCAAACTCAAGTGTCAGCAGCAACACTTTATTCCTATATAACAATATTAAACGATCAGATCTTTTCTGAACAAACGCTGTATTTACAAAGCTTAGATCCATTTTGGTAAGTGTCTGTGAATCTATTTTGCTAACTAGTGCTCTACGGCAGCTGATCACTCCACTGACCACTGTTAAAAGACACTTCCAAGAACCAAGATAGGAGCCTTGCAGCTGATCTCTCCCCTGACCACCATGTTATTTAATACTGTTTATTATAAAACAGAGCATTTACTTAAATACTTACATCTATAAAAAAGAATGTTAAACATAAAAATGTCTTTAAATAATTGTCGGACTTTGTCCATTTCATAATGTATGAATAACTTAGTACATGTCTTAAATATTGTATAATTTTTATCGATGTAAAGTATAATTCTTATTTCAAGCCAGTATCCACTTAGTGGAGTTATTATATCTTATTAACATTTTTCAATAAATATTTTTTTTTAAACCAACTCAGCTCCCTCACTAGCTTTTCTGCTGGTGAGGAGCTTGACTTGTAACCCTATAGGAAAAAAAAAAAAAAAAATAACAAAACACAAACTGTCAAAGAGCAGATGAACTTTTCTCATAGGAGTCAACCTAAAGATGGTTTCTTGATAAAAATATTTATTGTACTTGGACTACCATGAGTGTTTGAGGTTGCCTCAAATCATTATATCAAATCCTTTGTCAGACAGGACCCACCGGGCTTTAATTAGTCCCAGTCATGCCGGAAAGAAAAAGAACAACAACAATAAAAACACACACCTCTATGTATATAATTATATAATGTTCAACTAATGTGTCTAATTTCTTTTTTTCCAAATCCTAATTTATATCTCAAATATGACAAGCTCAAGTGCCTACCTACAAGCCAGCAAATCGAATCTTAATTTTAAAACATTGTCAACTCACCTCATAAGCTGTATATCCGCCAATGATAAACAATTTCTCAATTTTTTCTTTCAAGTGGTCGACAGAGGTGAGGTCAATGGCCTCTTTCAGGTTTTGTGCCAAATAGCTACCTTCAGGTGCTTCTCTGGGTCAAGGAAAAAAAAATAATAAAAAAAATAAAAAAATAAATAAAAGAACATTTCAAGAGCAAAATTTTATTTTTTAGGCCATTCATTTAAAAGCTGATTAACAAGACAATCCTCTTCTGAGTACAATTGGTTTAGAACATCTGTGAAGCAGCATTTTTTTATGATTGCATTGACAATAAAATGCAAGATCTTCAAAAGAAAAAGCAGTAACAAACTTCAAAGTCATAAACAGTAAGGATTTTGCTCCTCTTGGTCTGGTCCATTGCTGATGTCTTTCATTATGCAGGGGATCAGGGAAACACTTACTAATAAATCCATCATGAGAGCAATTGCTTTAGATATCTGAAGGGATTTTTTTGACAGAGAGGAGGGGGGCTGCTACACAAAGTCCCCAGCAATGACATTCTGGAGTCTCAGTCTTCTCTATTAGGCCCTTCCTCTTGAGTAGGTTCATGAAAGCCATTATTAAACTTTACCACACAGCAGGTGAAAATTGGCGCCGTAGAATTCTCTCCCATTGCTTCTCTAGGTGCATTCTGTTGCCTTGAGACGGCTGCTAATAAATTAACACTTGTCAATTGTTATGTCCAGAATTTTAAACTAGAAATCACTGACTACTGCTTTGGAATAAGGTTAAACTCCCATTTTCCAATGGCATTTTCAACTCTTCTAGACTCTACACAAGATGTAACATCAATCAAACCTACATTAATTTTCGCAATTTTTTGTAAACAAAAATGGCTACATCGATATCTAGTAAAGCTTTTATTCAGGAATTTTTCTTTGATTAGGACCCCGATGATGATTTTGAAAGTTTTACTCAAATGGATATTGACAGTGAAGTGGTTGAAGGTGATAACCACACTAGTAACGTGGAGGAAAGCGATGATGACCACTAACAGCTACTATCATCCATGCCTGACTAATTTTATGGAAGCTAATGGTGACCATCGATATACCTGATAAATTTTCTAAAGGTGAATTATTTTGTCTATTTATAAATGACAAAATAATAACTTTATTCGTCAATGAGACAAATAAATATAGGTACCACCATGAGATTGCTAAAAAAGAGCATAGCATGATGAAAAAGATGCCAAACTTGACAAAAACAAAATTTTATCATCTAAATGTTCATGTTATTATTAAGAGGAAAGATCAAAGTATTTTGGGGGTATTTTTTTACATTTTTTTAATCGTTCCGAGCATGTCTGAAATTTTTGTTAAAAATCTTCTTTTTTTTGAGTCATCAAAATTGACAGATAATCGATGATGGCATCCATTTTTTTTCCATTTTATAAAAAGATGAAAATCTCACTTTGAAATTCTTTTAAAAATCAATTATCATTTTTTCACAACTTATTTTAAGAAAATCAGAAATTATGTTTATTTAAGATATTTTGAACCAAGGTTGACTTAGCTTCTGCGCCGAAAAGATGTAATTTGGAAATAAAACAAAGCATCACTTGACAGGTGTTGAATGACGTATTGATGGATTGCATGAATTTGTTCTACAGAAGTCGAAAAGCGAAGTTATTTAGATTTAAGTGAACAAATTATTTACCTCGTTATTTTTAAGGAAAACTTTCAGCGCTCTAACTTTTTTTTGTACTTAGCTTTCACCTTTACGTTTACAATGCTTTATGGAAACTATATTATAAAGAAATTAAAATAAGACTGTTAAGAGTGAGATTAAATTTCATATTTCATAAGAAAGGTATCTAATTAATTTATAGGTACCTTATCAGAAGTGTACATAAAATACTATAATTTTATGTACATTTTACTGTGTTATTTGTATTTCCATTCATTTTATTATTAATTTTGATATTTCATTTATGGAAAAATGTCATAACTGAGATTAATATAAAAATAAGATCATATAAATTTCATAAGATGATACTGATACTTTTAGGTACTCTCCTCAGTTGAAATTGAAAAATCAAATTAACTTCTCCACACATGTTTCACACAAGCAGAGAACAATACTTAACTCAAATAACACAACTTAATTGTATTCTGGTTGGTCTTCCGATTATAAACACAAAATTACATTTCTTAATTACTGCGAATCTTCTGATTAATCAAAATGATACAATTTACAACGTGCTAAAAAAAAAAAAAGATCCATCTCATAAGGACACTTAGGAAACCCGATGCGGCTTTTAACTAATTTTATATTTTAACAACTTAAAAAATGTAAAAATCTATTATAATTAAAGAAAGAAATAATTGTATTAAAAATTCATTTTTCATCTGAAAAAATTTTTGCTTTCAGAAAATATTGTCCATATAAAAGCAAATAAAAGCATTTGAAATTAAATAATATCTTTGTTTTGAGTTTTGTATGTTACAATTTAGAAGTGATTTTCAGGTAGAGGTGGATCCAATTAAAAAAAAAAAACATGATTTGCATTCCTCAGAGCCTTGTGCTTTTAACTATTGTAATCACTAAACCTGATGTGATCGAATTTCTAGCGTTTCATAAAATTAGTTGGGGGGGGGGGGGTAAATATAAAAAAAAAATTTCTGCCATGACTAATAAAAAAAACATATTTATAATAATTTCAATCATCTGTGAATAGTTTCTGAAAGTTTCATTAACATCCAACAATTCTT
>OZ038499.1:15219684-15252184 GCA_964036315.1 Acanthosepion esculentum | reverse complement strand
ACATTCTTCTTTATTCGATTTCTTCCTTACCTCATCTCCTAGCTCTTGTCAATTTGGATTGCGCTGTAGTATCTACTGGTATTTCCTTTGAGTTGCCTATTAGAAAGAAACCTCCTATTCACAAAACTCCTTTCTGTTACCAGTGTTCTGACTGGGATTCCCGTCCTGGGTATGACGATAAACTACGTCCAACAGCAAGGCCTCTGATCAGGAGGTTTTGAGGAGCATGGAACCACCTCTTAATTGCTGGCGTTCCCAGGTCCATCCTGACCCGAGGTGTTGCACCTGCTAGGGTCCGAGCTATAGGCAAATAGTTGACACCCAAACTTGTGTAAAAATAGGTTTTAAAACCAGAAATACTTTGTAATAAAATAAATTATTACCAGCAATACTTTAAAAAAATAGTACTAGCAATACAAACAGCTATACATTCTTTGAATTAAAAAATATTATTACCAGCTACAGATTTCTTCAAGGAAAAATATTCCCAGAAACAGATTTTTGAAGAAAAACATTACCAGCAATAAAAATTTTGTCCACATTAAATAACCCATTGAGGTTGATATGCCGTAAAACAAACCAAACCAAACTGACTGGGATTCATTTCATGGCTTTATTCGAGACGCCTCTTGGATCGATATTTCTAACCTCCCCTTGACAATTGTGCCACAGAGGTTTCTTCTTGGGTTAAAAGCGAGCATGGTTGCTTTCATACCTACTTGAAAATATAAGGAGACACCACAATTTTCCCTTTGTTCACATCAGTCTGTTCAGCTGCTATAGCCCATAGGAATCACTTTTTCCAGGTGTACCAGCATGATAATTTCAATCACCACAGATGCCTATTTGTGACTGATCATAACAATTGTAAATATGCCCTCAAAGAAGCTAAGTTTGTGTTTACTAATAGAATGAGGCACTGTATAGCCTCTAACAGGTTTGGTTCATGTGACTGCTGATGGCTCTGTAATAGTGTGCTAAATAAGAATAAGTCTTCTATCTCTCCTCTCTTCACTCAATTTGAGGTCTTAATATCATCTGTTGATAAAGCAGAATGTTATCCTCGTAAATTCTCATTAAATTCTTCTCTTGAATCATCTGGAGTATATTTGCCTGACTTTCCACTTAGAACCGACTCTCTATTTACATTATTCGGACTAGTGTCCTCATCTTCCGCACTTCGGCCATTGTACGCTCCGGCCTTCTTCAGGTGGTTGGAATGTCGAACTGAACCCTTTATTTCGCTCACTGGGGTAGACTGTTCTAGTTCCACGTGCCATGTTTAATGGATGTCAGTTATTAGTTATCTCCTGTTAATTCCCCTCTCCAAGTTCTCCACCGCCTTAACCATGCTTGGAAGCATAGAAATGAATACAATATGGGAACCAGTAATAAGGAGAGCCAGAGAAAAGCGATAATAACTAAAATCGCAATATGAGCTCTGGTAAAAATATGCAATGATAACATCAAAAATTGCAATATGACCACTGGTAAAAAATATGCAATGATAACATCAAAAATTGCAATATGACCACTGGTAAAAAATATGCAATGATAACATCAAAAATTGCAATATGACCACTGGTAAAAAATATGCAATGATAACATCAAAAATTGCAATATGACCACTGGTAAAAAATATGCAATGATAACATCAAAAATTGCAATATGACCACTGGTAAAAAATATGCAATGATAACATCAAAAATTACAATACGAGCACTGGTAAAAAACGGTTGCTCGAAATAATTGTAAACGTGTCATCAAAACGGCTGGTAGAAGGAGGCACTGTCAAGTTTAGTTCACGTGACTAATGATGGCTCTGTAATAGTGTGTTAAATAAGAAGTCTTCTATCTCTCCTCTCTTCACTCAATTTGAGGTGTTAATATTATCTGCTGATAAAGCAGGAAGTTTTGTCCATAAATTCTCTTTAAATTCTATTCTTGCTTGACTTTACACTTAAAGCCGAGTCTCTATCGACTGATATGCAGATCAGTCCATCCAGGGTTTCTGCTATCATCTCTAAACTGGATCCTCACAAAGTAGATTTGATGGTAACCATGTAATAATCATTAAGAAATGTGCTCCCTGTTGTGGCCTGTTTAGGGGCCAGAAAAGAAAGACACGGAAGATGACGGTAGGTTGAACAAGTGTATCGAAATAACAGATACATACAAAGAAAGAGTGTTAATAATAAGCAAATAGAAGTGTCCATCCGAACGGTCAGGTTACACTGCATCTCGACTGCTCACGACTCTACCTTAGGAAGTCTCGCAGTTAGTATTTATGAGAGGAGGAAGAGTTCATTCTGCTGTAAGAGGGTTTACCACAACACTCCTGTACTAGCTTCTGTTCTCTCTCAAAGACATCTGACAGGGTTTGGCAAAATGGCCATCTTCACAAGTTGAAAGTTTTCTAAACATCTTTGAACCGATTCAGGCTTTCTTACCAAATCACGAAACAAAAGTGGTCTTGAATGGCCACTCTTCTAGATCATTTTGCATAAATACAGGTGATCCCCGGGGCTCTATTCTTGGAATTACGTTGTTTCTAATTTGCATATAATAGCTTCTTTTCTCTCAATTCTCACCTCCTCAGATTGACACATCAAACACCTGGAAATATTTGTATTGGAACTTCTGGTGCAAATGCCAAGCAGTACAGTATGCCGTTTCCAAATTTCTGGAGGAATGAATTGCATCATGGTGCTCTTTTTTCTCACAGATGGTGCCCAACTGACCCTACTATACTGTGCAGTCAACAAAATCAAAAACAATGTGCATATGCAAAATTAAAAATATAAAATGGCGATAATTTACCCATCGCACCCTAAATAAAAACAGATTTCAGGTATGCCATATTTATGGGTAAATATCAGAAATAGAGTGTATGTAAATATAAAAGTGTACACTGAGGTCAACACCGAGAGGTGACTGCTTCAAGCATGAAACAGACTGTCGCCACTCGGTGTTGACCTCAAAAAATCCAAGCAATTGTTGGATCTTAACGAAACTTTCTGGACCTATTGACAAATGAATGAAATTAATTTAGAAATGTTTTTTTTTTTATAGAAAATCTTGAAAAATATTTTCTTTTTATGTTACCCGCCAATTATTTAATTTAAGGAAATTTCAAGAAATTCTTTTTCATGCCACTTAATGTTAATATTATTTCTATCCAGAAGTCAGGAATTTTTTTTTTTATTTAATAGTGTCTATAAAATGTCATTCATAAAAGCAATTAAAAGCTTTTCTAATTAAATAACATTTTAGTTTTATTGCATTTTTTTATTTTACAATTCAGGTCAGATTTTTGGTGACTAGGAGGTCTTGTTTTACAAAAAGTAATTGATTAATTTAAATCTGAATCGTTAAATAAAAAGTGCAATAAAATTAAGACAGAATTTAATTAGAATTTACAATAGTGTATATTATATAATTTTATATTTTTATATTGTAGATTATTTATCCTATAAAAACCAGAAAGAAAATTTAAAACAATCTATAACAAGAAAATGAAGAGTTAAAATTCTGTATCTATAATTAACTTTTGGTATTTATTTATTTTTATTTTTTTTTTTTACAAGTAAAAACTTTAATTAGAATAATTCTGTATTGTATCAGTTATATAATATTGTTAAATTAGGAGGATATTTTCTTAATTTTTTAAGATTACTGGGTAGTAAAAAAAAATATATAAAAGATGTGCTCAACTGATATTCCTAAACTTTTACAGAAATATCCCCTCCCCCCCAAAAAAATCAGTTAAATATTTGGTTGTCAAAGCTGTCCTGTCAGGCTGTCAATAAAAACACCTACCTCTGTGTTTAAAGGATAAAAAAAAAAAAAAAAAAGCATTTCTGCAATATTTTAAACTAAAAGTAAGTAACATTGGTTTCAAATCAGATTAATTAAATTTTATATTAGTTAATATTCTTCAAATAATGTTTCAGAAAAGTATATTTTATTTTTGAAAGATTTTTTTAATAAAGTGAATTACATTGTGATGGCTAAAATCAGTGATTTTTATGGAATTTTAAAAAAAAGAACACCTTCCAATCAATGTAAAATTGTTCTGAAATACAGCAAAGTATTTTGCATATTGGAAATATTAAATTTAATCTATTAGCTTGAAATTCAAACTAAAATAAAAGCATCAAGAAAGATATTTTTTAAAATTCCTTTTAAGCCTTGGGTATTTTTTTTCTTTGGTAGTACCAACATAATTAAATAATTTTAAATAAAATAATTAGTAACTTTATACATTGTGATAATTTTAAATAATTACTTGTAATATTAGCCAAGTTTATTTTTCTAAGTTCATTATATACTTTTATGAAATTATTAAAAAGAAAATAGGATAATTAAATGTCCCAATTTTAGTATAAAATAAGCTTTGATATTTGTTTTGGATCAATATAAAATAATTATATAAAATAAATAAAAACAATTAAGTAATTTTAAATAAAGTCAATAATTGGTAAGTTATAATATGCTAGTTTAAGTGCATCTGATATTCTAAATTATATGATTCATTAGTGAATTGGCCAATTTAAATGATTCATTAGTGAATTGGCCAATTTAAATGATTCATTAGTGAATTTGCCAAGTTTTTGTTTTCTCACTTTTTTTTTTCTACAGCAAAATTATATCTAAAATAAATTAAACATTCAACTTTAATATTGTCATATAATGCTTTTGAACATATAAATGTTGCTACATTCTTAACGGGCTCTAGTAAAATAACCCATTTGTTTGAAGTTTATGATTAGTACAATATAAATATGATATCTCATAATAATTTGATAGCTTTATCTGACCCTGATGAGTGACATGTCTGCAAAACTTCAGACAATCAAAAAGATAAGTCAATTGAATTCTTATTAATTATATATAAACAGATATAGCATATATATATTTTATGAAAACACTTACTTCATAGTTCTGCTTAGTACAATATTAATCCTCTTTGGAAGTGGAAAGAATTTCTTTGGAATACTTTCAAAGGTCTTCCTTCCCATTATCACAGCGTTCATCTTTTCTGGAATGATCAACAAAATCAATCTCAAAATACAGATTTTAAAAAGTAAATAATATTAACCCTCCATTTCAGGTTAGGTCAGGTTTAAGCCTGCCAACGGCAATATGTAATACAGTACAACCTGCGGCATGGACAGTTGGTTGGCGTCTAAACCATCTCGCTGACTAGCTTTTCTGCTGGTGAAGAGGGTGGCGTGTCACTCTGCACAATGAAGAATAAGACCTTTCAAAGAGCAAATTAGATTCTTATAGGACTGATTGATTGATTCATTTTCTACAGCTTATCAACCCTTTGGAGGTTATTTAAAGCCAAAAAATGTGCTTTAAGATAATAATGGTTTAATGATACAAGTCTTACTAATTAACCCATAGCTGGGGTACAAAAGGGGGATTCATACCTTTCCCAAGGGTATTTGCACATAAAGAATTGTAATAAACCCCACAGGAATTACACCACCCAAACCTCCAAGCTTACAGCATCTAATATTCCCAAGAAGTCACCCATCAAGGTACTGACCACACTCAAAGTTGCTTAACTTTGATGATCATATGGGAAACTATGATTCAACATCATGTGGCTGTAAACCTTTCTTATAGGAGTCAACGGCCAACATGCATGTACGTGTGTATACAGGCACATGCACATATACACGATGAAAAAAAAAAAACTTGCAATGAAAAGTGCATATAAAAATGAAAAAAAAAAAGGCAAAAAGTATAAGTCAATTGCCTATACCCCCAGATAAGTGGACAGAGTGATTCCCAGACATTCTGTTTCCCAAACTGGAAAAATTGGGATGCTGAAGGTAACATCAATCAGCTAAGTGACAAACTTTGTACATGCTAGAATGAGGTATCAAACCTTGAATAGCAACCTTCCTTGAAATGGCATCTCAATAAAATCACTGTGTACTTTGACTACCATGAGTTTCAGGAAGAGCATCTAGTCATGTAAAATCTTGCCTCAAATCATTATGAAAAATCCTGTCAGGCAAGACCTACCTTGCTCTGTACAAGATTAATCCTGATCTTGCATCAACAAGAAAAAAAAAAAATATCACACCTATTTCTTCATCCATTTAGTACTGTGGGACATTGTCACAGTATTAGTAGCGTGGGATTTTCAAATGCCCCTTTTAAAATATTATAGATACAGAATTTTAACTCTTCATTTTCTTGTTATAGATTGTTTTAAATTTTCTTTCTGGTTTTTATAGGATAAATAATATACAATATAAAATTATATAATATACACTATGTAACATGAAATATACTATATAATATAAAAATGTAAAATTATATAATATACACTATGTAACATGAAATCTCTATCTATAAAAGGCAAGATGTGTGTGTGTGTGTGTGTGTAACGAATGCACGGCCGCAATTTTCGACGGATTTGCACCAAAATTTACATGCACATGCTCCAAGTTAGTGGGAAGGCCAAGACCAACATTGCATTTCCCAACTTCCATCGATAGTGGAAATAATCAATTTTTTCATGCTTCTACGGTAGTTTTCATGTAGTTTGCTGCCATTTTCTAGTGGCCAGAGTGAGAGCCTATAGCTGGCTGCCACAAATAGGCAGGAAGATTCTATTGGCCAGCATGAGAGCCAACAGCTGACTGACACGAATGTTAACTAGCATGCAAAAAAAATCGATAGCTGCATTCGTCACAAGTGGGAAAAATTTAAATCTGCATGGCACTTTACTCCAATTGGCACATTCGCTTGCTTAAACTCAACGTTGATTCTGATTCCGCAGAACTGGGTTGGGTGTGAAAAAGTATTTGTTGTTAACATTCTTTTTTCATTCGGTTTTTCCAGTTACAAGTCCTTTTTTTAAAGCTGATCGTTTTGTGTTCATTTTGTTTAGTTCTTTTTTCGTGACAGATTTAATGTTTAGTATAGAGCTTAGAAAAAATTTGCAGTGTGAGATAGGCAAGAAGTAAGGCATGTAGCAACATCAGCACGGCAAAGGGCACTCCTTTAAACGCAAGGAAGGGCAAAAATATTTTAAGTCAAGTGATAGCGATTGCTGTACGAGTCGTACGATTTTTTTAATCAAGCACGGACAACGCTGGGCCATGCTGCTAGTATACTATATAATATAAAAATATAAAATTATATAATATACACTATATAATATAGGATAAATAAAAATGACAAGAAAAAGAAAGGTTTTTATTTTGAAAAAAAAAATCAAATTAAAAGATTAAGATTACAAAATGAATTTTTAAGTTTCAAAAATTCAAATATGCAATGATAAATTTCATTTTCTGTTCGATTTTTTTAAAATTTTATGATTAAATCCTCTTCAACTTTTATTTTCTCACATTCCAAACAACAAGCAAGAATGTTACCTTGACCTTTGCATTCATTTCTAACCCAATTTTATTAGACAGTCTTTACTTTATGGTCGTGTGCTTGTAATTCACACAAATATTAGGACAAAAACCAGAAACTACTTGACAGAGTTATTCAGAAAGCTACATGACTCATCATGAAATATTTGTCTTTCCACTTGCTTTTTCTTACTAATGATCACCCTATACAAGGCCCAAGAGTCAATCAAGGTAGAGGGTTACTGACGGTGGTGGTTGTGAGTACTGCAAGAGTAAAGAGCGCAGTTTATGCAGATATCTAGGAAATTGATCAATTAATTTTTTTTTTTATTTACTGTTTATCAACCCTTTGCAAGTTATTCAAAGTCAGAAAATATTTTTAGATTGTGAGAATTTTTGTGGGGAGATAATGGTTTAGTGATACAAGTCTTACTAATTAACCCATAGCTGGGAGGAGAAGAAATGGATTCACACCATTCCCAAGGGTATTTGTGCGCGAGTGAATATAACAAACCCAACAGGAATTGGAACTCAGTTCTCTGATAAACAATTTTGAGCCATTATCCATTATACCAATGCACATCCGAGCTTACAGCACCTGGTATTCCCAAGCGGTTACCCATCTAGGTAATGACCAGGCTTGATGTTGCTTAACATCAGTGACTATATGGAAACCAGTGTTTCAATACGTTTTGGCCATAAGCCGATATGTGGAAAAAATAACAGTTAACTCTAGACTTGCTAAATGTTAATGAAAAATTTTTTTTAAAGTTTTCATGTAGATTTACAGGTGTTTGACGAAAGTCAGGTGAGAGATCAGCTGCAATCATCTTGGTTCTTTGACGTGTACAGTTTATAAACTGAGGTCAGTGGAGAGATCAGCTGCTGTCGGGCACTAGTTAGCAAAATGGATTCGCAGGCATTTACCAAAATGGATCTAAGCTTTGTGAATACAATGTTTGTTCAAGGACCTGGTCGTTTAATACGAATGAAAAAGAAAGAAAAAGAAAGAAAAAAAAAGCCTACCTAGGATAACGGCACCTTAGTCTATCCAAAATATTCTCCTATTCCAACAATCCTTTCCACTTTTTGACTCAACAAAAATTTTTTTTTTTAGCGGGGAGGAGAGATTACTATCAGCTGCCTCATTATACAGTCTCCTTAATTTCTTCCAAGGTCTGAAATCGCTTTCCTTTCAATGGTGGTAGCTATGAGACACAGAGAGCCAAATCTGGATAGGTAGTGGGTGGGTAATTGCACACTAAGGTCCCCTCTGATTGGGGGATGTTATATCAATGCCACACAACCAGTTCTCCAGATATTCAGTATGTCTGAATACTTTCCAGACCTCATTGGAAAGGGAAAAAAAGAAGAGGAGAAAAGGCAAAAAAAAGAAGAGGAGAAAAGGCAAAAAAAAGAAGAGGAGAAAAGGCAAAAAAAAGAAGAGGAGAAAAGGCAAAAAAAAGAAGAGGAGAAAAGGCAAAAAAAAGAAGAGGAGAAAAGGCAAAAAAAAGAAGAGGAGAAAAGGCAAAAAAAAGAAGAGGAGAAAAGGCAAAAAAAAGAAGAGGAGAAAAGGCAAAAAAAGAAGAGGAGAAAAGGCAAAAAAAAGAAGAGGAGAAAAGGCAAAAAAAAGAAGAGGAGAAAAGGCAAAAAAAAGAAGAGGAGAAAAGGCAAAAAAAGAAGAGGAGAAAAGGCAAAAAAAGAAGAGGAGAAAAGGCAAAAAAAAGAAGAGGAGAAAAGGCAAAAAAAAGAAGAGGAGAAAAGGCAAAAAAAGAAGAGGAGAAAAGGCAAAAAAAAGAAGAGGAGAAAAGGCAAAAAAAAGAAGAGGAGAAAAGGCAAAAAAAAGAAGAGGAGAAAAGGAAAAAAAAGAAGAGGAGAAAAGGAAAAAAGAGGAGGAAAGGAAAGGAAAAAAAAAGAAGGAATGAAGGTATCTGGCATAAATCAATGGTTAACTTGTCATAAAAGTGGGTTCAAGACTCATTGGTTATCTGTGTCAGATTAAATTAAATTTATGAAATATCTATTCATAATAAAAATAAATAAATAAGTTTTACCTGGATCTTTTGTCCTGCTGGTAATTTGGGAAAAATATGCCATCTCTTTTCTGGAAAAAAAATAAAAAAAATAAAAATGACATTTTTCAAGTTTTCAATTTTGAGACAAAGAATTATCGTTATTGTACATCAATTTACTCCTGACTACTGTCACCATCTTGGTTGTTACAGCCAATAACACACAAGTCTTGCGGTTTTGAAACAGGGGTCACTAGAACCTTGAATGCCAAACAGATAATAACTATGTGTCTCTTGAACAATCCACTCACGTAATTTTGATGTCTTAAACCCATTTGTACTCACTTGATGGAATTTTATGAGTATCCTTTCTTTCTTAACCAGAGGTTCCCAGATGGTGTTCATCTTTATGCCAGGTCTATCCGTTGCCCAAATATAAAATCTCTTATGTTTACTGATACGTACTTTTAGATTTCGAGATGTCACACTGATATAAGTGGTTTTACATTGCAGGGAATTTATTTGATAACTAAATGCATGCAACAATCAATTTTTCAGTGTGTGTGCATATATATATATATATAGTGTGTGTGTGTATATAATAAAAAGGCTTAAACACTAATATTCCATGGTTATAATTTATTACATTGGAATCGTAATTACAATCCAATTCATCAGACCTACAAATTCAAAAAGAAATCAGAAAAAATAACTCCGGGAATAAAAAATAAAATTTAGTGAGTGTGTATGTATGAGAGTGGGGGACGAATGCGTGAGGTAAATGAAAGCTCTAGAGAGGGGTAACAGACGAGAGAAGAACAGGAAGGCCTAAAGGTGAAGGTGGGAATTAAAATTTAACAGAGAGAAGTTTGAAAGAGAAGAGCTAAATAACGGTTTAAATGAGTGAGAAACAGATAAATATGAATTATCTTCCGCTGCATAATTCATTACTGAATCGCTGACCTAAATTAAATTAAAAACTGACAGCGAATGAATATATATATATATATATATATATATATATACACACACACATACACACAAACACACGTATAGGATTGGTGTATATGGAATAAATTCCAATAACCAAAAAATACTATTCTTAAAAAAGTGCTCAATATAGAGTAGAGCAAATATGATTTATTCAAAAATTATGTTATTTAATCACTACAAAAATAGCCATTTTGTTTCAACAAACCAAAGTTCGTTGTCAAGTTTTTTGAATTCTCATATACTTGTATTTTCATTGGTCATTCCAGTTTATGTAACAGCATTTCCCCTAGCGAGGTGTTTGATTGATTTGAACCTTTTAAAACCCTTTATTCTACTTTCAACACCATCACTTGATAAGACACCAGAAGTGTTGAAACAAAATGGCTATTTTTGTAGTGATTTTATAAACATATTTGTTATAATTTCCGAATAAATAATTATATATATATATATTTTAAAAAATAAGTTTTGATCTTAAAAAAAAAATGTATAAAAAAAAGACTTAACATGCAGAAAGAGATTAAGAAGCAAACCTATTTTTTCTGTTTGTTGGAATCCATATTTAAATAGAAAATGAAAATTTGGATATGCAAACCACTTTTTCACTTAAATTTTTTGTGATGACCAACCTTAAATGTATCTTTATTTAATTTTATTTCAAGAAATTCTCTTTCCTAAAATATTTGAAGCTTTTTCAGTTTCAATTTTCAAAATTTTATAAGTTCTTCCTGTGTCAGTTATTGGATCAACTAAACTAAGAATATCAGAATAATTTAAAATGAATATATCTGGATTTAATGGATAACAGAAAGATGGGGACGGGCTCTTCAGTTGTAAAAATATCAACTTTACCTCTTCATTATCAGAATGTTTTTCAAGCACACATCCTAACCACCAATTCTATTCATAAACTGCTGTAACAAACCCCTTAATGTTTTCAAGCTCTATTTATCCCATTTTATAATTTTAACTATTTTTCTTTCATCCTGAATCAACGCAGTTTTTACTTCTGCCTCTTCCAGAGACACAGCAATAAAACTATGTAGTTTTTGAGTTCCTGTAATTGTCGAGACATTTTTTAATCTATTTTCTAAGATTTCTGCTTCATTTGTCCATTCATTTGTTGAGGAATATAAGATATTTAGCATGAAATGTTTTTCTTGCATCGTAGAGAAAAATGGTGATGAGGGGCGGGTGAAAAAGTGCAGTGCTCGCCAGCAGGCCAGGTATTTTTTTCTTCTTTGGTCGCCTCAAGGAAATGGATTGCGTGGCTCCCTTTCTCAGCAGTTAGACTGGGCAGCTGTGAAACAGGCACCCGCTCAGCCGCGCCGACTTCGTCTGTCTGTCAATCCGTACGTCCAGCTCTATTGCACGCATGACTTCAGTTCTGTCGTGCTGCTGGCACCCCACTTTTTATGCTATTCCAATACGGCCAAAATTTGCATGTGTGCAAATATCGTCTTGTTTTGGACAAGATAGGCAGACCTAAAGTGTGTCTTCAATCGCGGCCATATTTCTTTTTGTCATCACTTTGCAGGCAAGACACGTTTGCGCTTGTTTCGAATTTTGAGGTAAGTCATGTCTTTCGTCACATGCATAATCAAACTGTTTTGGTGTCATAATAGGGTTGTTGCGGGCTTGTTTTTATTAGTAATGTCTTTATAGTGCCACAAATTGATACAATTTTTATAACGTGAAGTGGCACCATCAGGAAATTTTTTTTAATCTTAAAATTAAGATCTTTTTTTCAGTACCTCTAGAAGTTTTCTTTCAAACAAATGGACAGCTACTGTGACATACTTCAGACAATCTGATATAATTACAATATTAATATATTCCAGCTGTTTATCATTTCTGTAATAAGAGACAAATGGATGTAATATGACTTGAGAATTATTTTAGTGGAAATATTGGAATTTAATTTGAGAACAATATTTTACAAGTCCACGTTCTCGCTATTTTTTCTATCCTCACTCACTCCAAACTCTTTTTAATTTCAAAATTGGCACCCAAGGCCTTGATTCTTATCAGAGATAAGAATATATTTTCTGACTAACGAGAGAGCTAGAAAATATAAAAAGGAATTCCACCACCATTAAACTTTCCATGTTGCCATAAAATCTGGGGGAAACCTCACAGCTTGTTCACTCCAACCTATTTTCATTACTTTCAAAACCGGCTCCCAGAGCCCTGATTCTTATCAGAGATAAGAATATATTTTCTGACCCATGGAGGGACCAGGAAATTTCTTTTGGAGGGAAAAGTCCCCGATTCTTCAGAGCCTACTGAATCTCCATAAATCTGGAGAATCTTTGCCTATTTGGCTGTGAGAATTCAGCCCACCATCTATGAGGTTAACGATAGGGAGCTCCAGTCAACTTCAGAACCACTTTCAACCAAAGAAGAACTACCTACTAAAGGACTGTCGAGAATAAATGTAGGCCCACAATTCAAGACCAATTCAAAGCTGCATCTCTTCACCACTACTTCTGTCGTGCCCACTGGACTTCTGTCGTCAACCTACGAACTCACTCAAATGCAAGATTCCTATATCTAACAACAATTTTCTTACTCTACAAGAACTGTGAGTGTTACTAAACCTTAACAAAATTCTACTCGCTTAAAGAACTTTTCAGGAGCTCAGAGAAATATTTTGAGGAAGCCTTTTTTCGGTTATGAACATTTTCTCTTCCCTTAAGGACATTTTCTCTTTTCCCTTTCTTTCTCTCTTAATTGTCTGTATCCCTTTATCCTTTTTTTTCTGTATATGTAAATAAACACTTTCTTCTTTTATTGCGACACACTGAGCAGGAGTTTTTTATTCCTCTGGGCCTAAAAGAGAGAGTTTGTCTGCTCTAATCTTGCTGTTTTTTACTCGTGTTTTGTCACAATTTTTTAACCTCAACCCTTGGATGCGGGAAAGCCGGGACAAACTCCCCCACACAGAAGCCTTCTGTAGCATCCTGCAAAATAAATAATTCTCAGCAAAATCTGAAATGACTTCACTATCCATCAAAGAACTTTTCTTATTAGAACAAAATTCTGATTGTTCTTTAACAATGAAATCATTCTTTTTTTCAAGGTTGGAAGGCCTAAGCAAAAAGTTTCAATAAATTCTTCTGTAGATTATGATACAGTTTGCAATGTGGTTTTATCAGTTGATAGCCACTGTTTGTAGATAAAATCATCTATTAAATTTTTATTGAAAATTTTTTCTATATATAAAACAAAATCCTCCAACAAATTGCTACCAGTTGAGCAGTTACCCAAGTAGCAGTGAGAAGTTGCTTCATTGCATGTAACAGCAGCTATGCATTGGTGGTAATCTGTTAAATGATATTGTACATCTTGAGTCAGTGCACCAAGATGGGCCCCTACAATCATCATTTTGATGTATAGTTGTTGTAGAGTTACTTTCCGCAGTGGAAACTGTATTTGGACTAAATTCGGTCCTAAACAGGTTCAACGTACAAAAACGTTAGGAACTTGTTATAATAAGTATTACGCAGAGTAATCGAGTTGTGGTAGCTCACTACTTTCGTATTCGACTCCTACTTATATTAGATGGGAGAGTCTATTATCTATAAACTAGGTGTGTTTCACCATAACAATAGTACAAACACAAACACAGTATGTTCCAGCGCCAACTGCTAGCATACATTCTTTTGGTCTGAGCTCAGTAAAATTAGAAAAACTAATTCTGTTTGGATTTTTTAATTTAAATAATTCTCATGCCTCTTTCAGGCTACAGAGTACAAGATACTTTTATTCCTGAATTCTTCTATAATTCTTTAAGACTGTCTTATAGTCATTTTTTTCTTCACTCTTCTAAAACAGCACAACTTTGTCACTTGTCGAAATCTACATTTTCATGTATTTGGTAGAGTTAATATTCCTTGTTCATTTACATGAATTTTTTTGGCTTGTCTTGCTATATATGTCATGCTGCCAAATTCCATTTGAATTCTTTGAACACACCAGCTTGTTGGAAATATTGTCAAAATTTGTACTTTTTGGGACCTCCTTTCACAAGCTGAAATCTTCTTTTAATTGTGTTAATAATTTCATTCAAAAATGTTAGCAATTAACATTATTTGTTGCATATTTTCATATTATTTTGTTATCTTCATGACATTTTTAATTATTAAATCATTAATTTCACATCACCCATTCAGTCAGTATAAAAATAAAATTATTCATACTAAGAAGTCTAATAAAAGCGTATAGAATAAAAATTATACTCTTTGGTAAAATTGGTCATAAGGTTAAAGAAAATTTAGTTTTAAAACACATTCTTGATTATTGCACTGCTGGTTTTCCGTACTTCCTGAGGTTTTTACTTTTACCCGCGTTTTTCGGACGGTGCGACAGTGTATTTTTCTGTATTGGACTTTGACCTCATGGAGTAGCGTACGTAAATAAAATGTTACTTTCGTTCTGTTTTTAAGTAAAAAGGTAAGCATTACTTTTACAAAAACCAGTTAATTAATATTCAAATTTACTAAAAAGACTTTGAAACACATCTCTAGTACAAATGTTGGATTTTAAAGAGAATTTTAAAAATTTGCTGTTTTTTTCTACAATGGCGTCTCGAGGAGTGAGTGACGAAAAGAATTAAAAATGCTTTAATTAAACTTTTACTTATTTAATTAAATGCCTTAAAAAGTTTATTTATATACACTACATATTTCTTTTAATATGAATTAGCTTTTTAGACTAGTTTCAAATAGAACCGAAATAAGGCATTTAAAATGGGTTTCTCTGGTTACCTTTTGGAAAAAAGAAAGTCTGTGAACGACCTAAAATTGCATCCCCTCCCCTAAATTAAATTTTTAATTTTTATGAAAGCTATATTCGTGATCTGGAGTGCTTGCTTGATCTATTGATATGAAATTAAAAAAAAAAAAACAGCTGACGATAATTGTTTTGGTAAAATAAAAATAAAAAAAACATTGTTTTTTTCGCTACTGCTTTCCTACGCGTGTCCGGTAAAAAAAGAAACGTAGGTTTTACGGTTTAAGCGCTCGAATTTGCTCAAAAAGCGAGTAAATAATTTCTTGTGCTTAAGTACACATCAGGAACATCCGACGATAAAGGATAAACTTTATTAAGAAGAAATCAAAGAGATTAAAAGACATTTCCTTGCAATATCTTCAAAATTTATTAAAATCTTTAAAAATATCCACTCCACTCGGTCAAAACACGACACTGCCGCGCTTTTTTTCGGCCACTTGACAATTGTTACATATTATATTTCTACCACAATTAGAATTATTGTGGAATATAAGACTACCACTTAAATCTTCTTTTCTTGTAAATAAATAAATATATGTTTCATTAAGGGTGACCGACTGCGATTAAGCTGTTTTCAATTTTTATTGTGTTTGCACATAAGTGTCTTCTTTTCTGGGCATAAATTTATGCCATGTGTAAAAAGAACAAAAAGAAAACTGTCGAAATGTTTGTACATCCAAAAAGAAAACACTTGAGACAAGACAAATTAAATAAAAAGCTTAATCGCAGTATCTTGTCAGCCGTCTTATGAATGAAGCTTGTATAAAAGACGGAATGCTTTCCAAAATATACAATTTAATGTAAATTTATAATAATTAAATTTATAATAATTAAATTATTTTATGCACTGGGAAATTTTTTTAGTTTCCCGCCACAAAAAAAAAAAACGTAAATCTGAAACGAGTTTTCATAGAGAAAAAAAAAAGTGAATTTTTATATTACTTACTTTTTAGTGTTTGCATTACGAATAGTAGTCAAAAATGTAGAATTTTCTTGAAAAGATAAATTAAATAAATATCTGGGGGGGGGGTGCGACTACAGAAAAAGACGAGCCCAGTTCTGTCCCAATTTAAAAACTAGACTTGGACCACATTTTTGTAAACATACAAAAAACAAAAATAAACATCTATGACAGAGGCTAAAAAATGTACAAGTAAAAGTTAAGAATTACTCATCATCTACTTACTTAAATCTCCATGGTAACTGATTCTTATAACCAATTCCTCTGTTCTTACACATGGCACAGATTAAATTTAGCTTGATACTTTCAGCCATCTTTTAACAGACACAGTCAACTTAAACCACTGTAGTCAAAAAATACGTGACAATTTCTTTCTTTTTCGCTTGTTCTACTTTCAGTTCATATAAATAAATCTAAGTTGGTTTTACAATTTGCACCAATGAGCAGCGTTAATAAATTATTGATACTTGAATTGAAAGTAAAGTTTGCTACTTGTCACTGTTCGATAAGAAAGTTTTTAAAATAACGCGCCTCTTGTCCAAGTTGAGATAACTCTTTCCTTTCTTTTTTTAAAGGCATATAAGTTGTCTCCCCCTTATTTTTGGTTATGAATGGCTTTCAATTCCCAGTAAAAAGGCAATCCTTAAGGAACAGAAATTTTCCAAAACTGCGTTTCTCTGTATTTGACATTGTTGAGGTACTCTCAGGCTATGCTGGAAAGTTGTCGCCTTGACTTAGAAGCCTCTCCCATTAAAAAATTAGTTCAACATTTTTAGTCAAATTTATAAGGAATCTTCAGCACATCCTTCGATATTAGGTACTTCTGATAAGTGAGAACAAATTAAAAACGAAGATATAACAATATAAAAACAGTAGAGGGAATCCTGGCTGATACTTACTCATGGAGAGCAACACACCGCAGCTTCTTGGCCTCACATTTTCACCTGACTTGAAGTGGAATGACTACATTGTCGCAGTTAACTCCTCCTCAGTTTCCTTAATCCTTCAACAGGGGTCTCTCTCCCCTGACTATAAATACTGGCTGACCCTTCTCTCTATCTCTCTCTTTTTCGACCCAGGCCTTGGGCCGCTACCTCGCACGGAGACGAGGTAAAATCGTTCTTTTTCCACTTACACCAATATGTGACCTCTCACCGATACAGCGTTTCCCATATTCTGGGAACACGCTAAGGACAATACACGTACGTACGACACTCAACACAAAACACACACATAACTTCTCCATACAAACACTCTGTAACCCTTCATGTCGTTGTAATTTGTTATTAATATATATTTGTTTGCATATATGTATCGGTCTTGTTTGTTTCTTTATCTTCTTTGGACTCCATTAAAGTCCAACATTCTCATGTAGCTGGACCGGCCAGCAGGAAATCTTAACCCAGAGATATAACATCCTCACATTCACCCCACGGTCCTCTACAACATCAAATCAATACTTACATCTACTGCTAGTCAAGTTCGATTACTGTGTCGTGCCAGAACGTTTTTCTTCTCAGAGCCCATTTTGCACATTTACAAATCTATTATTTGCCCGTTCATTGAATATTGTTGCTATATCTGGTCTGGTGCTCCTGCTGTTCATCTCAAGGTACTTGACAAAATCCAGAAAAGAATCAGCAAAGTAATCGGTCCTGGCGTGGCATCTCGACTTCAGTCTATCATCAACCTGACATAGCTCCCTTCTGTTTTTTCTACAAATATTTTCATAGCAACTGCTCTGACAAGTTTGTTTTTTTTTTCTCTGGTGTCCGGATTATATGAGTTTAAGCATTCTACTAGATTGGCATCTAGTTCCCAACCTTTTACTGTTGAAACTGTAGCGGACCGTGCGGTTGAAGAGATATCAGAAGATTAAAATTTCCTGCTGGTGGGTCCAGCTACATGAGAATGTTTTAACTTTAATTAAGTCCAAAGAAGACAAAGAAAACAAACAAGACCGATATATATGGGTAAACAAATATATATTAATAACAAAACAAGTTAAACAAAGACATGAACAGTTACATAGTGTTTGTATGGAGAAATTATGTGTGTGTGTTGTGAGTGTTCGTACGTACGTGTATTGTTCTTAGCGTGTTCCCAGAATTTGGGAAACGTTGTATCTGTTAGAGTTCACATATTGGAGTTCGTTGAAAAGAGAGATTTTACAACACCTCCGCGCGAGGTGGCGGCCCAAAGCCTGAGTCGGAAAAGATAGGTTTTACCTCATCTCCACGTGAGGTGGCGACCCAAGACCTGAGTCGGAAAAGATTATTTATTTCTGTATTAACAGAAAATGTGGCACAAGGCCGAAGTGGGGAATGGGGAAAAGGTCGGTCTTCTGTCTTAACTTTTAAACTTAGCTAGCCCCAAACGCTGACCCAATCATACTAATAATATTTCTTGCACCAAAACAACACATTCTTACTTACCTTTCTTACGACACCCACCATAATACCTCAATGACTCTATGAAAATACTAACTAGACCCCATATGTACAATTTATCGTTTGTGCGTGGGGAGGGGAATAAAATAACAATTTTTAAATTTTTAAAATTAACCCCATTGAGTAATTACAATATGAGACAAATAACTATTTACAAGAAACTAAACAAAATCGTGTTAGTAATAAAAAACCCACAATCACTAAATGTGGCAGAAACATCAGTTAACCGGACGAAATTAATGCTGGACTATAAAAATAAAAACATTCATTCATCCCAAGCACTCACACAGACATGCACTCATTCAGACACAACAACAGATACGAAAAATCACACCCGAAACGAAAAACGCCCCGCATCCACCAGAGAACTGACGTCACTTACCACCTAACGAGGGAGGGGATGGGGAATTAAACTTAAAGAAAAATAGGGACAGAGATAAAAGGGGCCAATGTGCATACATGCCCTAGCTAAGTTTACTGGAAAATGAAACTAAAGAATCAAAAACAAAACCTAAGCTAACCTAATTTTGGGATGGGTTGCCCTTGTTCAACCCAGCTAAAGCAATATCCTGATGCCTAACCGGCATCAAAGTGCCACTCCAGTTCAGCCTCTTCCACACGACACAAGCGCGCAAGATTCACCCACCTTTTGCCGAATTCAGATGAAGAGAGCCGCCGCCTTTCCGACCTAATCTTGACTTTAAGCTGATGCTTAAAGTACAAGATCAGTTGGGAAGAGGTAAACTTCTCGCCTCCATAGAATCCATTCTGACGTGTCGTCCAAATCACCTAGCAAGCATAAGAACACACAGTGTTCAGTCCTCGTCAACGGCGGAGCCACATTGCTACAAACAGAAGCGGCCTCAAGGACAAAGAACTTTCCAGACAGCATGCAAACCATGAGGCCTTCAACATACCTGCACAGCGGTGCTACCACCGTGCAATGAAAAAAGGCGTGACCAATGGTCTCGACTTCCCCACTACAGCGGCGGCAGTTTGGATATTTCTCCAAGCCCGCTAAGCAAAGTCTTTTGGCGACCCAGAGGGCCCCACGCATCACCAGCCAGGTGAGTGATGCCTCATTGTTATTGAGGCATTTCAACCCGGGCGCCCAAGGCCATATCGAGCGAGCCTCCTGCTTCGTAAGACCGAGCTCGTCAATCAAATCGTCACGAACGCCCCCACCCTAACTAACACCTGATATAATGCCTTACGAGACAACGTCTGGACGTTGGAGAGGCCATCCAACGCCCGTAAGAGGAGTTCACGATAGAAGGAGCACTCGACTTTGGGTAAACGGTGAGCCTCCTCCTCAGCCGAATGCACACTTCTCAGGGATGGGAAACTCAGAGTCGGAAAAGAGATCGAGGCAGCCAATATTTATAGCCAGGGGAGAGAGACCCCTGTTGGAGGATTAAGGGTCTGAGGAGGAGATAACTCCGAAAAAATAGTTAAATGTAACCACCAACAGTTTCTTTTTCCACACTTCCCGACTGTGGAATTCCCTTCCATTTCCTTGAAAAGATTTAAATGCAACGTCAATTTCCATCTTCTATCTTCTTAAACCACGTTCAGCTTTTATCTTCTCCTTGATCACCCTTGTCGGAGTTAGCTCCTCCTCAGTTTCCTTAATCCTTCAACAGGGGTCTCTCTCCCCTGGCTATAAATACTGGCTGACCCTTCGCCTCTCTCTCTTTTTCGACTCAGGCCTCGGGCCGCTACCTCGCGCGGAGGTGAGGTAAAATCTCTCTCTTTTTCACTTAGGCCAATATGTGACCTCTCACAGATACAGCGCTTCACAAATTCTGGGAACGCGCTAGGAACAATACACGTACGTACGAACACTTACAACACACGCACATAATTTCTCCATACAAACTCTACGTAACTGTTCATGTCTTTGTGTAACTTGTTATTAATATATATTTGTTTACCCATATATATCGGTCTTGTTTGTTTTCTTTGTCTTCTTTGGACTTAATTAAAGTCCGACATTCCCATGTAGCTGGACCGGCCAACAGGAAATTTTAACCTTCTGATATCTCTTCACATCTTCACCCCCATGGTCCGCTACACCTTTATACCCAATCTTTTTCTCCCACCTTCACTCTGTCTAATCCTCTGTGTACCCCCTGGCTTATGATGAAATGATTAATATATATATATGTGTGTGTGTGTGTGTGTGTGTGTGTGTGTGTGTGTGTGTGTGTGTGTGTGTGTAAACGCATCAGCTACGATAAGTTTACCTTTTGTCTTTATTCACAAATGATATTAAAGGAATTTTTTATTTGGTAAAAAAAACCCTAAGAAAACATTGTTCAAACAAATGTTTGAGGTAACATTTAATAATTTACATGGGCACACAACAAAGACAGACAACATGAGCCAAATTTAAAAACAAACGATAAATTTGTTAACACAAAAAAAAATGAATGAATTACACAAATTGAGTGCTTTGTGTGCTAAATGGTGGCCAATAACATGTACGTAAATTATCAATATAAATGAAATATGCCTTTTTACAACAAAAATTATTCTGCTGCATAAAGTCTTCAGAAAAGAAAACTACATATAAAATGTAGAAAAGGAGAAAAGACTTCTCTGAATAGTTTTCAAAGAATTAGTACAATTTTCAAAGCAAAGTTTGTGATAACAGCAAAGAATAGAACAGTCACACCAGCCAAAGACTTTTCCTTGATGTGGAAGCAACTTTGATATTCCTTTTTTAATTCTCATCTGGTGGTTATCAAAAACGCCTAATTTTCGAAACTGCTCCTAGGGAACGCTCTTAAACACTATAAATACTCTGCCATAATTTTCTTTCGTTCTCTTCTTACTTTTCCGTTAATACAACATGTAAAGTTCTTGTGGTAGAACACAACTATAACGCATTCCCTTTTAGAGAAACGCATGAACAATACATACAACACACACGTACATACGCACATTCACTCACTACACATACTTTAGACCAAAAAGTATCCACATTCATTTGTTACACACATTGTCTTTGTCACTTGTAAACCTTTGTTGTTAATAATACATTATCATTTGTTTTTACATATATATTGGTCCTTGTTTGGGCACCTCGAGGCGGTGTAGTGGTTAGCAAGCTTGTCTCGTTTCTAGAACAATTACGACTGAGTAGTGAATTCGATCCTCACTGGGTGCCCCATACATTCGGCCTTGTGCCACATCTAAGCTACGCTTAGAAAATCACTATATATTGGTCCTTGTTTCTTTACATTTCTTTAGGTGCGTGAACTCATCCAGAGTCTGCCATGTTTGTTGTGGGCATTTCAAGAGACACATATGTTTATCCTATTGCGGAATTGTTGGTTATTTAAATTATTAGATCAAAAAGAAAGCTAAAGTTTTGATTAAAAAAAAAATTTAAATCGTTAAATTTGATTTTCAATCCCAAAGCTAAATATTTTTCGAAATCATCATATTTCCGTATAAATCTACATGCTGAACTCGAATTAACAATTAAAATTATGATAAAACCTACCGTTTTGGAGTTATCGACGAGAAAAAAAAATTGGATTTAATCGCGGTTGTTCGCCCACTATTACCGACTTTGTGTAATTAGATTCACTGCGGATCTCTTTCGTAGAGCAATCATAACTTTTTGGCCTATTTACTGCTTTCACTGACGTTCGTTCTCGACAGCCCTTTAGAAGGTAGTTCTTCTTTGGTTGAAACTGGTTCCGAAGTTGACTGCTGTTCTCTATCGCCGATCTCACAGACAATGGTCGAATTCTCACTGCCAAATAGGCAAAGATTCTCCAAATTTATGGAGATTTGGTAGGCTCAGAAGAATCGGGGACTTTCCCCTCCAAAATTGTTATACAAATTTCCAGGTCCCTTCATTGGTCAGAAAATATATTCTTATCTCTGATAAAAATCAAGGCTTTGGGAGCCGGTTTTGAAAGTAAGGAAAAAGATTGGAGTGAGGATTTGAAAAATAGGCTAGAATGTGAAGCTGTAAAATATTGTATTCATGGTTCTCAAATTAAATTCTAATGTGTAATGGCTCAGAATTGTTAATCAAAGAATCAAGTCCCCAATTGCCGTTGGGTTCATAATATTCACTTACGCTCAAATACCCCTGGGAAAAGTATGAATCCACTTCTTCCCCCCCAGTTATGGGTTAATTAGTAAGATTTGTATCACTAAACTATTATTATCTCAAACAATTTTCTTACAGTCTAAAATTAAATATTTTCTGGCTTTAAATAATCTTCAAAGGGTTGATAAGTCAGAAAAAAGTAAAACGAATTAATCATTTTATTTTTAAAGTTTTTTAAATTAATTTCGAGTTTTAAGTGTTTTTAGAGAATTTAAAATTACTTATTTCGGCCTAATTTCATCGACGCTTTTTTGATTTTTTTTAACATAAACTACAAATATCCTACGAGGGATGTATGTGGCACAAGGCTGAGTTTATAGTGGGTTCTCCGAGCCCGTAGGCTTGGCCAAAAATTCCCTTAGAACCCGCATAAACGGGTTCAGGGCCTGTCTACATCCACGGACAGAACTTTGCTCTTATTGAACATGAGGAAAATCACTTCTGAAATAGTTTTACTTTCCTCATGTTAATAACTTAATAGCCAAGGGAGGTAAATCATGTGAACCGGAAGTAGAGAACTCTTCAACGCGGCATTGCCCGGTTTCGGGGATTTTTAAAGTTAAACCAAGAAAAAAAATAGTAAATGGGATAAAAATAAGAAACTGTCATCAATATTCTCTTTGTATAGAAATCTTTGTGAGTATATAAGAATGACGTATAAACTATCTACGTCTGAAGTTTTATAAATGAGTTGTGCATTTTTCTTTTTAGATGATTACCGGCTTCGATAAATATTTGCAATTTAGAGAGTGCTAAAAAACTACACAAGAGAAATTTTTAGTTTAGTTATTTAATATTGTTACTTATATTTTTAAATAAAAATAAGCACAGAATTGTTACTTTACTTTGTGTTTATTTAATAATGATAGTTAAATTAAAATCTCGTGTTCTAAAAAATGTGAATATATTTTTAATTAATATCTCGTTATATACTTTCAAATTCAATTGTTTAAAAAATAGTCAAGACATGACGATAAAACCGGTTTACCGGATCGTTTTAGTTTATATCTTTAATTATTACTTTGTAATTTTTTAGTTATTTAATTTTTCTCATTTCTTTATATTTAAGTTTTTCTCTTTTTCTTCTTTCCTTAAATTTATAATTCGCCAAGTCCTTGACTCTTCATAACAACACATTTTGGTTATACAC
The DNA here is from genome assembly GCA_964036315.1 of Acanthosepion esculentum. NCBI lineage: Eukaryota > Metazoa > Mollusca > Cephalopoda > Sepiida > Sepiidae > Acanthosepion > Acanthosepion esculentum. The sequence continues at coordinate 15,228,307 of OZ038499.1, read as the reverse complement.
TCTTTTTTACTCTTTAGTCTTGCTTCTTTGTCCGTATTTATTCTTGTGCATTATTTGTTTAGTATTAAAAAAATATATTAATGCAATTTGTTTTATTTCTGTAATAATACTGATTTATATTCACGTAGTGAAGAGAAATTCATTCATCATCGCATTTTGTTTTTCAAATACCAAATTCTATTGTTTGTCTTCCTCAAAACACGTGGCCAACTTCATTCAAAATAAACAACTTTGAAGGAAACTTTGATTTACAATTGAATTCCTATCATTATTTTAATTCTATGATTGATTTTTTAAAATTAAGTTGAAAAATAATGATTTTCAATGTCTTATCCGGATCCCCAGTGTTTATTTACTTTTTTTATCTTTCGGTTTTTCATTTTTTTTTATCATTCGTAATTTTAAAATTAAATACAATACAACACATTTCAAGAAAAGTAGTTGTCAAAATAAACTATTTTTTCTGACATGAAATAAAAATATTTTACTCTAGTGAAAATAATCTAACGAAAAGGTTTTGTGAGTAAAATTCTGTCAAAAATTGATTTTCTTTTGGCCTTTTTTTTTTTTCTCTCGGGGAGGGGACATTAAAGCGGAAAACACGGTGGTTAGAAGAACTCTTTTCAAAATATAAAAACTAAGGGATATTAAAGAAAAATATTCCGATGTATGGACAACTAAAAAGCAGTCACCATAAAGAAAGACTTGCATCCCCAAAAATCATTATCATTGTGGTATTTTTAGTATATATATTTATTTTTACATTTCACCCCAAACAATGCCACTAGGACGCAGGGGATTACAGGGGGAGTGAAAAGGAATGAGAAGAATTTAGTGAGGGAAAGAACAATAAAAGGAACAAGAATATTCAAGAAGATGGAAATTGACATTGCATTGGGATCAGCAAGCTGAGTTCAAATTCCGGGCTTGTCTCTTACATTCACTTTTCAACAAATGCCCTCCAGCAATTGGTTAAATAGCAGGGTAGACAAGACTCTCTAGCCTTGAGTGGCCACCATTCTAAGAGAAAGAAAACTCTGATTTCAGAACTGGAGAAGGCAATAGAAAACTACGATATTTCCCAAGAAGTCTTGGTAATAGATACGTATAATAAAGAAAAGGAATCTGTGGAGAGCTGTGATTGTCTGAGTAGTATGGCACTTAAATATAATGTTTTCCTAGGCACCATAGATTATTGTTACTTGTTTCTTGATGGAATCCATAATCCAGTAACAAATCTAAACAAGTATCTTATATGTTGTTAAATATAGTTGTTTCTATTTATGTATATATAAATAAAAAGAAAGAACTGTAAGATAATTAATCCGGTGTTTGTATTAATATTTTTATTTTTACAAAACAGTGCTCAATGTAAATTTACAGAGCATAAATATTATAAATTAACTGATTTAAAATATGATTCCTTCGCTACACAGTAATAACCATGTTTCAAAAACTGAAGCTAAATACTTCAAATTTAGTTATATAATTAAATTAAAAGCATTAGTTCTGTTTCATCTTCAAGCAAATTTTGGAATAACTTATTTTAAAATTTACTTTACTTATTTAGTTTTAAATGCACATATTGTTTCTATTTATAGTCATAATCTAATAATTGTCACTCATTCAATTCAGTTTCTTAACCAAGCTAGGAGAAAAACCCTAAGAAATTACATATGGATGTTGTAAACTAACCATCTGTTAAATGTTAAAATTGAAAAAAAAAAAAAATTAATTTTAAAAAAGTTAAAGAAAATGGTTAATTTCATAAACTCCTTTCATTTAAAATATGTAAAATATGAATTAATCCCAAACTAAAACAATATCAATATTAATTACATTATATATTAAAAAGAATTCAATAACATCATTTACTCAATTTTGTTTATTAGACATTAAATTACGTCACTTAGCATCTTCCATAATTTACCTAAACTTTTCAGTTAGCCTGATGAATATTTATGAGCATTTCTTAAATTTAAAAATTTTGAAAAACTAATGTTTACTTTTGTTGCAAAATAAAATCCTTACATTTGTCTTGATAAAGTCCATCAGAGGAAGAAACATTAATTTTTTCCTTTTGTCCATTTACAGTTATAGTTTTAGTTATATCTAAAATTTTACATACATACATACAAGTGCCTTTTTGTTTGACTTTGTTTTATTGACCAACTTATCTGCTCCATTTTATAAACTATATGAAGCACACGGGTTCTCTTTTTTCTGTAATATGAAAAATTGGACTCTGAGGTCAACATGAAACGGCAACAGTCTGTTTCATGTTTGAACACAGTCTTCAGGCCACGTGTGGTATTTTGGCTTGACTATACTCGTTAATCATGCATTATGGGTTGCAAGGTCTATTGTATTATCCTAATAGTTATTGGGTAGGTAATAACAGTGAGGTTTCAAATTATTCTAGAGGTTATTCAGTCGGAATAATTGTGGGTTTGAATGTAGTTATTTATAATTATATTTTATTGTTATTTTTACTCCTTATTTATTATTGATTACTTAATAATTTGTTGTTGATTATTATTTTTACATTTACTTGTGTTTCTGTGTACATTCGTAGTTTGTCAAGCCAAAACACATTCACTCATGGCTCAAAGATTGTGTTTAAGCATGAAACAAACTGTTGGCACTTGCTATCCAATTTCACATTTACATAAATTCTATCTCTAATATTAAGCACTTTTACCCATTTTAACCTCACGAGTTGATCCGCGTCAATGGCAATCAACAATGTAGCCCTGAGTCCACATTGGCCTTCAAGTACATTCAGACCACCGTAGTTAATATCTAGCTGACTCCTCACTTGTTAATATTATTTACATGTGGGCTATTATCCTCATCTTTGTTGTTACCATAATGTTTAAGCCATTGTGCTCTCTGGCTGATATGTTGTGATAAAAACAACTATGATAAGGACAATAATTTACATGTAAGTAATGATAACTCCTTATCCCAGAAATTCAGACAGAAACTATATTGACATCCTTTATTTTACTTGTATTTTACAAGGATGAAGATCTTGTTAACATCTCCAAGAAATATCCTTAGAGACATTAAACCTATTTACAGGAGTTATATTTGGACTGTTGTCTACATCTTTGTTGTTGTTATCACAATGTTTCAGCCTCAGGTATATATCGATCTAGGTAACCTACAGGGAATTCTGAACTGATCCCATTATTTAATCTCCAGGGGTAGACTGTTCTCATTCCACTGCTCATGTTTAAATACTGTGATAACAGCAACAAAGATGAGGACAATAGTCCAAATATATATAGTGTAAATAAGAACTCCTCATCTCATAAATCCAGACAGAAGGCGATCAGGTGATAATAACAATGAAAATGAAGACAACAGTCCGAATATAAATAGTGTATATAATGGTAACTCCTCATCTCATAAATCCAGACAGAAGGCGATCAGGTGATAATAACAATGAAAATGAAGACAATAGTCTGAATATAAATAACTTATATTATGATAATTTATCATCCTGGAAATTCAGACAAAAATTAAACTTATTCTTTCACCAGATCAATAAAGCTTGTACTTGTTACACAAACAGATAGTCTAATTAAACAAGCTTGTTCATTTTTTTTCCCCATTGCTTACCCAATATAAGAACCACTCAATGTATAGAATTATTGAATCGGGTAGTGTGATGTCCGGGCAAGTATAAATAGAACCCGTTCGGTTGAGGGTGGGACTCTTCAGCAGACAGCAAAGGTAGTTTTATGTACGTAAGATCGGGGATGCTCCTTTCAAGTGTCTGAATTTTTCTTTTCTTTTTATCAGCAATTATTGAAAAATGGCTGCAACCAGAGAACAACGATCCAATGCAGGCAGCCGTATGGCCAAGCTATTAAATGAAGAAGAGGAAGATGATTTTTATAAGACTACTTATGGTGGTTTCAATGAGGTAAGTCATCTTTGTAATTAGAAAAGCACTTGATTAAATATTGTAAAAATCTGTTTAATCCTCAGAAATATTTACTTTGTTAATACGGCAAATGTGTAAAGCTAATTTGGGGGCTGGGGAGTAGGATAAGGTCAGTAGGTTGCAAGAAAAGTGGAAACTTTGCCAACATGGAGGAGTTATACAATGCAGTCGGTGCATAAATGCAATTGCGATTTAGAATGTGCAGTACCACAATACTTGCATATGATGATAAACTACATCTGGCAGCAAGGTTTCTGATCGAAAGATTGGAGGTTTTGAGGAGCAATTGAATCACCTTAATTGCTGTTGTTTCTTGGTGCATGATTTGTGGTGGTAGCACCTGTTAGGGTCCCAAATATGGGAAAGTAGTGAAACAAAAATAAAACACTAAGAAAGTATAAAATATATTTTTATAGTAAAAATACCAGCAATATATCTTTTATTAAAAAATTACCAACAATACATATTTGTAGTAAAATTATCTTATTTTTTATTTTATTTATTTATTTTTTATTTTATTTTTTTTTTATTTATTATATTTCTTTTTATATTTTATTTATTTATTTTTTATTTTGTTTTATATTTTATTTATTTTATTTTTTTTATTTATTTTTTTATTTTTTATTTTATTTATTTATTTTTTTTTATTTTATTTATTTATTTATTTTTTATTTTATATTTTATTTATTTATTTTTTTGCAGGAAGACGATGATATTGACTTTCAATCAGAAGAGTCGGAATCTGACACTGTAGACTCCGACTTCAGTATTGATGAAAACGATGAAGTACGTAGTGATGAGGATTCAGAAGAACCAAGAAAGAAGAGGAGAGCAGGAGTTAACACAAAAGCCTATAAGGTAAGCATAAAATGAAAAGCTAACCGCAAGCTCTTTACTTCAAACAAAATTGTGTAAAAACGAAGAATTCACCAAATTTTTTAAAGAATGTCAGGAAGAAGTTGTGATAATGTAGAAGGTTTGCAAGCCATTGAAAGTAAGTTTTGTCTTGTACTTGAGAAATGTAACAAAGTACCAACAATTAGATTAATCAAAAATGCACAACTAAGAGAAATTGAGGATTGACAATAAATTGAGTGTAAGGAACTGCATGCATGTTGGGTTGCTGAAAAGTTCTTGGTCAAGTCCACTTCCCAAAATCCAACCAAATGGTTGACATCCCCCCCAAAGAAAAAGTGCCACATTTAAACTGGACATAGAAGACACACCACACGTAGAAGGGGTACCACATTTAGACTGAATTTAGAAGAGGTACTATATTTTGCTCGGATATAGAAAAGATAGCACATTTAAACTGGACATAGAAAAGGCACCACGTTTGGCCAAATATGAAAGACCACATTTTTTCCAGATATAAAAAATGTACCACATTTTGGTCAAACATAGAAAAGGGTACCACATTTTTCCCATTTATTGAAAATGTACCACATTTTGTTCAGACATAGGAGAGGCATTACATTTTGGTCAAACATAGAAAGGGGTACCACATTTTTCCCATTTATTGAAAATGTACCACATTTTGTTCAGACATAGGAGAGGCATTACATTTTGGTCAAACATAGAAAGGGGTACCACATTTTTCCCATTTATTGAAAATGTACCACATTTTGTTCAGACATAGGAGAGGCATTACATTTTGGTCAAACATAGAAAGGGGTACCACATTTTGACTGGACATAGAAGTGGCACTACATTTTGACTGGAAACAGAGTAGGTACTACATTTTGGTCTTTGGAAATTAGAGAAAACCGGGGAAAAGTATCTTGACATTTCACTTAATTCTTTTGTTAGTTCAAAAACTGCTCTCACCCTTTATCCTTAAATCTTCCAATAAAGATTTAAATTTGAAAATATATTAATTCTCTTCTGTTTTCATTTCTTTTTCTTTTTCTCTTTCAGGAACCAAAAACTAAGGATAAATCCAAATTTAAAAAAAAAGTGAAACCCAAATCAGAAAGATCCACCGTTCAGATTTATCAGTCCGTTAGCTCAGGTAGGATACGCTTTTCTTATCTATCTTTGCTCTTTTATTTATAGAATGTTTAAAACTCAGATTTGATGCTTGGATAACTATAAAAGAACCGTCTTTGCCAGCTGTTGTACTTAGGTGCAGGCTCTTTTGCCAGATGTTTACTAAAGAGACGACTGATTTTGAAGCACCCTCACTCAAAAAGGGATTCTTTACAAAAAGCCATCAACCTAAGAACACCTAAAAATTACTCACTTTGGAATTTTACCTTTGTAGTACACTGGTGCCAAATTCAGCAAGCTCTGATATTTGAAATTTAAAGTTATCTTTTCTTGTACTCCTACTAATCCCTAATCCGCAAGAGCCTCGTAATAAATCATTTTTTAACATACAAGCTTATTATTTAGAAATATTGTTGAAATGTTTGTGATGGAAAATGAAATCATTAATAATTTTTGCATAAAATAACAATATATTTATTTTGTAATTCCCTTGATAATAAAAACATATTCAGGCAAGAGTGATCTCATGCCTTGTAAGATAGATTTTTTAAAAAATCATTGTATTATATTAACTTTAATATTATTGCCAAATATTTAAGTGCTGCTTTTTTTTTTTGTATCTTGTTTCTAGCCCAGAGAAAATCAGTTCGGCGATCAACAGCAGAAAAGTCAAAAGCCACTCAGCAGCGGGAAAAAGAAAGGGAAGTCCGCCACAAAATGATGAGGGAGATTGCTGCGAGAAAGAATGTCACTGAAGTGAGACGGTTAACACAAGCAGAATTACTCGAGGAAGCCAAAATCACCGAGGAGTACAACTTAAAATCTTTAGGTGATTATTTCAATATGAATTTTATAATTTTCTTATTTAGGAACTTAATATGATGATCAAAATTGAACCAACTCTATATTTTATTCAATCAATGTCTTGTGGTTTTTGTTCTCTCCCTGACTATTTGAGAAAGAAATTCAGTTGCCTTGATCTATCCACTTCCCTTCTCCACATCCTTTCATCTTTCATTCCTATCTGCTCTCGCTCTAAATCTTCTGTAACCCCCTTGCCTTGATCGACCCACTGTCTTTCTCTTTCTCCGCATCCTCTCCTTTACCACTCCTATCTGCTCTTCCTCCAACCCTTCTATAACCCCTTGCGTGATAGTGGCCTCCAACCTTGCTTGGGGTGATATGCTTAAAAAAAAAAAAAAAAAGATTAACCCCCAATTTCCTTAACCACACAATACTGACACACACATGCTAACAGTTTGGGGCAAAATCTTTTTAAAATTCTTACAAAAAAAAACAGTCACAATGATGGTTTTTCTCTTGTTACTGTATGCTCCCTCTTTTTGGGGAGGCTTCAGCCACATCACGTTGAAACACCAGTTCCTGTATGATTACTGAAGTTAAGCAAGAATGAGCCTGGTTATTACCTAGATGGGTGACCACTTGGGAATACCGGGTGCTATAAGCTTAGATGTATGGGTGGTGTCATGGTTAATGGCTCGGAATTGTTAATTGGAGAGCCGAGTTCCAATTCCTGTTGGGTTCATTATCTTCATTTACATGCAAATACCATTGGGAAAGGTATGAATACATCTCTTCTCCCCCAGCTATGGGTTAATTAGTAATACTTGTATCACTGAAAACCATTACCTCCAAAACAAAAAAATTATATAAAATATTTAGATTTCGGCATTAAATAACTTATAGAGGTGTTGATATGCCACTAAACAAAATCAAACAACAAATCATTGGGTTATATCTGGACTATACCGTAAGTTTCTTTTTTTCTAGATTCTTTTAACGATTCAAATCTCAAATCTATAAAACATATCAAATCCTCTTTTCTACAAGTCTTCTAAATTCTGAATAGTTGCCAATTTGGGTTTCTCTACCATAACCTAGAAATTAAAAAGATATCAGCAATGTCATACCTTCATGCTAGCAAAAAAATGAATAAAGTCTTTCTAAAAGACAGTTGTCCTTCCTTTTGACTCCCCCATCAATGTTGTTTTAAAAAGCGATGATTAGAATTTTAATAAAACTCAAACATACAAGAGTGAATTTATACATTTTCTTTATCTTTGAGAATTGGCAACAAAGTTAGTTTTATACGCAGATATTGCGCACCAGAATGCTTTCTCAGTGATGTCTCGAGTCATAAAACATTTTCGGGCTTCCATAACATCAGGCTTTCTCTGCCATGGGCCCAGCCAAGATCGATCGTTTCTCAACTGTAGCTTTCACATGATTGCAAGAATTTGTGATGACTCAAATGTGATCGTTTTACTCATTTCTATGTGTGAATTCTGACCGATTGGGATTTATTTAAATTTGTTGTAAATAACGATATTAAACACTATTTATTTATTAGATTGCTTATTTACAAAAATAATTTATATTTACAAGATTACAAAAATATGTGAGCCAATTATAATTAATTTTTTACTTTTTGCCATTTTATAAAGAAATAAATATGAAAAGAAATATTTTTTATTCATAAATTTATAAAAATGTCTGTACAAGAAAATTTAAATAAACATGTAACAACAAGTAACTGTAATTATAAATTTTGATAAAATGTATTTTCCAGGCACTTTTTTCATTTTCTCTTGCCACAAAATTCACTAAAATGGCTTGAGATCATATCTTCCTCTTACATATTTTGATAACTTTTAATAA
>OZ038499.1:15077184-15217184 GCA_964036315.1 Acanthosepion esculentum | reverse complement strand
CGCAGTAGGTTGCCATTTCTTTCTGTGGTAGACCAGTTGCCATCCAAGGCTATAGAACCCAGTCTTTCCTGTGGGGTTGAAGAAGATTCATACCTTTCCCAAGGGTATTAGCACATAAGTGAATGTAATGTATTTGACTGGAACTCGAACACTGCTCTCCGATTCCTCAATCCGAGACGCTGTTGGTCATGGTAACGGTTATAATAATATTAGGCATTTTCTTATAAGGAAACAACCGGCATTCATTGGCTGAACAGTCAGTTACGTTTTCGGTTGAAATTCATAAAATCTGTTTCTTAAAATAATTTTTCAGGAAAATAGGTTTCTCAGGTACAGTAGTTATGTTTGGGACAGTGAACATGAATGGGTTAAGAAAATACACCAAAAGCAGGTTACTTTGTAGAGTTAACCTGCTTTCATTTAAACACAATAGAATTATTAGTCCTGTTATAGTTGAATAGTCAGCTCGAAAATTGAATTTAAAGCTATTCACTAGTTTGTCAGCATCTGCAGCATCTTCTTAAATGGAAAACGTGGATTCCTTTGAAGTGGACATTTACACGTCTCTGCTCTCTTGTGCATATATACGATCATTTTTCAGCGGATTATCGACTGGTGATGGAAAAATGGATGTTTTACAATACAAACTAATACAGACAATAGTTTATTGGAAACAAACAAGCAAAAGGACAATCAAGAATGGACTATCATTCAAGGAAAGTATTGCAAAATGTATAATGGGACTGCATTGGTGTAATCCACTTTAAGTTGCTGCCAGTCAAGAATATATTGTTTCAATGACAGCAGATATCTATTGTCATCATTTCAGTCAGTCATGTGCCATGCGTGACGCACGCTTGGGCGATCATGTAGCTTTCGACACATGACCGACAGAGCTGATTTGTTTTTACCCGCAGTAGGTTGCCATTTCTTTCTGCGGTAGGCCAGTTGCCATCCAAGGCTATAGAACCCGGTCTGTCCTACTATTTACTGCTAGGGAAGGTTTTACTGAATAGAATAATCAAATGACGGTTGGTAATGAATAATAATACTGAGGACAAGAACAACGCATAAGATTCACCAGCGGTGCGTAGAAGAAGTAATCAACTGCTAGAAGTGAGTCAAGTGAATTTCACACTGAATCTCCAACTGCAGGATATCTACCAACCACCCCACGCGGTCAGATGTGACACAAGGCTGAATTTAATGTGGGGGGTATCTGATCCCATAGGCACAGCCAAAAATTCCCTGTAGATCCCGTATAAAATGGGGTTGGGTAACTGCAAGCCAGAGTTCCTTTCTATATATAGGAAAGATATATTCCCAAAGGCAAATGGTACCATTTGCTTGTAAGTTGCTGGCAAACTTAGCGCCAGCCCAGACCATTTGGCCAAGGCTATAAACGCAGCCGCTTAGTTTGGCTGCTGTAAGCAAACTGAATGACTGACCACTCTCATTACTGTATGAAGTGATGTCACTAAGCGGCTGTCATGTGACTTATCTCCAACAAAGAGAAATAAGCACCTTCAGTATCTCTACAACAGCAACAATCCCGATAGTTTTTGATCAGGTCTTGTGTCATATATATATATATATATATATATATATATATAGCTCTTGAAAATACATTTCAGTTGAGCACTGTTGAGTGATAAGCTAATTCTATAAACAACAGCCACCTGCACTAATGCAAAGCTCTTCAGTAAAATGAATGGAGCACTTTGGCTGATTGGCATTTGTTTACTTTTGTAAAAACAATACGCTAGATTTAGTTGTGTAACTCTACCGAGTGAAGATAGCTCTGGCTGACACCAAATCAGTTGTGTTTCAATCCTGGCTTGAGGCATTCGGAAGTCTAGTCGCACTGAGGAGCTGGGATACAGCGAAACAGTACTGTCTGTGAATGACACACACACACACACACACACACACACACACACACACACACACACACACACACATATATATATATAAGTAAAAGAATCCGTGGGTAAGTAATCCAAGTAGATCCTATCAATATAAATTATTAAAACTGATCCACAAAAGAGAGGTCAACATAATTTTTAATATTATAGAGCATATAAGTGAATTACAACGAATGAAACCCAAACAAATTACCCCCCATACAGATGGCCATTTCATCCATGGGGAAAAAAACATTTCCCTGGACTTGTCAATGCAAAATTTTTTTTTCCATGGACGAAATGGCCATCTGTATGGGGTAATTTGTTTGGGTTTCATTTGTTGTAACTCACACACACACACACACACACACACAATTAAGTTACTAAAAAATACAACTAGTAAAGACTCTTGCCATCTTAATTTCTCTAGCGAATGCCCTCTTAGATATAAAATAGGTGTTATTAAGAATTTTCTCACGCGAGCGCACGAGAACTCATCCTCTCGCACGCTTTTCTCTAATGAATTAAAAAAGATAAAGCAAACGCTGATTAATAACGGATTTCCTAATCAATTGTTGGATTGTTGTTGTTGTTGTTGATAATGATGATGACGATGATTATGATCGTGATAATGATGACGCAATATATCATTTAACTGTAAATATCAATTTTTGATGTTGTTTCCTCGACATCAAAGTTACTTGAAATTATCCATTCTTTAAGGAATCTGCTGTTTGAACATATATAGTGATTTTCCAAGCGTAGCTCAGATGTGGCACAAGGCCGAAAGTATGGGGCACCCAGTGAGGATCGAACTCACTGCTCAGTCGTAATAGTTCTAGCGCGACAAGCTTGCTAACCATTACACCACCTCGAGGTGCCCTGTTTGAATATGGTGGAAGTCAATCACTTCATCACTGATGACATCTCTAATGGCTTTTAGGACCTGCAAGAGTCTTGCAATTCTTCCCACATTACTTACATGTATATGCACACACACACACACACACACACACACACACACACACACACACACACACAAGGGTTGGCTGAAAAGTTCATAGGCAGGCCAAGATACTTATTACTGCCAAAATAGAAAATGTTTGGCTATCCAGAAAGATGGCTAGAAAAATGTCTGAAAATAATCAATGCCCAACACACCATGTGCCTCTCAGGTTTTATTTTCTTGACCTACAAGTATGGAAAAGTTCACGAACATTCAATTGGGGAAGGGCAGGTAGCATAAGAAGCACTTATTTTCATGCCTACATTTAAAACAAAACATTTTCTTTAGTTTGTCTGTCCTACTGAAGGAATTCTAAAATGCAAAACTTCTCTTCTAGGCATAGTCCACATGCCTCTTTGATATTAACCATTGCTTTACGTCAATGCTACACAATACAATTTTGTTATCATACTTGTGTATCACATACTTATTTTGGAGCTGTGGATAAATTTTTTTAGTGAACAAAAATTTGGTATTTTCTGTAGCAACAAGAGTTACAATTAAAATCTTGAACATTTCTTTTTTGTTCTAATTATTTTAGTGCCGATTCTCCATCAACGAAATTTGAAACAAAAGATGACCTTGCAGAAACATCACCCAACAAAGGCGAACGGCGACCTTCCAAGAGATCAGTGTCTGGTCCAAAATGTTCTCGAACCTTCATCACCTTCACTGATGACAAAAGATTCCGTGAGTGCTTTCCCCAAATTAAAGCCAAACCCCCTTCTTCAAACTCAAAGACTCTCTGCCCTGTCACACGACAACCAGCCAAATACATGGACCCAATCACCCAGACCCCCTATGCGACCATTTCAGCCTTCAAGCTATTGCGAGAAGCTTTTGCTCAACAACAGGAAGTCCATGTTGAACAAAAGAGAAAACCACGCACGTGTACCCAACAAGGTGCAACTACCACGACAACAACAGCAACAACAATGGCACCATCGGCAACAGTAGCAACGCCCGTTTCATCCTCCTCGTCCTCCATCATGTCATCATCTTCAACAACAACAACACCTTCCATCTCTCAAGTTTTGTCAGCAACACAAGTTACTTCCTCGACGACTGTAGCCAGTTAGCCAGTCTACATTGAATTTCTCTTAATCTTCATTTTTATACCTGTACCACTGAGCCAAGAGAGAGTGAAAGCACAATGGGTTCTTCATTGCTTCCCAGAACTGTGTTGTAAAAACACAGGACTTGTCAACAGCACTTATTTTTAGTAACCCTCCATTAGTACTGTGGAATTTTCAAACCCCCTATTTAAGATATACATATATCATTTATCTGTCTATATTTCTGAGATGAGGTATTATGTACATTATTTACATTATTCGGACAATTGTGCTCATATTTGTCGCCATGTTTATTACAATGTTTCGGCCTTTCAGTATCTGTCTATATTTCTGAGATGAGCTATTATGTACATTATTTACATCATTCGGACTATTGTCTTCATCTTTGCCGCCATATTTATTACAACGTTTCGGCCGTTGTACGCTCCGGCCTTCTTCAGGTGGTTAGAATGTCAAACTGAACCCTTTATTTCGCTCACTGGGGTGCCATGTTTAATGGATGTCACTTGTCCTGTTAATTCCCCTCTCCAAGTTATCCCCTGCCTTAACCGGGTATTGAACTCACACTCTTTGGGTCCTGTTACTGGATCTAACTAACGCCTTTATCCACTGTGCCATGTGTCCTTGACAGTGACAGGACCCAAAGAGTGCGAGTTCAATACCTGGTTAAGGCAGTGGAGAACTTTCAGAGGGGAATTAACAGGAGATAGCTGATAACTGACATCCATTAAACATGGCACGTGGAACTCGAACAGTCTACCCCAGTGAGCGAAATAAAGCGTTCAGTTCGACAGTCCATCCACCTGAAGAAGGTCAGAGCGTACAACGGCCAAAACATTGTAATAAATATGACGACAAAGATGAGGACAATAGTCCGAAAAATGTAAATAAAAAAAAATAGATTTTATTTTAAAAAACTGAATGAAAAGGACAACTTCAAAAAATTAATTTGTTAGTTTAAAAAATTAAAATATGCAAAAAAAACTAAGTTTCATTTTAAAACAATTTACGATCAGTTAGTACCAGAGAAAATTTTACTGTTTACTTATTTAACTTTTCTGATGTATTATAATTTTTAATGAATGATTAACTCATTGTGAGTCCCACAACTACAAAATGCCCGTAGAAATCCCTCTCCTGCATCATTAAATACTTGAGCTTAACAACTTTAACAAAATATTACAATAACAATCATATGTATAAATGAAGGTCATTATTTAAAGAAGTAGGAGGGTACAAATGAAAATAATTTAAAATTGACCAGTTTTCTATTTCACTGAAGCAGATGTTAAACACACGAGAGCATTATCTTTTTCTCACTGAAACCAAAAAGTCTCTCTCTTTTCCCGCAATCAAAATGGAATAATCCATTTATTTATGAAGTACAGGCAGGTGACTGTGGAACAAGTAGAATCCTAATACGATGTTAGACACCTTCAAGTGTTTTTTCCCTCCATTCCAAACAATGAACAAGAAGGTTACTTTGATCTTAGCATACATTTCCTACCACAGCTATGTCAGAAAGTCTTTACAGTTACATGCTCTGTCAAACATGCAGCATTTATTTTGCGTCCTACTTGAAGAGCCACTTTGATTTGAAGTCATCGAAGTTTCTACATTTGTAAACGTATAAGGTGACTCTCACCCAGGCTTTCCACCGACGTCAATGATCACCCTACGTTGCATTTTGATTCCTAGTCTCATCAGTATGCACTGAAAACTGGGAAAAGGCCTGCTGCATGCTCACATGGTAACAAGATGAAAGACAAAGCTCACATCGAGAAATAAGAACGTGAACCTTGATTCCCATATTAGAGGTAGATGTTTTATTCAGGGCTTCACCTGGGTGGGTGGGTAGGTAAGTGACACATGGGACTCCTTCTGCTATGTCAGCTCTTTCCACTACCAAATCCTCAGCCATCTACACATCACAATGTATAGACAACACATGATCACATGCTGGACAAGTTCATCTCCCCACAAGGACGAACCAGAACTCTCTCTGATCCCAAGCATGACTGTTAACATAGAACTGCACCTGGAGATATACCCTACTTATGGTTTTGTTGCCATTTGATCTTTAAAAAAAAAAAAAAAAAAAAAAACCTCATCCACTCCTTTACTTCTCTGTTCCCCTTCAAAGTGGATTCTGCTTAGAAAACCAGATTTCAAAAAGGGCCACCTGCAGGCTACAGGCGGAAATATTTGGGATCAAGATAAAACCACATCTTTATTTTTTTCTACATAGGTGTCCATAGGATCACACACATGTATAAGGAAAAATTTATTTACACTTTGGACTGTTATCCACATCTTTGTTACTACATTCACAACGTTTCGCCCATTGTACACTCCAGTCTTCTTCAGGTGATTGGAATTTTGAACCAAACCCTTTATTTCGTCCACCTGAGTATATTGTTCTAGTTCCACATGCCATGCCTCTTCCGGATATCAGTATCAGTTATTTCCCTTTCTGCTGTAGCCAGGTATTGAACTCACAACTCTTTGGGTCAAGTCACTGGATAACTAATCCACTGGGCTATGTGACTTGACCCAAAAAGTTGTGAGTTCAATACCTGGCTACAGCAGAAGTGAACAAAAACTTGGAGAGTTGAATTAAAGGGAAACAACGGATACTGACATCCGGAAGAGGCATGGCACATGGAACTAGAACAGTCTACCCCAGTGGACGAAATAAAGGATTCAGTTCAAAATTCCAGTCATCTGAGGAAGGCTAAATCGTACAATGCCCGAAATGTTGTGAATGTGGCAACAAAGATGATAACAGTTTGAACATTTTAAATAGTGTAAATAATTACATCTCAGGAATATAGACAGATATTGAAGGAAAAATTTATTTAATTCCCTGCCTTTGACCATTCCTCAGATGTTTAGTCTGAGACTTTTCCAAAAGATCCTTTTTCATATGCAAATAAAACTGCTTGTAATTTACATAAATATTCTGACTTAAACCAGATAGTTGACAGCAATATTCAGAGAGTTACTTGACTAATCATGAATATTTCACTTGACACTTGCTCAATAAAACATTTTATGAGGTTGTTGAAATGCTGCAGGGTACTAACAGAGGGTTAAATATCAGACTTTATAGATCAATTTTGTATTTCAAAATTAAAAGAAAACAAATCATTTTTCATATTTCTTGAGAGAGAATGAAACTTTATTTTTAAATATCATTTTGGGGTAAAGATCTTTTGTTCACTTATTTTTTATTCATTCTAGATTAATATTCAACTTGATTTTGTCAGGTTTGTAGAAATTTTTTTAAAAATCCTCTGAAAATGATTTCGTCTAAAAGGCGATATAATGTTCTCAAAGATTTCTCTTTTATCTTCTGAAAAATGGTACTTGGGAGGGTGCTGAAAGTAAGACAATTTTTTTATTGATTTATTTTTTAAATATTTCTTTCAGTGCTCTTTTTTTGCAATCACAATGCTTGGAGTTGATAGACGTTTTGTCCACTGAAATAAAGTGTAGGATTTAGTTGGAGAAACAAACAGTACTTGACTGTATTGGAAGTTGAGTCTTCTCTGGCAATCCATCTGGGTCAGTTGGTGAGTGGATTATATAACAGACTGGGATGTTCCATTCTTCTACTTGGTCAAGCCTATTCTTGATTCCTGATTGGCTGATGACTTTGGTGTGGATACTAGGCTCAATAAATATCCATCATTACACCGTGGATGCTGGGTTTTGTATTAAGTTACAGCTCGCTTTCTTTTTAGTAATTCTCAACAAAAATTGAAATCCCAGTCCAGAAATACAGATTTGTGCCCCACTTAATAAGTCACCCATGACTAAAGTGGTTTAAGTTGACGTCCATGGGTTCTAAGATGTAAGATCAAATCTTGCCAGGATTTACTTTTGCCGCCTTTACTTTAGCAAAGATTTGTCAATTCAGAATGTTAGGATAAAATCTGTTACGAAAAAAGAACTAAGCAAAATGAACACAAAACGATCAGCTTTAAAAAAGGACTCGTAACTGGAAAAACCGAATGAAAAAAGAATGTTAACAACAAATACTTTTTCACGCCCAACCCAGTTCTGTGGAATCAGAATCAACGTTGATTTTAAGCAAGCGAATGAGCCAATTGGAGTAAAGTGCCGTGCAGATTCAAATTTTTCCCACTTGTGACGAATGCAGCTATCAATTTTTTTTGCATGCTATCATACTAGTTAACATTCGTGTCAGCTGTTGGCTCTCACGCTGGCCAATAGAATCTTCCTGCCTATTCGTGGCAGCCAGCTATAGTCTCTCACTCTGGCCAGTAGAAAATGGCTGCAAACTACATGAAAACTGCCATAGAAGCATGAAAAAATTGATTATTTCCACTATCGATGGGAGTTGGGAAATGCAACGTCGGTCTTGGCCTTCCCACTAACTTGGAGCATGTGCATGTAAATTTTGGTGCAAATCCATCAAAAATTGCTGCCATGCATTCGTTACACACACATCCTGCCTTTTATTTATATATATATATATATATATATATATATATATATATATAAATGTCTTATAGAGAACAAACATTTTTTGTCCTATCATCTTTCATTTAAAAAAATTCCTTCAAGTTTGCTACACTCAGTTGAACTTTCATCAGGGTCATTTGACATGATGTTTTTGTGAGGTCCGCTTCGCTTAGCTGATAATCGTCAATACAATAAAATAAATCAAAATTTCTATGACATCTTTCAGGTGTTTAACAAGTTATTGGCTGACACTGATATCACTAAAAGGATAACCAGTCTATTTTTAAATGTACTTTTTATTTGCTTGTATTCCTAAGAGAAATAGATCACGGAAAAAGATAATCTTCATTTTACTTGTATTTCAAAAGACTCGGAAACAATCTTTAAAACTGATTTCCACTTGTAAATGAAGAAGAGGAAGATGTATAAAGATGGGTTTTGATAGTTTGCCTAAAACAGTGGTTCCCAAACAGTTCAGCAGAAGAGGATAGCAGGTGAGGCGGAATGATTGAAAGACAAAGATTTAGAAACAGCTTCAAAAAATTCGTTTGCCAAAAATAATTATGATTTCAAAATGTAAAATATTATTATGGATTACTTGTAATTGCATGCATGAGTCCCAGTATAAATAGTTATAAATAATTATTGACAGATTTTTATCATTATGATATTGTTGCCTTATATCCAGTATTAAGTATATACTAACTAGGGTCTGCAAATTGGAGGAGAGAGTTATCAATGATAATGTTCTGACTTTGCACGTGCCATTATCTCCCTTTAACCCTCTCTCCAGTTTCTATTTTTAAATGTACTTTTTATAACATCAAATTTGGGGAGGTACTAGCAAAGTTTCATTCCAAAAACGTACCCCAGAGAAAAAAAGTTTGGGAACCACTGACCTAAAAGTATGTATTTTTTATTGTTTATATTTGGACTAATATCCTCATCATTGTAATAATAACAATGTTTCAGTCATTGTTTCCAGTCTTCTTCAAAGCGTGTGAGTTTCAAGGTAACCTTCAGATAATTTCAAACTCTTTATTCTTTATTCAACATGAGTTGGTGGTTCTTATTATGTTTTTCATGACTAGCATTGTCTCATCTAATAATACTCGGATGCTGCTGCCCTGTTTCTTTTAAATCTGTACTTCCTGACCCAGGAATTGAATTCTGCCACCAAATTCAGAAACCGATGCTTTGATACAAGAACTGACTAAAGTGGGGCAATAACTGAAATAATAAAACTAGATTTCCCTTGACATGGAACAGCAGAATATAGCATTGCAGCACAGACCAGACACCAGGTTTGTTCTCAGGGTGCAGCTTCTTCCAGTTGGACACTTGTGGCTTAAAAAATATCTCCTTGGTATCCATGAAATAAAACCATGAGACGATTGCAGCAATTGGCAAATTTTATTTGGTTGTAACCTCCTGGAGGTGAATGGCCAATTGGTGTGCACCTTCCTTTTCACATCGCAGCAAGTGGTCCCGTTTTCCGCTGCTAGTGGCCACTGTCTTATAGAGAACAAACATTCTTTGTCCTGTCATCTTTCATTTTAAAAAATTCCTTCATCAAGTTTGCTACACTCAGTTGAACTTTCATCAGGGTCATTTGACATGATTTTTTGTGAGGTCCGCTTCGCTTAGTTGATAATCGTCAATACAATAAGATAAATCAACATTTCTATGACATCTTTCAGGTGTTTAACAAGTTATTGGCTGACACTGATATCATTAAACGGATAACCAGTCTACCCCCATAGATTAAATAAAGTGTTCCGCTTGAAATTGCTCAGATCAACAAGCTCTGGAAGAATGTGCAATGAATGAAACATACCAACAAAGCTGAAGACTGTAGTCTGAATGTAAATGATGATGACTCTGCAATCCTAGAAATTCAGACAAAATGCATATTTTCACTTATGTAATGTTTTTCTTCTCTTAAAATACTTTCCCCAAGTTTCTTTATATCCTTGTCCCTTTCAGACTGTAGGCAGTCATGGATCTCCACAGCTTCATTTCTTCTTGAGGAAAGAGTGGAGAGGTTTTCTGTCACCTTCACAGTTTTGAATTCAGGGTTATCTCTCTCTGAACCGTCCAAGTCTACAGAATCCAACTTTAGATTTGGGGAGGGAGAAATGGATTCATGCCTTCATCTCAAGGGCAATTGTGCGAAAGTGAATGCTAAGCTAGAATTTGAAAACAGCTCGTCAATTCCACTTTTCACTTCATTTAGGCAATCATGGGTCTCCACAGTAATGTTTTTCTTCTCTTAAAATACTTTCCCCAAGTTTCTTTATATCCTTGTCCCTTTCAGACTGTAGGCAGTCATGGATCTCCCCAGCTTCATTTCTTCTTGAGGAAAGAGTGGAGAGGTTTCCTGTCACCTTCACAGTTTTGAATTCAGGGTTATCTCTCTCTGAACCGTCCAAGTCTACAGAATCCAACTTTAGATTTGGGGATTCATGCCTTCATCTCAAGGGCAATTGTGCGAAAGTGAATGCTAAGCTAGAATTTGAACACAGCTCGTCAATTCCACTTTATTTAGGCAATCATGGGTCTCCACAGCTTCCTTTGCTCTTGGAAAATATAGGGGAATGGTTTCCCATTGACTTATTCTGAATTCAGGTTACCATTTTGTCATATAGGAATAAAGTCTCGCTGCCAACACTTGGGTTTGAACACAGATCGCCAGAAAGCAAGCACAGTCGACCTCATCTTGAAATAATTAGATCACGTGATGGGTAAGAGGAAAAATATATATATGGGAATTACCAGTGTCTGATTGAGTATTGTTCAAAGGCGTTACAATTATTGTATCTGATTTACAAAGCCTCTCCTACAAACGGGCATTACAAAACATCTTAGGCAGTGTTTCTCAACCTTTTTAAGCAACAGCACACTGCAAAATTTTCAAAGTGTATACAATTGGTTGTTTTGTTTAGTGGCATTCCAACCTTAGGGGTCATTTTATGCCGAAAATGATTTTGAGTGACTTTAAAAGAATCTTAAGTTAAATATATTTCTTGGTTTGAGTAGGCATCTTGAAGTAAGCAGCTTCATGGAGGTATATAGCGTGGTATATTTGTGTCTATTTCAAACTTTGCTAGATTTTGTTATAAAGACCAGTTTCTCTCATATATTCAAGTATTTTTGAAGGTTTTTACTTGGAGGAATACTTCTTTCAGGTTTGTTACTTTGTAGTACTTTTGGCGAGTTCGTTTCAAGTCTAAACAATTTGTCAAAATGTGACATATTGTATAAGCCTCCTGGCATGGTATACAGATCAGAGCTGCCTCCATCCTAAGGAGGAAAGAATGGGTGATGCTCGTGTGGCCCATACAGAGTTTTGCTAATGTTACTTGTTTTTTTCTAGTCATTTCACTGGAGTCATTTATTTCTCCAATTTGTTCCTTTATTGCATGTAATTTGTTACTGGTGTAAGAATTCCATGATTCTTGCCATTTGTTCATTTGGTGTTTGTTAATTGTTGCTATTAGGTCTGTGAAGGGATTTTTATCTTTTGAGGGTTCCAGTTCTAGTGCTTTTTTTGCTGCCTGATCAGCTCTGTGATTCCCCTTTATGCCGACATGACTGGGTACCCAGCAGAAGACTAGTTCCTTATTTTTAGTAATTACATCGATCCTGTTTAGGATTTCGGTTGTTAAAGGGTTATCTGCTTTTCTATTTTCCAATGCAGTTAGTACATATATATTAGTATATGTTTAAATCTTATGAAATAAAACCATTGATTTTCTAAAAATACACGCACATGAAATTTGTGCAGCTCATTTAGTGTGAACCCTGTGTCTGGTGTTTTTCACAATTTCTTCAATGTTTAGTTGAATGTGCAATAAGCAGGCCCTCATTTCTTCTTCAGTTGAGTATAGTCTAGTTTTTATTTTTGATGCTAATTAGGGTCGAGAAATCTAATTCACATAAAGTAGAAAATTACAATAAAACTGGTAAACCTTTTTAGCTAATGTGGGATATTCCTTTTGTATTGAAATCCAAAATGTATCAATGGGTACCGGCGAATATTTTATTTTGAGCTTTCGAACACAAGAAATGGTGGACAATTCTTCTTCTTCACATAACTGAAGTTCGATATTAGAAGAAACATTTATGAAGGGATTTTTAATCATACATTTGCAGCATGGCAGTTTAGAATCACTAAGGCTAGAGAAACCAGTCTGCACTTTTATTCGACCTCTAGAGTTAGAAAAAGGGCACGTGTGTGAAAGTGAATGCAAAAGAACAAGCTAAAAGTTGAACTCTGCTCACTGATAAGCGTTACAATATCTATTTTACAAATTTTATTCTCGCCAATGCAAATGATAAAAAAAAAAATAATAATAATTTCAAAACATTTTATTGAGCTCACAGCATATCACAAAAAAAAATTTCTTCTCTGGAAGGAACAGACACACAAAACTCCAGAGAGAAAGAAGAAAAATTTAGAGCTTATTTTAATAACTAAATGTAAATGAAAAAAAAAAAACCATGGAAGAAATTGCTTTATTTATAAATACATGCTAAAAAGTTCAACTGCTTTTTCCTTTTGCTTTTCTTTTGAGGGACAGGCAGTTCTCAGCATTCCTCATCAAACGGATCTCTTTCTCTTTTGCTGTAAACCTTTTTAAAGTCTTCTCCGAGCATATCGAGATCTTTCTCGCTTTGGATTACACCCTGAAGAGAGGAGGGAAAAAAAAAAAAAAAAAGGAATGGTTATTAATTTATATCATGAAGATCATGTCATGAATTCTGTAATCCTTTAGTGTCGTAGAGGCACCACATGTGCTGCAGCCATGACAGCAATGCTGTGTCTAAGGCAAGATTGTCTAACGAAGTCCACTCTTCCTCAGGCTGTTTTCAAATTCAGTTCTCTTTCTCCTAAATGGGTTGCCATGCAAGGCAAGAGAGCCTAATCTGCCCTGCTATTTAGCCCATAGATGGAGGCCAACAGTTTCATGCCTTTTCCAAAGGAATCAAGATGGAATTGAACTTGAATTTTATGCACTGATAACCGCCATGCTGCCTGCACATCCATATGGCAGTAGTTTAACTGTTAATTGGCACAGAAAGCAGAACAAGTAAATAATGTTCAAATTAAGGTCCTTGGAAAAGGTATGAATCCACATCTCCCTGAACTTTGTCCCAACTTGACGAAATATCTCTTATACTTCCCCATGTTTTATGGAGAAGAGTGGGGGAATAAGTGTTTGGGCAAACCACACTCTCACTGGCATAAAAGAAATGCTGTTACACTCATTGTCAAGCTCATCAAGGTCTTGCCATATATTTCTTTTATATAAAGTGAGAAATGGTTATTTCAATTTCTAGAAATACATTGAATATAATATAAAATATATATATTGAATTTTATATTATATTCAATGTACTTGTAAAAATATCTATATATATATATATATATATATATAGAATTTTATATTATATTCAATGTACTTGTAAAATATATATATATATATATATATAATTTTATATTATATTCAATGTACTTGTAAAATATATATATATATATAATTTTATATTATATTCAATGTACTTGTAAAATATATATATATATATATATATATATATATAATTTTATATTATATTCAATGTACTTGTAAAATATATATATATATATAATTTTATATTATATTCAATGTACTTGTAAAATATATATATATATATATATATATATATATATATATATATATATATATATAGAATTTTATATTATATTCAATGTACTTGTAAAATATATATATATATATAAATTGAGTACTGTTGAGTGATAGGCTAATTCTATAAAATAACAGCCACCTGCATTAATGCAAAGCTCTTCAGTAAAATGAATTGTAGCACTCCGACGGATTGACATTTGTTTACATTTGTAAAAACAATACGCTAGAGTTAGCTGTTGCTCTCTGTCAAATGAAGATAGCTCGGTGGTAGTAACTCTGACTGACACTAAATTGGTTGGGTTTCGATCTGGGCTTGAGGCATTCAGATATCTAGGAGGAGCTGTGATACAGCAAAACACTACTGTTTGCGAATGACATATATATATATATATATATATATATATATATATAAATTTAGTCTTAAAGAATGAAAACAAAAAGAATTTAACCTTTACAACTCCACACTAATTTTCAGAGTTGTATTCCTTCGATCCACATTAATTTTTGTGTGTGTTAAGTTTTTGAAGGGTGGGTATATTACTAGCACTGTAACTTTTACGGTTTTAGAGATATTGTCATAAAATTTTCAGGGTATTTGCATGAAAAAATGTTGAAAAATGTAGACATATTTTTTTACAGTACATATAATAAATTTTGTGAAAAAAAATTAAAAATATGAAAAAGAAAAATACGATAGAATTGATGAAAAATGATTCCTACGCATCACATCGTGAAAGCCTTGCATATAAAAGGTGGGGGTCTGTTGTCCAGTAAAATGAATACAAAAGTCGCTTTATCAAACTTATCAACAAAACCAAGTCCAAAAATGCTTTCATTTCTTCAAAGCAAACTTTTTTCCAAGCTCGGATTTGTGAGTTGGGCTTTGCTGTTTCACTGAATTTTGTTTTCACATAGTTTGCGTACCGGTTAGTTTCCACTAAAATTAACTGAATAACTTCTTCTGGATAAAAGAAGATGAAGAACAGTCTACCTCACTAGCTTCTTGATCAACATTTGTAGGCCTAGGAGTATAGGAAAACACTAGAAGGCACCGGTGATTGTATGCTTCGGATTGGTTGGAATCACTTTCATTCTCACTGTCACACACATCACCAATATCTGTGAGTAAATCCGAGAAATTGTTTGTCGTTCTCACTGTCCATGAAAAGTTCCTCTATTGAAGTAACATATCCACGACTTGCCCTGGGTGGGGTCTCAATTGTGATCGAAAAAGGAACGTTTTTAAAACGCTTTATTAAAATACACTGATAAAATAGCTATTATAATTAGGACAAAATGACTGACATCCTGTCATTCCCAGTTCATATCACAAGCTTAATGACGTCATTTCCATAGTAATAGGTTATTTTTAGAAACATATTTTCCTTTTGAAACAAATCAGTGTCACTTGGTGAACATGTCTGTCCAGAGAATATTGAGAAAGAGTATCACTGGCGGGCATGTACACCTGCAGAGTTGTAAAGTTAATCTTAATACGTACCTTCGGCAAGTAGCCAATCAATTTCTGGGCATGTTCCTTTAGCAGTTTCTGCCTTTCTTCCTCCACAATGGCCTTCTTCAGTTCTTCCAGTTGTCTCAACTCACGTTGCATTTCATCTTCCTCGTGCTAAAATCACAGAAAGATAACACATTGAACATCATCCAGGCAATAAAAGACATCTGCTTAAATTTTTGCCTGCATTACAACAGACACAGATTTGCATGTAAATGACGGTTGCCAATTAAACTTGCGTCATTCTTTCTTCTAACTAGCATTCAGAGTGCTTTCAGCTATACATGTAGCCATTTTCAAGGATTATATTTTAAGTTAAAATAAAAACACCTTGTCTGTCGTTTTCAATGAAATGTGTATGAAAGGATTGCTGCCTAAATACAAATATATATATATATATATATATATATATATATATATTATAAATTAATTGATTTAAAATGTTTTTTTTCGCTACATAGTGATAACCATGTTTCAAAAATGGAAGCTAAAGCCTTCGAATTTAATTTTGTTATTAAATTAAAGACATTAGTTCCATTCCCTCAAATTTACATTGAGCACTATTGTGTAAAAATAAAAATATCTATAAGAACACCGGATTTTATATCTTACTGTTCTTTCTTTTTATTTATATATATATATATATATATATAGGCATGTAAGTTTTATTATATCTCTTTACAAGAAAAATGTCAAATCTATTCTGGAATTAGAATAGCAAAAGCACGAGTTTTGGAAAGACCTAACAGAAGAACTCCTCCTTCCAGATGTCACTTACCTTTTCTCGGATTCGTTTTACTCTTCGCTCCTCAATGATTCGTTCCACTTCTCGTCTGTGATCAAGTTGCTTCATGCGACGTTTCTGGGCATTCATCTGTTCCAAACGATCATCTTCAGCAAATTTGGCCATCATCTACATCAGAGAAAGATTTTTTTTTTAAAAAAGAAAAAAAGATGTTTATTCAAATAAGCAATTTTGCTTTCTGAGATGGTTCTATTCAAGTAGCTCATTCATCAAGAATCCAATTCCCTGACCTCACCCCCCAGAAGCTCATTTGTCTAGGTTCTGCCACAGTTTACCAAATTAAAGTGAATTGAAAAATGTTGTATCCAGGCTTCAGGTTGAAACCTGAAGCTTGAATACAACATTTTCCAATTCACTTTCTTGTTAATTTGATTTTATGACTCGAGTTCTGCAGCAATGTTCAGTCCAGTTTGCTGATTTAGTATGGTTTTATATTTTAGATACACTTAGTAGAACTGTAGATCCCAAACTAATAGGTCTATATAGAGATGACAAACTCATTTTCATCCCCAATAGTAATGGTCCATTAACAGCGAAGATACAAATAAAAATCATTAGGGCCTTTAAATTACTAGGGTTCAGAATTAAGATTTTCTCTAACCTTAAAATAGTTGATTATCTAGACATCACCCTTAACCTTAATGATAAAATGTTTAAATCATACCATAAAGTGAATGAAACCCCCACCTATATTAATGTTAACTCTAACCACCCCAATGCCATTGTGAGACAGATACCGACCACTGTTGGCACTAGGATTAGTCGCTTATTGTTCAGCATAAACATCTTTAATAAAAATAAAGAATTGTATGAAAATGCTCTCCATAAAAGTGGTTTTAAAAATAAATTATCTTACCTAATTCTTATAAGTAACATTGAAATATCGAAAGTGAAATGTAGGCACAGAAAAATAAAAATTATATGGTTCAACTGCCTCTTCTGCAAACTGTCAAATATTAATATCAGACAGTATGTTCTAAATAGATAAACATTTTCACAAAAACAACCCTTTAAGTAAGATCTTCAATAGGAAAATTATTAAAATTAGCTATTCCTGCACCAATAACATGTACAAAATTATCAACTTTCATAATAACTATATTTTAAGTTCTAGTAAGTCCTTGTATGGAACCCTCCTGTAATTGTAGAGATAAAGAAAGTTGTCCAGTTGAGAGAAAATGCAGATTTACTAGGGTTATATACCAAGCAACCATTTCTCCTAAAAAAAAAAAGTTAAATTACAATGTTTACATTGTAATTTCTGCAGCAGAATGTAAACAGATTTTATACCCATAGACACTCTTTTACCAACCCTCAATTAAAATACCACACAACTCTTTAAAAAACTTTTGGGAATTGAAGAAGAAAGGTCTGAACCCACAGATAGACTGGAAAATTATAGGTTTCACTCATACTCCTAATAATTTGCTTTGATTAATGTATTTTATTAATTAGATTGATGTAATTTATGTTTAGAAGAAAAAATTGAATAATAAAATACATTAATCAAAGCAAATTATCAAATCAAAGGAATGAATTAGTTTTAAAATGTCGACATAAAAACAAATTTAAACTTCTATAATACAGATTTTAATTCATTACTTAATTCTCTAATTTTTCAAATATCGAATGTATAACTATTTCTATATTTACATTTTTTCACTATATTAATTATATCTTATAATTGTCCCCTGTTCTAAGAAATCTCTTTCTTTTTATCAATTAAACCTCTTTATCTATATATTTTAAAAGTTTTTTTTTTTAGGTTTTTTTAAATATAACTTTGTATAGTTTTTTTTTAATATAATATTACTTGATTTACATTAAAGTTAAAAATGTATAATTTATTTTATCTTAATATATTTTTATTTTTTAATATTTTTAAAAATATATTCTTACTTAAATTTAATATAAATTATCTAAATATGAGATATTTTTAATCTTTTTAATATATCTTATTCTTAATTTATTATTTTTTAAGTAGGAACCTAACTTTTTATATATATAAAATTTTATTTTATTTTATATAAAACTCCCTTTTCAGCCCACTTTAACTTCAAATTAACACCCCATTCTTCATATAATCCCAATTTAATGCCATAAGGTTAAGATCTGGGTTTAATTTTATAAAACCTCTTTCCTTTAAGGCAAATACTTTCCAACCTCCGCTAACCACCATCTTGGACATTTCATCCGACTGAAACATCGAAATGGATAAATTCTGTATTAATATTTTTGACAGCCGCCAAAGTTAAATTTCTAATTCCAACACAAACACAGTCTATACACCAGGGTTGAATAAGACTGACATTGTTTTGTCACTTGAAATAGATCTATCCCCCCCCATATGAGATAATTTTGGATTTAGTTGTGTAATACTATTTATTAGCTCTGTTATATTAAATACATTGAGCTCTTTTTGTGAATCAGTTTGAATATTTTATATTACTAGGATCCACTTGGATTATATACCAACAGATTTATTACCTGTAGTAAATATATATATATATATATATATATATATATATATATATATATATATATATATAAAGACATTTATGATATGTTTAACGTTTTTTTTTTTCTGTGGCCGAACAGTTAAGGCACGTCACGCGAAATGACGGTTCCGTATAGGATACAGGTTCAATTCCTGTCAGAGAACGAAAATTTTCTATGAAAATTTCTCGGACATTCAGGCCGGTAAATGTTATTTAATACTGTTTATTATAAAACAGAGCATTTGCTTAAATACTTGTATCTATAAAAAGAACATTAAACATATCATAAATGTCTTTAAATAAATTGTCGGACTTTGTCCAATTCAAAAAATATATATATATATATATATATATATATATATATATAAAAACTGTCTGTGCTGCTATTTACTCATAGCTGGGGAGAGAAAAAGAAGATCCATACAATTCCCAAGGGTATTAGCATGTAAGTGAATGTAATGGATCTGACTGGAATTTGAACTTGGCTCTCTGATTCTTCAATCAGAGCCGCTATCCACTACTCCGCCGTGCCTGGGTTCTATTGCTTTGGGTGGCAACCAGTCTCGGAGAAGGAAACTGAATTCAAAAACCAGCCTGGAGAGGGATGGGCTCCGTCAGGCTATCTTGCCCAAGAAACACCACTTCTACTGCTGCTGCAGTGCATGTGGTTCCCCTACAACCCTGATGTGCCATGAGATTCAAACAACATATAAACAATCTGTGAGGGGGGTACAAAACTTAATTATTGCTGTAAACACGGACATGTTAAAATATGTGCAAAAAAACATACTAGGTGTGCTAAAAATTAAATTCTTTATTAATTTTATTGAAGAAAAATAAATTACAGTAATTTAATATTAACTATGGTTTATGCCTTTGGCAATAGTTAAATCTTAATTTCAAAATTGAGGGGGATAGGACAAGATGGAACAACTGAGTGACCATAACGATCGATCAACAGACCTAACACCACCAGACTTTGTTTTTGTGGGGTGTATCAAAAGATCTTGTTTACAGGCTCGAACCGAAAACAATGAAAATTAACGTAGAAATGTGTCAAATGGTTTGTAGAAGTGTCGCCGATAGGGTTCAGTGTTGTATTGAACATGAAGGGGGGCATTTTGAACACGTTAAATAGTCCGTTAATAACAAATCATGTTGTTTGGATGTGACAAGACTTTTAAATTTTCTTAAACTAGCGTAAATTATTTTTGTCCAATAAAATTCAATAAATAAAAAGAGGTGTTAATTTTGCCACACCCTGTACAATGATGACTAAAAAATATCAACAAGGGGGGGAAAGAGCAAGGATAATAAAATAAACTCCCCATAAAGAGGTGAAGCAAAAGGACAAAAATGGGCTAACCAGTGGTTCTGATTTCTTTCCTTCAGAGGAAGTATGTTATATATATATATATATATATATATATATATATATATATATATATATATATATATTGATGCATGTTTCATTAAATAAAATAGACAAATTTTGTCTATTTATTTAAAGTAAATTCCTTTCATATTGTCTGATAAGCTTAATAACATTATCATTGAAAGATGAAATAAAATCACCATATTGATACATGTTTTTTTAATCCTGTCTAAGCTTTCGGCTTACATAAGCCATTATCAAAGATGACAATTACATTTCAATATATTAAACAATACACGGACAAAACAATGACAGTCTGTTTTTGTTGCATGAAAAATTTCCAAACAACAACAAACTCGTGTATACAAAACTGGGAAACTCTCACAAAAAGAAGACTGTTGATAAAGCTATCAACAAATTTGTTAATGATGAGAATATATGAAAGCTGAAATAATCACACCCATGAAGTTCAATTTCGGTAAATTCTATTTTTGCTTTGTAAAATGGAATTGTTTTCTGAATTGTCTGGAGGCAACAATTCAGATTGGATCAATATACCAAGATAAACTGAAGATCGTCAGCATCTTTTTGATGTCTACTTATTTGACTTTGTACATTTTAGATAATTAGAAACCCAATGAAGGCCAGGTAGTTCTGCTAGTATAAATATATTATCTCTCAGAAAGAACATTGTTAGAACTTTGCATCAATCAAAACAACAAAAAAACAAAACAAAACAAAAACAAACGACCACTTCAAAGATATAATAACTGCTTACCATTTCCCTGAAACGGCGTTCTTCTTCTTCTTCAGCAACCTTCTGCGCAGCCCTCAAAGCCATTTGCTGTTCATTGATTCGTTGCAATTCTATCCTCGCCCGGATTTTCTTCTCCAAAGCTGCCTGCAAGATATTTCACAAACAATTCATTAGGAAATTATAATCATTTTCCACTGTTTTTACTGCATTTTGGGTCACAAATGCTGAGGGAGATTCAGGAGCCCTTGCCCAAGTTTCCCACTAACCAAACACTGATAACCCTACATTGCATTTCAATCCTTAAGCTCACTGGTTGATTGATTGATTCATTCATTCATTTTCTACGGTTTATCAACCCTTTGTAGGTTATTTACAGCCAGAAAATATTTTTAGATTGTAAGAATTCTTTAATTTTTGAGATAATAAAGGTTTTAGTGATACGTCATAGCTGGGGGGAGAAGTGGTAGATCCATACCTTTTCCCCAAAGATATTTGCATGTAAATGAATATAAAGAACCTAACGGGGATTTGAACTTATCCATTACACAACTCATACATACTACCTTACAGCACTTAGTATTCCCAAGCAGGTCACCCATCTAGATACTGACCAGGCTCAACATTGCTTCACTTCAATGATCATATGGAATGTTTCAATGGGATCTGGCCATAAGCCACAAAGTAAAGTCGAATGTAAATTGATTTATCTGGATCCAAAGTAGAGAGGCCTTTTTATGACTATGTAGTCAATAAAATATTTTATTATTTTAAATTTTATTTTTTTAGTAGATATCCCTTATTTGAGTAGACACTTCGTTTTATTTTAAACAGTATTTATTTCGTCTTGGACTCTCAAGAAGACTTATTAAAGGAAATGCACCCTCTGGCAGGATTTGAAACTTCATCCCCAGTTTGCAAAAGAAACTGCCATTTAATCCTATGTGCTTCGACCACAAAGGGCTTCACAATCATGCAAGGTGACATTTGCCTTTAAAACACATTTACTTGTTCAGATCTTCTTGAAAGTCATAACTGTTCAGTATCATATCTGAAATGTAAACAAAGCAATTTCTAAAGAATTAATGGAGTGGGATTTTACAAAAATAAACCCAGTAATTCTTTATGGGGTTGACCTCGGTGTCCATATATATATATATCTGAGGTGAGGTGTTATGTACACTATTTACATTACTCAGACATCATCCTCATCTTTATTGCCATATTTATCACAACGTTTCGACCGCTGTACACACCAGCCTTCTTCAGGTGGTTGGAATGTCAAACTGAACCCTTTATTTCGTTCGCTGGGGAAGACTGTTCTAGTTCCACGTGCCATGTCTAATAGATGTCAGTAATCAGTTATCTCCTGTTAATTCCCCTCTCCAACTTCTCTGCCTTAACCAGGTACTGAACTCACACTATCTAACACCTTTATCCACTGTGCCATGTGTCCTTGAGGACATCTGTGTATGAATTTCTGGGTAATATAAACCTAATGAACCAGTATTGCAATTTTTGGTGTTATCATTGCATGTTTTTTTACCAGAGCTCATATTGCAATTTTGTTGTTATCATCACTTTTCTCTGGCACTCCTTATTACTGGTTCCCATATTGTATTCATTTCTATGCTTGTTTCGGCTCAGGAGATTTTTCTGGCCTAGCATATGTGATAAATATGGCAACAAAGATGAGGATGATAGTCCGAGCAATGTAAATAGTATATATTATATATATATATATATATATATATATATATATTAGGTCATATATATATATATATATATATATATTAGGTCATCCCATAAGTTCTGTCCGAATTTTAACTTTTTGTTAAAATGAACGAAATTTAAAGAGTATTTTATAATGTCTAATGGAGCTGAACATTATTTTTATGTTTCGATGCATTTAAACTGATCAAATTTTATTTCAGAGAACAATAAAATTAAATTTTGTTTGATTAAAACCCTGCTAACATGGATGTACCCAAGAATCATTTGAGGCACATAATGCTTTATGAGTTCAAGAAAGGAAACTCAGCAGCCGAAGCAGCTAGAAACATTCACTCAGTTTATGGAGAGGAATGTGTGAATGAAAGAATTTGCAGAAGATGGTTTGCAAAATTCAGAGGTGGAGATTTCATCCTTGAAGATGAAGATCGAACCGGACGTCCAGTTGAGTTTAATGAAAAGCTTCTTGAAGCAAATCCTGCTTTATCAGTTGAGGAATTGACAGTGGTTCTCAGTTCAAACCATACAATTGTTCATCGTCATCTTCAACAACTTGGAAAATGGGTGCCTCATGAATTGTCTGAAAACAACCTCAAATCCCGAGTTGACATCTGCTCTTCTCTCCATTCTCGCCAACTTGTTTCACCTTTTTTGGATAGACTTATGACTGACGACGAAAAATGGATCTTTTATCGAAATGTTAAGTGTCGTAGACAGCAGCTTGGTAAAGGGGAAGGACCCCAGCCACAGCCGAGAAGGGAACTTCATGGGAAAAAGGTTCTTCTTTCAATCTGGTGGGACTGCCAAGGAATAATCCACTTTGAATTCTTACTACCTAATGCAACAATTAATGCTCAAATATACTGTCAGCAATTAGAGCGTTTGAACCAAGCTTTGAGGAAAAAAAGACCTGCTCTAGTGAATCGAAAACGGGTGATGTTTCATCAGGACAATGCACGACCACACACAGCAAGAATCACGTCACAAAAGATCGAAGAACTCAGTTGGGAGAAAATTCCTCATCCACCTTATTCTCCCCACCATGCTCCTTCAGACTACCATTTGTTTCGTAGATTACAGAATCATTTGGAAAGAACAGCTTTTGTAACACAGGAAGAGGTTAAAACTGACATTTGTGAGTTCTTCAAATCAAAGCCAAAAGAATTTTACAGTAATGGAATTAGTAAGTTTGTTAATAGATGGAAGGAAGTCATAGATAATCAGGGAAAATACAGTGTTGATTGAATCTGTAATTAAATGTAACATTTGGTCACTTGTTTCAAAATTCGGACAGAACTTATGGGATGACCTTATATATATATATATATATATATAAATTTAATTAAAATTAGAAAACGGACAACCTTAAGGGTCCACTGATTATATTTTATTTCCACAGGAAGGTTGTTTTTTCTGGTTTTTCAGATCACATTTCCAAGCATAAAAAAAATTAAATTTACATATTGTTTTTATACACTTTTGAGGAGTAGTTTTAAGTTGATGTAATGTGATAGAGAGAGGTGGAGGAGGAGGAAAACAGATATGGTCGGAATTAGAAAAGGAAGGGAGAGATAGGAATAATTTTAAATCTATTTTTATTAAAATGCTTAAGAGTAAGGGAGGCGGGTAAGGACTAGACATTGACTTATTTAATAAGTCATCTCATAGGAAATAAGACAAATAATGCACCATCAAGAAGTAAGCATCATTCGACTGCATGAAACACAAAAGCAAAATAAGACAGCAAACAGTGTTCCTGCTGCACTTGGATACAATACATTCTCCTGTACTGTTTGTGGTCTTTTGTGCAATTCTCGAACTGGTCTCAAAAGTCATGCCTGTCATAGACATGCAGATAATTAGCTTGTGGTCGTCGGAACCTCATACATTGAACTTTATGGGAAAATCCATCATATATATATATATATATGTGGTACTTAGTGGAAAGTGCTAAATATCTGTGAGAAAGCTAACATATTAAGTTGTATGGATATTAGTTTGTAACCCTGAGTTTCATGCTTTTGTAATCATCAGACAAATGTTTGAGATTATATATATATATATATATATATATATATATATATATATATATATATATATACAGTCCATATAGACAAATATTTACGAAATATAACAGGAGAGAAATATGGTAGAAAGATTTATTCTCCCATTTACATTTCCCCTGTAATCGGCATTATTATATCCGTGATATAACAATATTGTATTTCACGGACGGAACAGAATGACTGAATGGAAAAAGAATGACAAACATGCTTTGTTCTCACAGAGAGTTTTATACCACCAAGACATACACAAAACTATATATACACATGTCCCACATGGAGAAAAATATATCACATATATCTACACAGTGAGCAGAATGTAAGGAGAAACAAAAAGGAAGGGTATTACATATAACATGGAGATTCTTCATGTGTTTCTGGAGAAGCCATGTTTAGGACTCCAGATTCATCTGCTATATCCCAGGTAAAGACATATTCCACGAACAGAATGGGAAATGACGAGTTTTCCCAAAGTGAGGACTGCAGATTTAGCTTTGGTCCAGGCCAAAAAAGCAACCATTTGGTTTGGCTGCAATCAACAAATTGAATGACTGGCCACCCTCGTTACTATGAAATGACATTAGTAAGTAACTGTCACATGACCCATGTGACTATCTCAACCAAAGGGACACATTAAAATATATCATAACAGGCAACACTCTAACATTATATTTTGAGTGAATTTCTCAAAGTAATTTTGTAAATTTAAGCCTGCAAAATTTTTGTTATAATTATTGAAATAAATATTTGAATAAATTTCACACTAGTTTTCTTCAACAGAGACAAAAAAAAAAATCAACTGAAAATTATTTTACATATATTTTTTCCAGACTGTCACTTAACCTTTAGCACTCTGTAGGTGACTATTTTCACCAAGCAAAATGTTAGTCCTGCCAATGTAAGTTGAATTTGTAGTCATATCCTTCTATGGCAACACCTAAAAGAATCCTGAGTGAAATTGTGAGCCAGGCTACTGCAATTTCAAATATATAGAACTAATAATATATAAAAAACACTACATTCTGAGGAGATTCCATATACAGTAAAAGAGGGAAGTGATATTTATAAATGAAGAAGACCATAGTTGATATGCCCTGGCTTACAAAACATACTACCATACAAACATTTATATACATAAGGAATAAATAAAAATAAACTTGCCATTTCTTCCTGCCTTGTTTTTTCTTCTTGTTCTTCAAGACAGAGTTCCAAGCGGATCTTTTCTAATTCCTCACGCTCTCGTTCCTGGCGGGCAATCTGCTCAGAAAGCTACGACAAAAAATAAATAAAAATAATGTAGTCACAGCAAAAAGAATGAAAGAGTAAAATATAAAACATCAGAAGCTATTTTATGTTTTTATTGAATTATTTTCATCAACAATTCCCCCCCCCTTTTTTTTAAATTATTGTAGTTATCCTTATCCATGATAACAATTTAGCCCCCCCCCTCTTAAATCATTTCACCCCCAAACAAGGCTATAATGCCACTAAGATGCAAGAGGTTAGTGGGAATGAAAGAGAATGAGGAGACTTTAGTGAGACAAAAGGACAATAAAAAGAAAAGGATTCAGGAAGGCAGATGATGACAACAGATGTTACATTTGTCCAAGGAAGTGATGGCTGAAAATAAAGTCATTTCTATGACAAAGGATATGGGACAACGTTAACAAAATATTGCATTAACAAGCATAAGTATGAATACAGGTCATTATTTAAAGAAGTAAGAGGATACAAATGAAAAGATATGAAAATGACAAAGTTTACCATTTCGCTGAAACAGACACGCATGAGCTTTATCGCATCCTCTATGATTCTTCGTTCTCTCTCTTGCCTGCTTTACTTTATTCCCACATTACATCGTTAATATATTATTTAAAGAAGTAAGAGGATACAAATGAAAAGATTAAAAACTGATTTCCTGAAGCAGACGTTAAGTGCCTGATAGACTTATCGCTTCATCTATTTTCCCTTTCTTTATTATGCATGCTTTCTTTTATTTCACTAAAACCAAACAGCTTCTCTGTTGTGAGAGAGAATATCTCCCTACAAGTTTGAACTCGGCCTTCAGACAAAAGGCATAAAAATACTCCTACATCAAGAGGAGTAGCAGGAGCAGCAGTAGCTTGAACGGAAAACAGTAAATCACAGCTAAACATTCTCTTCCCTAGTTTCTATTCTATATTGTTTCCCTGGACCAAAAGGTACAGGGAAACATAATATAGAATATTATTGTTAAAATATAGAATATATTATTGTTAAAGTATAGAATATATTATTGTTCAAATATAGAATATTGATAAAGTATAGAATATATTATTGTTCAAATATAGAATATTGATAAAGTATAGAATATATTATTGTTCAAATATAGAATATTGATAAAGTATAGAATATATTATTGTTAAAATATAGAATATTGATAAAGTATAGAATATATTGTTAAAATATAGAACATAATATTATTAAAATATAGAATATTGTTAAAATATAGAATTGTTTTTGATAACTCAGTTACAGCACTCTCCGAAATACCTTTTTTTTTCCTTCCCTCTATCCTTGCAAAAAAATGGAATGGTTTGCTATTTATTTGAGGTAATGGCAGAGTATAACAGATAGGTAAAAGGTGATAGGTAAAAGGTGTACAATTATAATATGATATTAAACTTCATACACAAGAAATATAAAAGACAAAATGCTATCCAATGCAATATTTCATAAGTCAGAGTAGTACAGTTTGGTGTGATCACACTAGTTTCTATACATCTATACACTATACATCTACCCCAATTTTTGGCATATGCTGTTGTGAATACTTACCACTTGGTGTGTCTTTGAGAGAATGGCTTCACGCTCAGCTTTCTGTTGTTTTTGTTGGTGTTGCCGTTCACTCTGCATTTGACCGTATTCCAGGATTTTCTTGTTTTCTTCCTCCATTTTCAATCTCTCATGCTCCTTCCAGCATTCTCTTGCTTCTAAGAATTCTGTGATATATGCCTGTGTTTCTTGCTGCTTGGCCATCTGCCGTTCGCGTTCCCTGTTAGAGACCAAACAAGAAACTTTCACAAGACGTTCTATTCTAATTGATCTGGACCACACCAGGTGTGACACCACACGTTTATTTAACACATGTCACTTCTTTTCCTTTCTGCAACTATTATTTTAAACTACAATTTTGGAAAGTGAAAATTTCACTAAACCATCTGAGGGAATTTCTACAGATTAACGTAACCACTGAACTTTTTTCTCATGTTTCAAGTAGAATAATAATGCATATGCCACTGACCATCAGAAACGATTTGCTCTTATGGTTTTCAAAGAGTCTCAATAATCCCAATGACAAACAACAGCTACTGTCTGTAGCATTGTTATTGGCTGCTATGGTTGCACCTTCCATTGTTGTTACGACATTATGTTCAAAGCAACAGTGTGGAAGACGCTGACCCAAAGAAATATATGAAATAATGAGCATTCTTAATCTTATAATTCTGGCCACTATTTATATTATTCAGACTATCGTCCTCATCTTTGTTGCCATATTTATCACAATGTTTCGGCTGTTGTACGCTCATGCCTTCTTCAGGTAGTTAAAATGTTGAACGGAACACTTTATTTCGCTCACAGGAGTAGACTGTTATAGTTCCATGTGCCATGTCTAATGGATGCCAGTTATCAATTATCTCCTGTTAATTCCCTGTAAGCGTTCGGAAAGCAAAGGAAATATTTGTCGCAGATTAGTTCCACAACGCAGCGAACAAATCACTAAGTTCAGACTCGAATATCGGGGGCAGAAAGCAATGCCGAAAACTCGATTCATAGGTACTATCTCACAAATCCCTATGCATGTAACCAGTCAGAAAAATAACTCACTCTCTGACGAACGTGGTAGCCAAAATACACCAATTTTTCTCCCCGATTCGAGAACACCAACTGCTTTTATCGGCCAAGCATTTTTTTCCATTCGTCAACAACTGGAAGAGGACGCCCAATTTTTGCATATCTGTCTATATTTCTGAGATGTACATTACTGTCCTCATCTTTGTCGCCATATTTGTTACAACGTTTCGAACTTCTTCATGTGGTTGGAATGTTGAACTGAACCCTTTATTTCGCTCACTGGGGTAGACTGTTCTAGTTCCACGTCCCATGTTTAATGGATGTCAGTTATCAGTTATCTCCTGTTAATTCCCCTCTCCAAGTT
The DNA here is from genome assembly GCA_964036315.1 of Acanthosepion esculentum. Lineage (NCBI taxonomy): Eukaryota > Metazoa > Mollusca > Cephalopoda > Sepiida > Sepiidae > Acanthosepion > Acanthosepion esculentum. Next base: position 15,188,080 of record OZ038499.1, on the reverse strand, counting down.
CTCCACTGCCTTAACCGGGTATTGAACTCACACTCTTTGGGTCCTGTCACTGGATCTAACCAAAGCCTATATCCATTGTGCCATGTGTCCGGTTAAGGCAGGGGAGAACTTTCAGAGGGAAAAATTAACAGGAGATAACCGATAACTGACATCCATTAAACATGGCGCGTGGAACTAGAAAGTCTACCCCAGTGAGTGAAATAAAGGGTTCAGTTCGACATTCCAACCACCTGAAGAAGGCTGGAGTGTACAACGGCTGAAACGCTGTAACAAATATGGCGACAAAGATGAGGACAATAGTCTGAATGATGTAAATAATGTACAATTTTTGCATATCAAAATACTTTTACAGTGACTCCTGCGACAGACTTGTTTTTTTAATTTAAATATTCTGTCTTCAGCATGTCATGCAGAATACGTGCCCTTTTTTTGGTAAGTAATTTTCTTTTTTGCCACATTTTCCGTCGTAGGATACACATGATGCGCTGTCGCTTGGTTTGACGAGGTAAGTCGCCGTTTTCCTCGCTATATTCACCTCTCCAAGTTCTCCATTCCCTTAACCAGGTATTGAACTCGCAATGTGGAGGCAGAAAGTGGAGGTACAATGGCCGAAACGTTGAGAGAAATATAGCAACAAAGAGGAGGACAATAGCCTGAATAATGTAAATAGTGTACATAATACCTCATCTCAGAAATATAGACAGATACCGAGAACTTTGGGATATAAAAAAAAAATGAAGTGGTATGACAGATATTAACTGATCCACTTGTTTAAAAAAAAAAAAAATCGAAAAAAAAAAAAAATCGAAAAAAAAAAAGGGAAACATTTTTTTTGTGGGGAGGGGACAATTTCTGTAGATTGGCATTCATTAGACCTGCCTGAAGCTGGTAAAAATGTCTGAATAAAAAATACTGATATTTTTTTTTTATTTTGAGATTTCAGGAGAAGGACCTGTTTATAATATACAATGTCAAATTGACCCCTGGTTTCATAAAGAGTTATCTGTACTTTGTTTTTATTTACAAACGTCATGTTTGAAACTGTACTTATGTCACTGACATAAGCACAGTTTTAAAATTTATCGTGTTTATTCAACCCATAGCCGGGAGTCGAAGAGATGGATTCATACCTTTCCTAAGGGTATTTGTGTGCAAGTGAATGCAATGAACTTGACAGGAATTCAAACTCAGTTCTCTGATTTCTCATTCCGAGCCAATATCCATTACACCACAACACAATGCAATAATTATTATTTACCATTTTATATTTACAGTACCAAAAATTCCTTTGAAACAAGGTGGTATCAGCACATTCTTTCAACAACAATACATGCCATAACAGAACATCCCTTTCTAAATATTTTTGGCATTTAAAAAAAAATTCATAAATCTCCTACAGTAAAATATTAAAAGTAACTAGAATTTTTAAATCCTTACATGACCCATGTCTTCTGTGTTGACAAGGAAAACTGCGTATTATAAAGTTTCTGAACAATAAAAATCTGTTAAATCAAAGAAATGAATTAACGGTGTTACGCAGGCATTGTCTACCTTTCACCTTAAAATATAGTTAAAAGAATTTTTCATAAATAATTAAGCATTACAATTACATAGACATTATTTCATTAGTACATAATGGTCCACCTAATATTATTTGATTTTTTTCAATTTTTGTCATATTTTAATCTGAGAACTTTGCAAAACAAGGGAATTAATCTTAGAGATTCTTGTGCAAGTCAGGGAGGAGGGGTCAAAAGTCTTGTTCAAAAATACCTCGTCATTATGAGATCTGTAAGCAATCCTCACTGGTCGCGTTGGTGTTTGACCAAAGTGAGAGGCAATAATTTTTCTGGAGCTAGCTTTCTCACCAGAATCACTGTTTAAGAATAACCATCTTCTAAAAAAATAACCATTTTCTCAAAGAAGCTGGCAATCACTACAAGACAAAGACTTCCAGAAAGAAATTGGAACTCCTGAACAATAACAGAAATAAATGATTCCTTTTCATAAATTCTTATGTGAACTTGCGACGGTATCTGAAGACATTCAAAAACCATACTCACTTTTGGTCCTCGTCTAAAATTTTGCGGACAATTTCATCAATCATACGCTTCTCGTGCAAGAAATCTTCATATGCCTGCTGCTTTTTCTGTTCTTGTTCTTCCAACTGCTTCTCCAATTGTTGCTGGTAAACCATTTGAAGTTTCTGTCTTTCTTCTTCTTTGACTTGTTCCTTGCATTTAGCCTTTTCTAATTCTTTGTTCATTTCATGGACAAGTATTGTATCAGCTTTCTGCAAAACATTTTGACAAATATCAGATTACAAATTCATCAGGAATTATTTAATTAAAACTTAAAGTTTAGATATCTGCCTAAAACATATACAATGTGCCGCCAAAGATAGGAGGCTTCGGGGAAAAGTGCCGCCAAAGATAGGAGGCTTCGGGGGAAAAGTGCCGCCAAAGATAGGAGGCTTCGGGGGAAAAGTGCCGCCAAAGATAGGAGGCTTCGGGGGAAAAGTGCCGCCAAAGATAGGAGGCTTCGGGGGAAAAGTGCCGCCAAAGATAGGAGGCTTCGGGGGAAAAGTGCCGCCAAAGATAGGAGGCTTCGGGGGAAAAGTGCCGCCAAAGATAGGAGGCTTCGGGGGAAAAGTGCCGCCAAAGATAGGAGGCTTCGGGGGAAAAGTGCCGCCAAAGATAGGAGGCTTCGGGGGAAAAGTGCCGCCAAAGATAGGCGGCTTCGGGGGAAAAGTGCCGCCAAAGATAGGAGGCTTCGGGGGAAAAGTGCCGCCAAAGATAGGAGGCTTCGGGGGAAAAGTGCCGCCAAAGATAGGAGGCTTGGGGAAAAAGTGCCGCCAAAGATAGGAGGCTTCGGGGAAAAGTGCCGAGATACGAGACTTCAGAAAAGTGCCACTGAAGATACGAGACTTCAGAAAAGTGCCACTGAAGATACGAGACTTCAGAAAAGTGCCACTGAAGATACGAGACTTCAGAAAAGTGCCACTGAAGATACGAGACTTCAGAAAAGTGCCACTGAAGATACGAGACTTCAGAAAAGTGCCACTGAAGATACGAGACTTCAGAAAAGTGCCACTGAAGATACGAGACTTCAGAAAAGTGCCACTGAAGATACGAGACTTCAGAAAAGTGCCACTGAAGATAGGAGAGTTTGAAAATGCTCAATCTGCCAAACTTTTAAGTAGTATCTCACATGCCAAGATTCTCTATACCATTGTTGAACAATAACAGAAATGTCCTCCCTGGCAAGTCTCTGACCTTTGCCTTATAACAATGGTAAACTACTGTACTAAAACAGCTTCCCAAACATTTACTGCATACCATTGATAACCCCTCAGTCAACAATTGTAAACAATAAAACCAAACTGTTTCTCTAACATTTACTGCATTCCATTTAACCCCAACTAACTAAAATGGTAAACAACACCAAATGGCTTCCTTAATATTTACTGTATACAACTAATGTCACCTGTTGGTACCAATCATGTTGGAAATGGCTACAAAAACACCTCCATTCCCAAACTTATAGACAAAACACACAGATGCATGCTGGGATTTTTTTATCTAGCCAATAGCACAGGCCGCTTTTGTCTCATCAGACTGCGTTCTGTTCTTTTTGTCTTAAAGACAGAACGGTGCGATTGCTTGTCTGTATCCCCTTTGTGTGTTAACACCATTCTTAGCTTTTGGAACTTTTTTTGCATTATTACTCTAGCTTTGCCTTGCATATCTTGTTTGCTCAATAATATTTTTGCCCTGTTCTTTTCTTTGTTAGTGTTTATTGCAAACTTTGTCAATTCTGTTTGTTGGGCATTTCTGCCAATTCCATTGAACCAGGGCCAATTACTTCACTCAAAAGACGAAAGTGCGTGTGTAAGTGTTTGTACACTTATATATGAGTGGGCATATATATATATGTGAACAAGTATGCAAAAAAAGCCTCTAATATATGCATATGCCTGGGTGTATGCGCATGTATATATATATATATATATATATGATAAAATATAGTTTTATGATATATATATATATATATGATAAAATATAGTTTTATGATATATATATATATGATAAAATATAGTTTTATGATATATATATATATATATATATGATAAAATATAGTTTTATGATATATATATATATATATATATGATAAAATATAGTTTTATGATATATATATATATATGATAAAATATAGTTTTATGATATATATATATATATATATGATAAAATATAGTTTTATGATATATATATATATATATGATAAAATATAGTTTTATGGTGTGTGTGTATATATATATATATATATATATATATATATGATAAAATATAGTTTTATGGTGTGTGTGTATATATATATATATATATATGATAAAATATAGCCATCCCAAAAATGAGACAATATAGGTATTAATGAGCTAATAATTCAGTTGTATAAAAATAAAACGTAAATCATCTGAAGAAGGTCAGAGCATACAATAGCAGAGATGTCATGAACATGACAATGAAGATGAGGACAATAATCTAAACAATGTAAATAGTGTAAATAATTATAATACCTCATCTCAGAAATATAGACTTAAGAATAAAAATCATTAAAAATCACTAAAATTGCATTTGCTTTCTTACCATCTGTTGTAATCTCTGTAATTCCTTTTCAGCAATCTGTGCTGCCCTGGCTTTATTTAAATAACCTGCCTTTAGTTTCTCCTCCAATTCACGAATCTCCAGGCTTGATGCAAACGTGAGGAGGTGAAAAAACAATAAAAGAAAAGAGAAAGTTTTTGAAAATTATTTTGCACGTATCTAAATCAAACATTTATTGACAAATCAGAAAAGCTAAAAATGTTATAAGTTGTGTGCAAAACTAGCCAGTGTCTACATTCTTGAAGACAAGAGACCGAATACAGAATAGAATGAAAAAAGAAAATGCTGAAAACTTTTGCCCAAACCTCATATACAAGATTCACAACTGTTTAAACAATTACTATACTCCCTATGCATTTTGATTCGTGTTTGATGACCTGTCTAGAGAGATTGAGTTGCAAACCATTAAAAGTAAAATCAATACTTCCCCATACACCCTTGTGCAAATTAATTGTAACAACCGCTTTAGTTTTCTTTCTTTCATCATACGGTCAGTTTTAGACCCACTGGAGTGACAGGGTGTAATCGATTTCTATTCTTTCCTCAGATTAGGTCATTTGCAGTGGTGTGCAGTAATATGAATCTATTTTTGTGTATAGTTTCTGTGATGTACTCATAAGGTATTTACAAAAGCATTATATACACCCGTGTGCAAATTAACTGAAACAACCGCTTTAGTTTCCTTTCTTTCACCATTCGGTCAGTTTTAGACCCACTGGAGTGACAGGGTACAATCAATTTCTATTCTTTCCTCAGATTAGGTCATTTGCAGTGGTGTGCTGTAATATAAACTTATTTTCAGGGTGTATGATGAAATTTGTTTGGCCTTGAAAAATATTGCATCATCCATGATTGCATCAGATTTTTATCTTGCCCAGACACTATTGTCTCAACTGTTGATTAGTTGTCCTGCAGCCATTGTCTGCGATGGACGTTACTCCAAGAAAGTGTAGAAAAATTGTAACACTTCATGAACACACTGGTAAGCCTTACCAGTTTGCAAATGAAAGTACTATGGACTAGCTCGGAAATCCTGCTGATTTAAATCCATTCAAAAATCTGTAGTCAATCTGCAAGGAACGACTTCTTGGAATGGACATATGAAGCACTAACATGTGCACTGGGTCATGTTTCATTGGAAAAATACAAAAAAAAAAGCAAATAATAACCAAATTATTTGTTTTGTTTCAATTTGCACAAAAATGTGTGTGTATATATATATATATATATATATATATATATATATATATTCCAGGAAATAAGAGTGTAACTAAAACTAGCTTACTTTAATTTCATTATCTGTACTTAATCCAGTTCAAAATGAGTTTCTTTTCAAGCACTTATTACAGATTTTTTTTAATCCTTTCACCCCAAGTAAGGTGATAAAGCCACTAAGACGCAAGGGGTTACTGAGTGTTAGAGAATATGAGAAAAATACGCTATTAAGGAGATAAAACAATAAAAGAACCAGAATTAAGACAGAAAATAATGATTGACATTGCATTTAAATTTTTGAAGATCAAAGTTGACAAGAAACCATAAGAGAGTTCCACAAGCAAGAAGTGTGACAGAAGAAACTGTTAGCACAGAACTTATGGCTACATCTTGGCTCTTTCAACTGTAAAACGATGAGACCTTACCACCAATCTAACACTGCACTTAAATTCATAAAGTCTAGGTACCATAGAGGGAAGTTCATCCAAACAATTACCATGAAAGTATTTATAGAAAAGGCAGAAGGAAGCTATGTTATATAAGGGGGGAATGTGACTGAGTCTGAGATGCCAGGTCAGGACCTATAACATTGCAGATTCTTTAGATTTTATCAAGAATCACTAAATATATATATATATATATATATATATATATATGAATGAAATGTTAACATGCAAATAAAAAAAGTGAATCATGCTATAAAAAGGCAAGTCCATATACCACAAAATAAATGAGTCTTGTATGTCATTAAAAAGCAAGTAATGTATACCATTAAAAAGTGTTATTCATATGCCATTAAAAAAATTGAGTTTCATATGCCATGAAATAAGGTAAGCAAAATAAGTAAAACTGATTTCTCAAACTGAATGATTGGTCATTGGTGTTGTGACGAAAGACATGACTTACCTCAGAATTTGAAACGAGCGTGAATGTGTCTTGCCTGCAAAGTGATGACAAAAAGAAACATGGCCGCTATTGAAGACACAATTTATGTGTGCCTATCTTGTCCAAAACGAGATGATATTTGCACACATGCAAATTTTGGCCGTATTGGAATGGCATAAAAAGCGGGGGTGCCAGCAGCACGAGAGAAGGGAAGTCATTAGGTGGACAGTGTGCAATAGAGCTGGACGTACGGATTGACAGACGGACAAAGAGGAAGTCGAAGTAGGCGCGGCTGAGTTGGTGTCTGTTTCACAACCGCCCAGTGTAATGACCAAGAAAAGGAGCAACGCAATCCATTTCCTTGAGGCGACCGAAGAAGAAGAAGAAAAAATAGCTGACCTGCCAGCGAGCACCACACTGCACTTTTTGACACCCCCGCCCTCATCACCAGGTGTCAAATGAAAAAATTTTTCTCACTTAATTAAAAGTGCATTTTACATTTCAAAACTGGAAGTTCTGGCAAAAAGCAAATTCCACATCAAATAATCCAGACCATGTGACATCATCCCTCTTGGATTTCCTTAAATTTTTTTTTCACCAAACATAGGTATCATTAAAACTAGAAAATCCTGAAAATTTGAAGATCTGATTAAAAGGGGTTCCAAAATGATTGCACTTTTATGATTTGGGCCCATAAGTGGGTTGTAAAAATCAATTTTTGTTTGTTAATTCACAATACCTTAACCTCAAAGGCAAGAGAATATTTTTAAAATTTTTGGAACTTTTAAACCATTGTGGATATTGAGTGTTTTTAATTGTAAATATTTTGCAAACAATAGAGTAACTGCAAGTTCCTCCACCTTGCCCAAAGATGACCTAGAACATGAATTTACATGAATAAACAGGCCACTCACCTGTTCTCCCGGATTTGCTGCCTCATCTTCTCATCACGCATTTTTTCTATATTTCTACGTTTTATTTCCTGGGCCAGCCTTTCCTCTTGCTCCACTTGCTGTTTGTGAGCTATCCGGTTTCTCTCAGCCTGGATAGAATTTACAAATAAATAAGCTGTACATTTTAGGTACTTCAGTAAACTAGTCTAAAACAATGAAACCGGTGTTGAGGAATACCATTCTAAAACATTATGACCACAACCTAGTACTTAAATTGTGTGCCTTTCAATCTTTCTGCCTCACCTGCTATCCTCTTCTGCCATACCTAAGAGGTGCACTGCACCATTTGGGAACTACTGCCTTAGTCAAACCCATAAGGGACATAGGAAAAGAAACTACTAACAATACAGATATTTACAAAGCTTACCTTAGTCCAGTGGTCCCAAACCTTTTTTCCTCTGGGTTGCATTATCGGAATGAAAATTTTATGTGACAAAAAGTACATTTAAAAATAAAAAAACAGAGAGGTTTAAAGGGAGATAACTGCAGATTCGAAGGCAGAGCATTATCATTGATAACTCTCTCCTCCAATTTGCAAACCCTAGTTACTATATATAATACAGGATATAATGTAAAAATATAACAATTATACAATCGGTCAATAATTATTTATAACTATTTATACTGGGACGCAGACATGCAATTACAAGTAAACCATAATAATATTTGAAGTTTTGTTTCTCGATCTTTGATTTTCTTTCAATCATTCCACCTCACAAGCTATCCTCTTTTGCCACACCTATGAGGCATGCCACACTGTTTGGGAACCATGGTTCTAGACCAGGGGTGGGCAAACTACGCCCCGCGGGCCACATGCGGCCCGTCAAATGATTTCATGCGGCCCGCTTTAAAATATTATTCATTAAAACTATATTTTTCCTTTGAAAGCCCTTTATTTTGCCAATGTTAAATATCAATTATTTTGGTTTATATATACTATGAGGACCAGTAAAACTATACATTCTTAGAATGCGGCCCTTGTACTAAAAAGTTTGCCCACCCCTGTTCTAGACTGTTTAATTGAACTCTTCAAACATGAGAAATAATAACAAGAGGACATGGTGAGGCAAATTTCAGCAAGGCAAGAGAAATGCAGAATTGCTTACCTGAAGGAGGCCCTCCTCTAATTCACGTTCTTTTCTCTCCATTGCCAACCTTCGATTGTATCTCCGTTCTTCGGACATTGCTTCAATATTCTTATGGGACTGTGCCATGTTCTCTAATTCCAGTTGTTTCAGGATAGCTTTGCGTTCTTCATCTGCCCGGTGCTGAGACTGCAACAGTTTCTCTCGCTGCTGTAAAGTGTATCTCCGCACATGTGCCTTGACACAAAATAAAAACAAAGTAAGCGAAAGCACTTAAACAAACACAAATATATAATGCATGGTTGTTCATTTCTGAATGCATGTCAGTAAGGGCAGCGGCCAACTAATCTCAGTTGCAGATGCCTGCTCAACCACATCTTTATTTCTTATGCAACCACAGAACCAACCTGTGGTTTATACGGTAACTATGCTGAGCAGACCATAGTTACAGTTTCTCTATTGTTAAATAATCTGGCGTGATAAACTGTTTAAACAAGGTGAGTATGCTCAAACCCCTAGTCAGGATGACTTGTGACTTTGTGTTAGCATGACCACAGAAGAACCCTCGGTCATGTTGACTTGCGACTTTGTGTTAGCATGACCACAGAAGAACCCTCAGTCACGTTGACTTGGGTCCTGTCACTGGAATAACTAACGCTTTTATCCGCTGTACCATATATCCTTGAGAACACATGGCACAAAGAGTGTGAGTTCAATACCTGGTTAAGGCGGTGGAAAACTTGAAGAGGTGAATTAACAGGAGATAACTGATAACTGACATCCATTAGACATGGCATGTGGAACTAGAACAGTCTACCCCAGTGAGCGAAATAAAGGGTTCAGTTCGACATTCCAACCACCTGAAGAAGGCCGGAGCATACAACGGCTGAAACGTTGTAATAAATATGGCAACAAAGATGAGGACAATAGTCTGAATAATGTAAATAGTGTACATAATACCTCATCTCAGAAATATAGATAGATAGATACTGAATACATAGCAGTATTATCAAAAAACTACCTGGTATGATGTATAATCTCTGGCATTAATATTTCATAGGAATTGAGATTGACTTTAATGCATTTATCAAACCTGACAAATTTTAAATGTTTGTTAAGTTATATCAATACAATATATGGTACATACTGGTATGTATTGTAGGTTGTTTGCTATACAATGCATTTAGAAAGACTTAGTATCTCAATATACAGGTAAGTGGTGTGACCGTATGTAGTTTTGATACAGATTACTGTATACAGTTGCCTGACTTCATTTACTGGTAATAGGGATGGCATGTACTACCCACAAGTACCCCATCCGAAGGTAGTTCAAGCTTGATTGTGAGGTCAGGACTTGTATAAGAAAATCATTATTATCTCCAAAAAATCCTTACAATCCCAAAATATGTTTTGGCTATAAATAATGTTAAAAGTTGATAAGCCATAAAAAACATGAAAGAACATCTTTCTGCCACATGCTTTATTTTTTTTTTACAACAGTCTGAGGTAAAATTAATTATTGCTGCTGTACGGATACAGAGAGTGATTGTCTCCCTTTGGTTGAGATGTCATATGACGGTCACTTAATGATACAACTCCAGTGATGAGAGTGGCCAGTCAGTCAGTTTGCTTACAGCAGTCAAACCGAGCGGTTGCTTTTTTTTATCCAGGGCCAAGACTGAGGGTAAGCCTGTCTCTCACAGCAGCTTACAAGCACATGGAGCCATTCCACTTTGGGAATATATCTTCCTCAGATATAGAAAGAAACTCCAGCTCTCATTCCTCAATTTGGGAAAACCTTAGACTCGCCATTTGCTCTTCATGGTATATGTCTTCACCTGGGACATAGATGAATCCGACCCATTTGAGTCTGGAGTTCTAAACATGGTTTCTCCAGAGGCACTGAAGAATCTTCATATTATATGTAAGACCTTTCCTTTATGTTTCTCCTTACACTCTGCTTTGCCGTGTAGATATATGTGATATATTATTCTCTGTATGGGACATATGTATATATATGTATATATTTTAGAATTGGACATAGTCCAACAATTCATTTAAAGACATTTATATATATCATGTTTAACGTTCTTTTTATAGATACAAGTATTTAAGCAAATGCTCTGTTTTATAATAAACAGTATTAAATAACATTTACCGGCCTGAATGTCCGAGAAATTTTCATAGAAAATTTTCACTCTCCGACAGGAATCTAACCTGTATCCTATACGGAACCATCATTTCGCGTGATGTGATGTCATTTGTTTACATTTGATACGCTAGAACAGATATGAATAGAAGAGATTCATGGAAGATTTAAGTTTAAAGATAGTAAAATCGACCTTGCTAACCAGACGCTGCTCTGTGGCCGAAAGGTTAAGGCACATCATACGAAATGATGGTTCCGTATAGGATACAGGTTCGATTCCTGTCGGAGAGCGAAAATTTTCTATGAAAATTTCTCGGACATTCAGGCCGGTAAATGTTATTTAATACTGTTTATTATAAAACAGAGCATTTGCTTAAATACTTGTATCTATAAAAAGAACGTTAAACATAATATATATATAAATGTCTTTATATATGTATATATAGTTGTGTGTATGTCTTAGTATTATAAAAGTCTCTTTAAGAACAAAGCATGTTTGTCATTCCTTTTCCTTTCAGCCATTTCGTTTTGTCTGTGAATAATGGTGTTATTATATTATGGATATAATAATGGTTATAATTGGGGGGGGGGATACAAATGGGAGAATAAATCTTTCTACTGTAGCTCTTTCCCATTATACTGCCAGATCCAGGCTGGGGCTGTTCAATCCTCATATTCTGAAGAGTTAAAAAATATTAATGCACTCTCTTGAAGGAAGACATATTCTCTACTCTGCGGCCCGTTTCCCACAGACGCAACATCTCAAGCCAGCTACTACACTATTTCCATGGTAAATCTGTTGACGAGCTCCATTCTCTAATTCCACCAGTTCAGATCTTTTCTGCTAGAAGACACCATTCTACTTCCAATGAATCAAATCACCTTTATTTCCCCCATATTCCAAATGTAAGGAGAAAATTCCACTCAGCTTTTTCTTAAGAACTGTTACTTTGCGCAACAGACTCCCATGTGGATGCTTTCCTGAAAGATACAATCTTAACTTCTTCAAGTCCAGGATCAATTTTTATCCATCCTCCTTATACCCTAAATGTTATGATTTTTTTTTTTTTTCTAGTCATCAATAAAACATCTTTTAGCAATTAGTCGCACTTCTTCAAATATTTTTAGTTTTGGCTAGAGGGATAACATTTTAGTTATTTTTAGCAATAAGGTATTTTTATTGTACTTATTTTGAAGCTGTAGTTTTAAGGAAAAATAGAAACTAATTTATTTAAGTCTTTTTTTATTAGTTTTTAATAGTGTTATTATATAATTTTTTTGAAAAGTTCGTTCTTTTTCTGTTTGAATTTCTGGGATGACACACAAAGCAAAGAGCAAGATTCATTATTCCAACTGTAAGTGTAAGGAAAGTAAAATTGTAAATATTCTTGTTGTTTGTTTCTTTTTTTTCTCTTTTTTTTCAATTTATTAATTTAATAAAGTTTTACGTATTTTTTTTGGATAATGCAACTTTATTGCCGAACAAAGAGGAATGGTAAAAACAAAATTAATTGGAGCAAAAAGTGTGGAGAGCCATGATCGTCTACAATCTACACATCTTGAAAAGAAAAAAGATGCAAAAGATCGACTTTTTTTTTTATACTGTTTTCAAATCAGAAAATCAAAGATAATATAAACTTCCTCTTATTCAACGAGTTATGATAAGTTGATAAACAAACTGCATTGTACAAAAATGAAGAATTCAATAACGAAAGGTAAAAATATTTTTGAAAAATTGTGTAAAATAAATGAAAAAAAAAAAGACAAGCCTATTTCTGTTTTGGAGATTTTTTAAATCATCAATAAAACGAAAATCTAATAAATTTATTTAAAAATTTTTTTTTTTTTTATTTAGAAATAAAGTTTAATTTATTTTAAATCCCTGCGAAGAAAAATGCGTGGATATATTTCAATTTATATTCGGATTTTGATTCATCGCTTTTCGTCGAATTCAAAACAAAGGATTTTTCAGAATATGAGGCTAGCTCAAAAGAAAATGGAAATAAATTAGCATTTGTATTCAAAAATCTTTTGAAACTATTATCTTAATAATACCCTAGATTGTTTTGATTACAATAAATTTAGTTAACTTTCTTCTCCAAATTTCCCAACGTTTCATTTATTTAAAACAAACAAAAAACAATCGTTTTTTTTTTACTTAGTAAAGTGAAATACTTTTTAAAAAAATTCATTCGTTACACATCGCTTTGTAAACAAAATTTAAACTTTTTTAAAAAAGTAAAATATATTAGCTAGCAACATATGGCTTAATAAATAAAAACCACATATTTTGAAGTTTAAAATTAAAACTTAAATTAAATTAAAATACTTTTTACTTACCATTGTGTGAAATTGAGTGTTGACTTGTTTTCGTTTTTTACGTTTTAATTGAATTTAAAAACACAGGAAAAAGAATTAAAATTCTGCGTTTAAGAAAAACCTAACATCACTGGGTCTTTTTTGAAAACATAAAACCGTGGGAGGGAACCTCAAAGGAGCGAGATATAAAAAAAACATTCCTGCTGTGTTTTATTTAAAGCTGAATTCATCGTCGTCGTCTTCTTGAAAGCGAGCAAACCAAACACATGGCGCCATAACGTTGCTAAGGAAGTTGACAAACCGGAACTTCCGTTTTGCGCGGGAAATGACGAATTTTCAAAAGAAATGAACTTCTTAAAAATTCAAATAAATACAGAATAATAAATAATGACTTAAGAGTAATAATCATAAATCATGAACGATCTTGTCTTTTGTTGTGCTAGTACTCAGTCCAAATCACGAAAGACTTGGTATCACTAGGAAGTAAAGACTTACTAAAAAGAAACAAAAAAAAACAATAAATGCATTTTTAAATGTGTTCTTTTAAGTTAAATGTTGCTTTTTATTTGCAAGATAATAACCTAAAAAGGAAAGCTAATCTGTATAAAGAAAAATAATTTTAAGTTATTAAATGTTTTTTTTAAACATTGAAAACGAATAAATTTAAAAATGTTGTGGTTTGTTTTTAACAAGAATGGACCTTTTGTAGACCACATGATTTATAACGTAAAATACCACAAAATAAGAAACACAAGAAGGAATAAAAACGGTTTTTATAACATCAACATTTGTATTTATTTTTGTGCGTAAATACGTAGAGGTTTTGGAAATTTTTGTTGACCGAGATTTAATATAAGTGTGAGAGGTCACCTTTCAGTGACTTCGGTGGTGAGATTCTTGTTTTGAGTGTTTTTTGGAAATCTTTGTTGACAGAGATATAACATGAGGTAAGAAGAGGGCTTGCAACGACTTCGGTATTAGAGATGATATGTTGTTTTAATGTCTGGGGTCGGTGGCCTGTGGACGGGGCGGTCGGAAAATTTATGGCCCCATTATGGAATTTGGCAGCTGAAAGCGAGTCCTTTGTATCAGAAGATTTTGTCTTCAGTCAGAACTTTATCCTCGTACGATACGGACGTCTTTATTCTGGCTCCGTGGTGAACTACTATAGTTGGCCACGTATAATGTTAATTCGAATTACAGTATCGAATTATTTGCCTTTAAATATTATAGGATTAATTTTTATTTAGCTTTTAATAGCTATTACTGATTAGTTTATGGATGGGAACAGGGGAGTGTGAGTTTACGCATCGAAGGGCTTTGTTGGAAGATTTAATTGGCTTCGGTAGAATTCCGTAGCTAATATTCGTTTATATTTGAAAACTTTGAAGAGAAGAATTTAATTGGCTTCGGTAGAATTCCGTAGCTAAGATTTGATTTGTTTATATTTGAAAATCTTTAAAGAGAAGATTTGTTCAGCTTCGGTAGAATTCCGTAGCTACGATTTGTTTATTTGAAAATCTTTGAAGAAAAGATTTTGTGAGCTTCGGTAGAATTCCGTAGCAAAGATTCGTGAAATTTGGAAGAAAAGATTTGGTTAGCTTCGGTAGAATTCCGAAGCTAAAAGAAGTAATTTTATTCCTTAGAAGGGGAATTGTTTCATTTGATTTGTTTGTTGATTCGGAGAATCAACGTTTTTATTTGTTTGACGGAGTCAATCGATGCCAGGAATTCCGCCCTTGTTCACGTTCTTTATATTAAAATAAGATTTAAAAGAATAAGATTTAAATGAATTCCAAAGCTAAAGTTTTAACATATTTTGAAAGATATGCTTCATGGAATAAGTTTTTAAGATCCGAGACTAGGTTAGGATTTGTGTTTTTTCAATTTACCCTTTCAGCTCCAGAGGAAGTGAAAAAGAGTCTCATAGAAAGAAAAGAAAATATTTGAAGAAAGAAGACACAAACAGAAGAAATTGAATTGATTGTAAAAAAAAGAAAATGCTTTAACAATATTGTTTGTTGTAAAGAAAAAGTTGAATGATGTTTGCGTTGTCTACTTGCTGACAACATTGTTTTAATGATCCTTTTGTTCATTTTTGTTTGTTACCCACGTAATGGACCAATATGCATGTAATTATGATTTGTTGAAATAAATGTTTGGTTTGTGAAACACTAACGGTATAGTTGTTTATAATATCGTCCGCTTCATTGAGTGGGTTTGTTGTTGATTTCCTTTGAAGAAGCCGAGAAAGAAATCGGGAGTTTGGTCCTGTGTGTTAGTGTATTAAATTGTAATTTAAATATATTGATTTAAGATCGTATGCGGGTAAAGTTTAAGTTTGATTGACGGTTTAATTTTTCATTTAAATTTGGGTTTTTGACATCAACCTTCACACTGACGCACAGGAGGCACGATCTCTTTCTAGAGAAAGTTTTATATTTTCTCCACTTTATTTCTTCTTCAATTTTTATTTTATTTTATTTTTTTTTTCACAAGGTTTTGGTGTTATGTCCCTTTGACTGAATTAATGAGATTGAAATATTTTTATCTGAGCTCACAAAAAAGCTGAAAAATCCTGAATAAACTGTAGCTTTAGACAAGTATTTCAAAGAGAAAAGTTCTTTTTGCTTGTTCAGAAATGCTTCGTAATGTAGTTTGGAAAATTTCGTACGAATGTGCATGCGTGAATATGCTTTTAAACGTCTGACCGCCCATGGTCGAGACGAGATCCTTGAAGAAAATTTATATTTATTGCGTTAAAAATACAATTATGGCACGTGGCCAGAGGGGGAGAGGTAGAGGCTGGTCCACACTAACTATCTTATACCTAGCTAATCAGATTCACGACCCATTCACCACAAGAACTCGTCCATCACCAATCAATCCTCCATGCGCCATAATACCGCATCCTCTCAAGGGAGTCCTACAAAACGCGTCGCATACCATAAAAATATAATGATTATATATGTGTACTTAAACATTTATGGATGAATAAAATGAGAGGGGAGGGAGATGAACTCAATAAGAAACTAAACATAAGTGATGTTAGTAGGGCCCGTGCAACCCTCAAAATGAGAGGCCGCTGTATTCTTGTCGCAGTTAGCTCCTCCTCGTTTCCTTAACCCTTCAACAGGGGTCTCTCACTCCCGGGAGTATAAATACTGGCTGACCTTTCGCCTCTTCCTCTTTTCTCTGCTTACGCGCACGTGCGAGCAACTATCTCGACTTCGGCCGCGAGCCGCAACCTCGCACGTGAGGCGAGGTATAAAACTTTCTCTTAAAATTTCCAATATGTGAACTCTTATACACAACCAGCGTTTCCCATATTCTGGGAACACGCTAAAACAAAATTCACCCGTATGGACATTCAATTCAACACACACAACTTTCCATAGAGACACTGTAACATTTTATTCATGTCTTCAATGTATTTGTAATTCGTATTTTAATCTATTTGTCATTAATATATAATTGTTTTGTACATATATATCGGTCTTGTTTGTTTTCTTTTGCTTTCTTTGGACTCCATTAAAGTCCAACATTCTTATGTAGCTGGACCGGCCAGCGGAAGCCTTAACCTAGAGATAACTCATCTTCTCTTCTCACATTCACACACCGCATGGTCCACTACATTCTGCTCAGGGGACAAAATCAAGAGGCTCTCTCGCTAAGGGAGTGGGAAAGGAGAAAATATAGACGGACATGGGAAATATAAAAGCTGACCCAGTCGAGATAAAAAAAGGGGTGCCAAAAACAAACTGGGGAGGTTGGGAATCTCGACTTGGACCATAACCAAAGAGATAGCCGGGAACAGGCCAGGAACAACACTTACATTAACTAGGTACACAAAAGCTTGTCTAACCTAACCGCAGGAAACCACCCCGATGTGACGCAGGTTTGACCTAGAAGAGAAAATCAAGGCTAGCCCCGTTCAAACGAACCAAGTTCGCCTCTTTCAACCACCTTTCGCTGAAGACTGTCGAATGCAATCGTTTTCTATCAGTTCTAATCTTCATCTTGAGCTGATGCTCAAAGAATCGGATTAGATCCTGATGAGAAAGACGGTTGCCTCGCAAGACTTCCTCCTGTCGCGTCGTCCAAATCACCATTCGGTCCGTGGCCAGCAGCGTAAGAAACACCATTCGTTTCACCCCCAGAATACGGGGGGGGGGGACACATTGTCACACACGTATGCGCGATCAATGAGCACGAGCTGTTCGGGAACGAGACGAACCGTCAACTCGCCGACATGGTCCCATAAGGCGCGGACCCGGCGACAATGGTAGAAGGCGTGCGAAGCCATTTCTTCTAGACCAAGGTCACACCGTTCACAGTCTGGCAAATCCGCCAAGCCCCGTATGAAGGCCTTGTCACTGAGAGACAGCCGATCCCGAGTCAATCGCCAGGTAAGCGAAAACTTAGGGTTACTGAGGTAATCCACCGCTGGCGCCCAAGACCAGAAAGATCGAAGCTCCTCCTCCGACAAGTAGAGCTGCTCACGTAGAGGATCCTTCGCGACCCCCCACTAAATAACGATAGAAGACCTTCCTAGGCTGTGAAAGGTCACTGGACCGAGGAATGGTCGTCAAAGCGTACCGGCACTCGCGGAGGAAATCCGATTGATCCCGCGGTTTACGACGGCGCTCAATCCGCCAAAGCGTAAAGTAGGGGCGACAGTGGACAATCCTGACGAACCGACCTAGACAGCGCAAAAGCGCCCGACAGCTTCCCGTTCACCTGTACCACATCACTGGGGGAGCGATACAGGAGGCTAATCCAGCGGCAGAAGCCGGGTTCGAATCCGGCGGCTTGCAGGACAGCAGCAAGGTAGCGATGGTCAACCCTATAAAATACCTTGGACTGATCTAAATTAATCAGCGCGGCCTCATCGTCGTCTTTTACACCCTCTATGATCGTGCGGATCAGATGCAGGTTGCTCTGAATTGTTCGGCCCCTCACAGAACAAGTCTGCTCAGGACCCAACAGAGACTCGGCAACTGACTGCAAACGCTGTTGCAGGATCTTGGCCAAAATCTTTAACTCTGTGTTTATCAGAGTTATGAGCCTGTAATCGTCTAAGTGCCCCCCCAACACCCTTGCTATTTTTCAACAGCGTGATCACACCCCTGGAGAACCGGTCGGGGAAGGCCCTCTGCTGGAACCAGTTGTTGAACACAACTGTCAAAATCGGGACAAAGATGTGCGACAGTCTCAAATACAATTCATAGGGCAAACCATCCAGACCGGGCGACTTGCCTCTGCCGACCTTCTTCAATGCCGCGTAGACTTCGCTCTCCGTAATCCCTTGAAGATTACATCTTTGCAGAAAGGAAGCTTGTGTCTGCTATTTATAATTAATATAATCACGTGACAGGATCACGGAAAATTGGCGGGAAAACTTGACTTGGTCACGCGCTGGAAAAATATTTGTACGTGGGTGAATTGCAACGCCCACTTGTGTGTTTATTGACCAATTAGAAGCGGATATTTCCTGAAAATATTTACTAAGCTGAATAGGCTTCTCTGATTCGCTTTCTTCACAAAATTCAACTTTGATAAGAAAGTGGTAGCGGGATGCTAAAAAAATTTTTTTTAAAATCTAATATTTGTCCAAGAGATTTGTTTTAAAGTAAATTACTAAATTTAAGCATTAATTAACTGGTTGTTATTTACTTTGTCGGAGTTAGCTCCTCCTCAGTTCTTTAATCCTTCAACAGGGGTCTCTCTCCCCTGGCTATAAATACTGGCTGACCCTTCTCTCTCTCTCTTTTCCGACCCAGGTCTTGGTCCGCTACCTCGCGCGGAGGCGAGGTAAAATCTGTCCTTTTTTTTCACTTAGGCCAATATGTGACCTCTCACAGATAGTGTTTCCCAAATTCTGGGAACGCGCTAAGAACAATACACGTACGTACGAACACTTACAACACACACACATAATTTCTCCATACAGACTCTATGTAACAGTCCATGTCTTTGTTTAACTTGTTTTGTTATCAATATATATTTGTTTACCCATATATATCGGTCTTATTTGTTTTCTTTGGACTTAATTAAAGTCCGACATTCTCATGTAGCTGGACCGGCCAGCAGGAAAGTTTAACCTTCTGATATCTCTTCACATCTTCACCCGCACGGTCCGCTACAACTTGTTACTTAAAATAGCGAAAATAACAGTTACTTTCGCCTGTGACCAGTCATCAAGGTCATAGGTCACAACTTTAGTCATCTACAGTCACCCCCACTTAAAAAAGGTGCACGATTAAATTAAGTATGGAGAACAAAAATTACTATCTAGCTAGAAGCTGATATTGTTCATGTTTAAAAATAAATTAACTGCATATAACCAGTAGTTTATGAATATATATATATATATGGAAAAATGATATACCCAAACCCAAAACACATCTTGAAAAAAAATTTAAATTTAAAATTTCAGTGTACCCTCTTCTCGCGCATATATGCAGTTGCATTAACTTAAACAACACTTTTTTTTAGTCCGATGAAGATCTAAGGAACATATCACACAAAAAAAACTTTTTCCACTTTGTCATAGATTTATAATTTTATATATCTGTTGAGGCTTCGTATGACTTAAATTTCTATTATACCACAAAATATGAAATAACAGAAGCAACACAAAAGCTATTTTATATTAACAAACAATCAAGTGTGTGATTTTTATATAGTAAGAGATGAAATTAATAACAGGAGTTATTTCCCTTTAACTTGAAATTTCTTAAAGCCTTTTTAAGAGGAAATATTTTTCTCTGAGCTCAGAGAAAAGATTTCAGGTCATGAAATAACAAAAAGTTGAATTAACTTGCCGCTCAAATTTTTCAGTGAAGACAGTGAAAGAATTCTGGAAATCTGAGAATATGTCGAATCTTAACTTATGGTTCCAGAGGATTTTGAAGTAATATTTCTTGCTGGTGAATATTGACAAGACAAGACAAGAAGAGTTATGTTTGTAATGGTAATCTCACTGGTTAGTACTTTTATTCTGTATTGGTACTGGTTGGTTGGTACTGGGTGAACGACTTAGTGAGAGAATTTTCCTAATGTTTGTTCTTATACTTAATAATATGTTCCGTGTGTTTTTAATTTCAATAAAAATTTATTAAAATGTGTATTAAAAAGTAAAAAATCGAAAACAAGGCAACACTCAATTTCACACAATGGTAAGTAAAAAAAAGTATTTTAATTTAAGTTTTAAATTTTAAACTTCAAAATATGTGGTTTTTATTTATTAAGCCATATGTTGCTAGCTAATAAATTTTACTTTTTTAAAAAAGTTTAAATTTTGTTTACAAAGCGATGTGTAACGAATGAATTTTTTAAAAAAGTATTTATTTATAAATTTTATATTTACTTAAAGTAAAAAAAAAACGATTATTTTTTGTTTGTTTTTTTTAATAAATGAAACGTTGGGAAATTTGGAGAAGAAAGTTAACTAAATTTATTGTAATCAAAACAATCTAGGGTATTAAGATAATAGTTTCAAAAGATTTTTGAATACAAATGCTAATTTATTTCCATTTTCTTTTGAGCTAGCCTCATATTCTGAAAAATCCTTTTTTTGAATTCGACGAAAAGCGATGAATCAAAATCCGAATATAAATTGAAATATATCCACGCATTTTTCTTCTCAGGGATTTAAAATAAATTAAACTTTATTTCTAAATAAAGAAAAATAATGTTTTAAATAAATTTATTAGATTTTCGTTTTATTCATGGCTTAAAAAATCTCCAAAAAAGAAATAGGCTTGTCTTTTTTTTTTTTTTTTCATTTATTTTACACAATTTTTCAAAAATATTTTACCTTTCGTTGTTGAATTCTTCATTCTTGTACAATGAATGCAGTTTGTTTATCAACTTATCGTAACTCGTTGAATAAGAGGAAGTTTATATTATCTTTGATTTTCTGATTTGAAAACAGTATATAAAAAAAAAGTCGATCTTTTGCATGTTTTGTCCTTTCAAGATGTAGACGATCCTGGCTCTCCACACTTGTTGCACTAATTTTTTTTTTTTACCATTCCTGTTTGTCATTGTTCGGCAATAAAGTCGCATTATGCAACCAAGTAGGGATGTTCAATTTTCGCTAATATTTCGCTACTTTGCATTCACTTTCTTTTCACTTAAAAACACATTAATTTGGAAATTATTGCAAAAATCAAATAATTGTCGCAATTTAGTGAAACTTTCAGAACTTATTCCGAAATGAATGAATTTATTTTAGAAATGTTTGTCTTTTAGAAAATCCTGGTAAATTTTTTTTTATTTCGTCTGATACCCCCCCCCCCTTACTTAATTTTATGAAAACTTTAAAACTAGAATAGTTACCCCTATTTTTATTTTTTAATTAAATAAAGAAGACTTTGAGGAATATAAATCATAAATTTCGTGTAAAATTTTGACTCGCATGAATCTCAATTTCAGCTCTGAATTTAAAATACAAAAATGCAAGTAAACTAAGACATTATTTTATGAAAACAGCTTTTAATGGATTTTATCAATAATATATATTAAGGACTTTTTTGTCTGAAGTCAAAATTATTTTAGGTTGAAAAATAAATTTTTACGAGAATTGTTTTCTTTTTTTTTCATTTCTAAGTAAAAAAAATGATAATATTGATAAATATTTCATAAATAAATTAGAACAGTTGCCCCTCGTTTTTTTCGCTCATTAAAAAGATCTATTTTTATAGATCATAAATTAGAAAGCTTATTACAATCTGTTACTCGTGGTATATTTTAAAACAATTTTTTATGATTTCAAAAAATATTTAAAATCATCTCCGACAAAAAACTGTGGATACCCATTTAAAAAAAAAAAAAAAAATCATGTTAGAGTTATTCCTCCAGATTGAGTGAAATTAGCTTTTCGTTCTGGACGCACTTGTCAAATTCTCATTATTGTCGCGTTGTTAAAACTTTTCTTCTAATTTTGTTTTTTTTTTTATATATAATCAAATTCTTTTTCAATGAGAGACATACTGCAAATATTAATTTTTTTTTTTTTAAATTCAAATTTAGGGACAGAAACAACAAAAAAAAATTCTCAGAAAAATATTTCATAACTAAAAATAAAAAAAATAGCTGTTTAAAACGCTTGTTTTTGTCATATGAAAGACGTGGCAAAGAAAGAAAAAAAGAAAGTAAAAAAAGTCATCTGTTCAGTGTTGTTGTCATCCTCCGGGTCAGTAGGTGTTAAAAAACAAAACAAACTTTTACTTTAGCAAACCTGAACTGACTTTTTTAGTGGGGCTAGGAACCCTCAAAAAACAGCTGTGCTGAGATAAAACTTAATTTTAAAAAGAAAATGAACATAAAATTTTATGTGTAGATAACAATATTGTTACAAAATTTTAGTCTTATACAATTTGAACTATAAATGTATTTTTTCGTAATTTAAATGTTATTTTTATTCAAGAATTCTCCCTCAAAAAGTAAGGTAAAAAAAAATAAAATGGAAGTATATATAAACTGGTTCACTTAAAGCTAGAACGATTTATATCACTTTTGCCCTACCGTCCAATAAATTCCCCTGACGGAAGTTGTTGACAGATTGACATACATCAGTTAACACCCCTCAATCAGCCCCCCCCCAAAAAAACAAGCACTACGGTTAGAAATGTCTTTTTAAAAACATCTCTGATGAAAAAGTAAGTAATGTTTCTTTCAAATTACATTAAGTATACTTTAAACTTTCTAATTTTCCTAAAATAACTTTTGAAAAAAGTATAATTGAATTTTACAAGATTTTTAAATGGGGAAACTACTTTTGTTTATAAAACTGTCAATAATGATTGATTTTACCGTTTTCTGATGACTCAAAAAAAAAAAGAAAAGATTTTTAGCTAAAATTTCGGACATGCTAGAAAGGATTAAAATTTTTTTTTAAATATTCAAAAAATACTTTGGTCTTTCCTCTAAATAATGACATAAACATCTAGACAATGCAATTTTTTTAAAATCAAGTTTTGGGCTTTTTTTTTTCATCAGGGTGCTTTTTTTAGCGAAAGTGAACATCCCTAAACCAAAGTTACGTAAAACTTTGTGGAATCTTCCACATTTGCCAGTCACCCCCTGCACTGGAAAATGCACTCTTCCTGTTGTAATTTTCATCACCATCATACTTATAAATATACAACGAGCATTCATTGGTCAATCACCTTCAATCTAGCTCACTGATTGGTCAGTTTCGACCAATCAAATCACCTCCACGCGACAAGTCTGTTTTCTCGCCAACTATGTTTGAGCCAGTCACATGATACAACAGATTATAAAAACCAAAACACGAGTAATTCTCACCCTCATTCATTGGTTCATTCTCGTTCTCTCTCGCGTCTCATCTCCGCTGCCAAAATGTGAGTCTTAAAGAACTCCCGTCTTGACTAATGCAGTCAGATGTTAAAGAACTTTACAACAATCGCGCAAGTACAATCTCTGAACTCTTACCAACTTGTACAATACACAATTCCAAACATTCAACACATACTCATTTTTATAAACTACAGTTTAATAATTAATCTAATCTTATGAGCTCAAGTAAAAATATTTCCTAATCAAAGAGACACAACTCTGTCAAACCTTTCAGTTTATATGCATGTACATGAAACTTAATAAATTCAATTGTTATGTTTTAAATCATTATTTTTATCTTAATTGTTGTGGATGGAAGATTATTGAACAGACACAATTTTAAGCCTTCTGATCATTCAAACCTTCTGATACTTTTCTCACACTCTCCACATCCGCAACAACTTTATTTGAAATCGTTGATTGTAAGTGTGTTTGAATTTGTATATGTGAATGTTACGTAACGTACGTACGTATCTTTGCATGTGTGATGGCATTTCATAGCGTTTTCCACAGAAGGAGAAACGTGATTTCTCTGCTGGACTACATGGTTGATTGGCAAGAGAAGTAAAGAGAATATTTATTTCTGTAGAAAACAGAAAATGTGGCACAAGGCCGGAATGGGGAAGAGGCAAGAGATCGGTCTTCTGTCTTAACTTTAAACTTAACTAGTCACAAGCGCTGACTGAATCATTCCTTACACCAAAACAACACATTCTTACTTACCTTTCTCACCACACCCACCATAATACCTCAATGTCTCCATGAAAATACTAACTAGTCCTACAATTTATCATCTGTGGGGGGAGGGGAATAAAACAACAATCTAAAAATTTTAAAACTAGCCCCAATGAGTATTTACAATATGAAATAAAAACTAAGAGAAGCAAAAAGAGAAAGAGTGAAGATTTACTATATATTTATAACCAATGTGGTCACGCGATAGGCTCAAAGCACATAGACAGATTTTTGGCAGAATTGTATTTTCGTTCAGGTCAGAAAGTAGGTTGATACAATTCAGACGTAGTTGAAAACATGATTTTAATATTAACGGACCAATCAGAAGTGAGAAAATTATCAAGGGTCTGTGATACTTTTTCTGCACATAATTTGCAGTCGAAAACAAGTGGTAGCAGAATTCTATATATGAACAAAAACAATATTTATAAAAATATGACAAACTGGGAAATTTTTTGTGATGCATCATGGTGTTGGCTTTTCCTTTGTTATTACCTTCATCCACGTATATCTACTGATTAAAAATAATGGAAGCCCTAATAATAAAAAAAGAAAAAGCCAACATTCAACATTAACTATGAACATGGCCACAATGTGTTGACTGTATTTGGAAAATAAAACAGTCCTATAATTTCAGATACATACATATAAACCCCACATAAAAATAAAAATTACCCTTAATAATGGCTAATAGCTGAAAGCGCCTCAGAAATGCAGAACTTTTAGATAAAAATGAAGAATGAAATTAAATTTGAAACTAAGAGAGGAGCAAAAAGGTTTTTTTTTTTAAAAAACCCTTAAATTATATAGATAAGGTTAAGTTTAAAAATACAAAATCCTACTTAAAAATACAGTAATACTCTTCCAAAGACATGTTATATTTAAAAATAAGGGGTAATTTGCTTTTTAAGCCCCACACTAATTATATAGTAAAAAATTCTTGAATAGTTATTAGGTGTAAATTTACATACTTAATTCGAAAATAGCAAAGAGATTTTGATAAAATCTACCATTTTGGAGTTATCAACAATAAAAGTTCAGACTCATTCAATGTTGTGGCAGCCATTACTGGTGTTATTTGCATATATTTGCTGGAATAGACATTAAATTGTCTTGATTATTGCAAATGCAATGAGTCCTCAGTTGCACAGTAATTGAGATAAGTAAGAACTGTAAAAAGGCTGTTAACAAGGTAATCTTCCGTGCAAATCTAATCAGCAGCAAATGTATGCAAACACCGCCAGTAATGGCTGCCATGCCATAACGCGAATGAGTTTGAAATTTTATTGTTGATAACTCCAAAATGGTAGATTTTATCAAAAATTTTTTTGTATTTTCAAATTAAGTATGTACATTTACACCTAAATATAAATATTCAGGAAATTTTTATTAGATAATTCGGGCAGGGCTTAAAAAGCAAATTACCCAAAATAACATATATTTAGATAAATTAAAAACAAGTCATATTTAGATAATTTATATTAAAATTAAATATAAAAGCAATGCAATTAAGGCACTCTCTGGACATTTACGTAGGAGAAAATAATTCACTACGATTTAAATGTCTAGATAATTTCTTAATTGCAAGGTCATCTGTAAATTTGCGCCCTGGCTCTTACAACATTTCACCATTCCAGGCAGATTTAATATAACAGTGTGGAATACCTATGTAATGACAAAAGTACGCAGGTGTCGGCTTTAAGAAAGCTTTATTCACCCGAGAATACAAGGTTCGCATATAGTGTCCTTTTATCGTCCCAGTAAACAGAAATAGCTCTCTCAAAAAGGAGAGTAACAAAATAGAAGAAGACCACTCTTGATTATTCATAACAACCGACTTACAAAAGTGATAGAAAGGAAAAGAGAGAGACTCTAAATGAATTCGGCTAGATAAAAATGTATGCGTCTGAAGTTCGATAAAAAAATAAAAATTCCCAGCACCTCTTGTACATATGTATAATCCTACCAACAAAACAAATTCAGTCTGACAGTCCTGAAGGACGAAACATGTCCCAAGTAAACCTTTTTCACTTTGTCATACGATTTCTCCAATACTGGTCTTGATATTTTTTTTTTTTTAATATACAACGTGTATTAACACGTGCGATACCCTGTCTTCATCAGCCGCCGACCAGGGGTGATGTCACGGTTTCGGTGGCTATGGCAGGACTGCCAACCCCAGTGCCACCAGCAGCGTTTGCCACCAGGCAGGGTATGAAGATAAGCTAATTAATCCTTCCTATTTGTAAATTCTTGTAATGAAATAAATAAACGATTGTTCCTCGTTGCAGCTTCTATCCATAATGAAAATTCCTGAACACGTCTGCCGTTATTGACGCGCTCGTAAAAATCGTTATAGACGACCACGCAAATATTTCACTCGAGCATGTTAGGTCATGATGTTGCACGCGTTTTATTTGCTTGACCAAATCCAACCTGACGCATATAAAAATATATATTGTTATCTCATATATTAAAAGTAGTGCTACAAAAAAATGGGAAAATTTGATAGAGACATACTGAATTCATATTGTAAATTGATTGCTGTCACATTTTTATTGCATTATTTCCTTTTTGAACTTCAGTCCAAAAAATAACCTAACAGTTGTAAAGATGAAAAAAGAATAATTCAGATTCTTTTAAAAATGTTCACACTAAAAAATGGTATTAAACTTTATATTTTTCGATTCTTCAATCATGACTTTATTTAATGAAAAAAAAAATCTCTTGTTATGAATAGCAACTGGAGGAATTTCAAAACTGCAGTGAAAAATTAAATTACAAGTAAATTTAAAAAAAAAAAAATATTGAATGTAGACATTTTTGTTTTATTAAATTATGCATGCACCAAATGTCAAAAAAATATTTGAAAATTTTATTGAATTACTTTTGGTAATGTTCCAGATGAATTTTCAGTATATTTCTAATTCTTTACGTAACTGTACAGTGATACCTTGTCTTAAGTCATTTCAAGTTAAGTCATTTTTGAAAATACATTGGTTTTTCTTAAATATTATATGGAAAAATAAAACTCACTTTTGGTTGTTTTACTTACGTTTACATCAACTGTTAAAAATGTGAAAAAACTAAAATAACAATAAACACATAAAATTATTACAGGGACAGGGAATAGATAAAGGCATCTGGAGATGTCAACTGACATTGCATTTGAATAGTTGGCGATTCAAATGCATACTTAGAATCAGAAAAAGACAACTGAAATTTCTAGGGCAAATAACGAGGAAAGAGAGCCTGGAGAATTTGACACTCACATGATATATTGAAGACGAGTGGGACAGAGTAAAGCAGCAAATAACCTACCTAATGAGTTTGTGTCGGTGGTTGGCAAAACAGGGATTAGAAGGAGATAGCAAAAAGATAAACCTTACTAAGACAGGACAGGAAGTTATGGAGAGCCATGTCCACCCACATCCTGAAGGGACACGGCACACAGAAGAAGAAGAATCTTTTTTAAATCTTATAGCATTTTTTATATTAATTAGTAGTGCTTGTGAAGAAAAACTTTAAAATTCAATATAAATCAAGGTTTGGCAAAAAGAACAAATTAGATTCAAATTATAATGGAAAGTCTTAGAATATAAATGAATTAATTTCAAACAAAATAAAACCCCTTTGGAAATCTTTAACCTTCAT
The DNA here is from genome assembly GCA_964036315.1 of Acanthosepion esculentum. NCBI lineage: Eukaryota > Metazoa > Mollusca > Cephalopoda > Sepiida > Sepiidae > Acanthosepion > Acanthosepion esculentum. The sequence continues at coordinate 15,160,053 of OZ038499.1, read as the reverse complement.
GCCTGCAAAAAGAAAAACAGTGTGTGAAAAAGATGTTTTTTTCCGTAACACTGCTATTATTTTAACTACATTCACTACTCAGCAATGTTTATTGTTTTAAAAAGTGATGAAAATGATGTATAGTGAATTGGAATAAAGCCTAAACATATGAAAGTGAATTTATACATTTTCTTCGTTCTTGAGAATTTACACTCGTTAAGTTATCCTGAATGGCCACTTGTCATTTTGTACTAACACAAGTGACCCCCCCAGGGCTCCATCTTTGGTCCTACTCTGTTTTAAATTTTCATTAATAACCTTCCTGATGACATCTGGTCTCTGCTTGGTATCTACGCCTGACGACACAACCATTTACTCCTGCTTCGATAGTAAGGCTGATCAGTCGGACAATTTCAAAATGGCAGCTGAAGTCCAAAACGACCTCAAGACCGTCATTAACTTGGGTAAAAGATGGCTTGTTAATTTTAACGCCTCCAAAACTAAACTTCTCTCCATTAATCATCTGAGAGATCCCTCTCTGCCTTCCATCATTATGGCTGATGCTGTCCTTCAGTGACCCATTGTGCCCCACAAATAATAATCAAAGGGGTGATGTGGTTACAGAAATTATCTCACAGCAATGACTGGGTTCTCCTGTTTGTGTGGATTAGTGCAGAGTCCTGTTGCCAGACAGAGTCTTACAGAAGCCACACTCTTGACCCAGGGCAGCACTACCTTCTCAAGGCACTTGATGCAGGTCTCCACATTGAGTCTGAGGTCCTCAACTACATATTCAGGAGTTCTTTTCTTATCAAAACAATCAGAGTAAGTTTTTCGAGCTGCTGTATCATCATAATCAACATTAGACTCCAACTCTTTCCAAATCCTATGCACTGTAATCTGATTGACACCCAAACACTCTGAAATGTTTGTATTGGAGCTTCCGATGTGAATGCCAAGCAGTACAGCATACCATTTCCAAATTTCTGGCGGAGTGAATTAAGTCATGGTGCTCTTTTTCTCACAGATGGTTCCTAAATGAAACTACTATATTCTGCAGTCAACAAAATCAAAAACAAACAATGCACGTGCATGAAATTAAAAATATAAAATGGCAACAATTTCCCCATTGCACACTGTACTTACCTTAACTCCTGCACCAAAAGGCAAATAGACGTACTCAAAAGACATTAAGAATTTTGTTTCACCACAGTCACTATAAAAAGAGAATAAATGGTCTGCAGTTGAAACTCAAGTTTTTGCATGTTTCTACCATCTTTGTTTATCATATTGAACACACACCTTCACCTAAAACACAAATACGCAACCTGTTAACTTCCATAAGTTTTTATAAAGCAATGATTTTAATTTTCTAGATGCTGTAACTTCTAAATAATTTCATAAACTGAAAATGATATCAATTTGACAAACTCATATTTATTTGGATTGTTTTATTGTTAGAATGCACTAGCAGCCATACCCAGCTGGTCGATCAGAAAAAGCGTTCAATTAGAATGGAGCAAAAAACAGCATCATGTTTAGATGTAACAGAGTCTATCTTCTTCAATTACTTTAAAGTACTTTCATTAAAAAAATATTTTGAATTAATGCAGTTACTGATATAACAGAAGTAGTCTGTATTTATTCTATCGAAGTTAGCCAAGGACATGAAGGGGTAAAACAAGCAACATGAAGACCCACTTCAGACCATAATTATTTTTGAGTTTTTGAAATTTAGTTTGTCAGTGATGTAAAAGAGGATACATTTATAAAGCTATTGTTAAGTTTGATGAAAATTGGTTGAAAGATCAACAAAAAATGAGAAAGAAACCAGTAAAAATCGCCATTTTTTGCTACTTATGTAAGTTTTCACTATATGGGTGGACTTAATTATCAAGTTAAATGACTGCTAAACAATCAACTTATTGTTGGCTACAATTGAATAAAGTTTGTATTAGATTGCTAATAAGGATATCAATGAAATCATATTTATTTGAATTCGAAGAAGGCAAAGTAAAGAAAAGAATGTTTTAGTTTGTGTTATTGTGCTTCATATCGATAACTTATTTAAGTTCTTAGAAATTGTTATAAAGCAGTGATTTTAATTTTCTAGATTTAATAACTTCTAAATAGTTTCATGAACTGAAAATGATATCAGTATGACAAACTCGTATTTATTTGGATTGTTTTATTGTTATAATGCTGAATATAAAAAAAAAAATCAGTTTTTTTTTTTCTACAGTTGTATTGAAATATGTGCTTCTTCTTAGGAACTGACCGAAATTTAATTCTCTATCTTCGACAAGAACCAGATCAGTCCAAAAATGGATTATTGCAACCACGGCTGGGCTGAATATGCCCAGTCTTCACTTGCCTGTCTTGATAGAGCTCAAAAGCATCTATGAGGCTTTGTGGGTGACTAAATATTTTCTACCCTACAACCTCCTCCTTTTCATAGATGAAACATTACAAAAAGCTCTCATTACTCTATTTCCATGTCATATCTTGTGACAAGTTTATTTACATCAATTGGTTGCACCAAACTCTAAACTTTGCAACTGGGTTCCTCTGCCATAATCACATACACAGCTCCGGAAGGGACATGTAAATTCGCAATATTGGTTCTCTGAAATTTGTATTCTGCATGCTTTCGCAATTACGAAAGAGTGAAACCCATGATTACAAACTACTATCTATGCAATTGCATATTAGCTCTATCACAGATATTGAGCACTTTCCACTAAATACCACACATACACGCACACATATATGTATGTAGTATGTATATTTAGGCAGCAATCCCTCTTTTATACAGGTTTCATTAAAGACAACAGACAAGGTACTGTGATGAAGCTTTTTAATTTAACTTTTGTTGTGTTTGTACAAGTGTTTTCTTTTCTGGACACAAACTGTGTAAAAAACTGTCTAAATGTTCTGCATTTCTGAGTACTTTTGGCCATTATCAAGGATGACTTTATTTTTACTTTTTAATTGAATGCATGGCTTGTGTGGATGTATCTAGAGTTATAGGGATATTTTATTTTCCAAACATGGTCAGCACATTGTGGCCATGTTTGTAGTTAATGTTATTGAGTGTTGGTTTTTTTCTTTTTTAGTATTAGGGCTTCCATTAATTTTAATCTTTTTACACATTTTGTGTCCAGAAAAGAAAACACTTGTATGAACAGAAGAAAAATTAAATAAAAAGCTTAATTGGAGTACTTTGTCAATCATCTTTAATGAAATTATATATATATATATGTAAACTTATTTTCTAATATATACATATATGGCCTGCCGATTGCCTTTAGGGTGAAACAGACTGTTGCCTCTGCGTGTTGGCTTCACTGTCCACTTTTATATTTACATACGCACTATCCCTGATATTAAGCACCTTAACTCATAAATATAGCATACCTTAAAATTATGTTTTATCGTATAAAGTCATACTGATAAACATATAACTGATTCCTGCAGTAGACTGAGAATATGGCTGGTATGTGTGTATTTGTGTGGGTTTGTACACCTGTATCTATGAACGTATATATACATGTAAGGTACATACACACACATCACTTCATATAAATCTGACCACAGGTACATATAAGTTATGTAAATTAACAGGTATTTAAACATTGAATAGTTTCAAAGTTCTTTTCAAGTCTATAAAGTCATTGCATATTTATTTTTTTTATTATGGTATTTACGATAAGACTACATTTTTACATTTAAAATAAGACTACATTTATGATAAGATGGCAATTTTTGCCCCCATAAAGGACTGGTCTTGATTTTGTGTACTGCCTTACTGTTCACACATCCTTGGAATTTATATCAAACCATTTCAGATATCAGTGAAGTGAAAGTCTCTCTTGGTTTTGGTCAATATGGTCACTGGACTGATTCTATTCATGATTTGCTTACAAGCTTTTCATTAAAAAAATCCTTTAATGATGTCCCGTTGAATGATCTTTTGTTCTGGAATAAAAAGAAAAGAAATTCATTATTTTTGGTGCACAAGATGTGGAGAGTGGAAGAAAAGAATTTTGAAGATTACCTGAGATGGCAAACACCACTCGAATAAGGTTAAAATGTGAGGAAAAAATTAGGAGCTTCAACTAATGATTTATTTCTTACCTCCTCTCCTTGCACTTGCCAAGCTTCACGACACTACCCTCTAGGAAACTAGGATTACCCTGTAGTCTCTATTGATATTTCGTTCCAATCATTTGCAATTTTGTTCCAATCCTAAAACTTGCAAATGCTGTAGACTGTCTGAATAAAGTTGCAACAACTGTGTTGTAAGCTATAATTACCTAGAAGTAAGTATTCACTACTATTTCTCTAGTAGTTTCGTCTTCAAGGTCAGGATTAGTTTAGCCTCCAGTTGTATCAACTGCTTATTAATATGGTGGAGATTTGCATATGAAGAAAACATTCTTCACCACTTCTTATTTTTTTTTTGGACAATGTAAATTTGGGGTACTTTATTTTGGCAAAAGAAAAGGAATATAGTTTTAAAAAAAACTTAATCAATTTAATTAAATTCTTTTTCTTTGTGTTTGATACTGAATCGTTTTAAGTTCTTTGCTAATGGGAGGGGCATTTTTGCTATGTTTGGGTTAGGGAAATTACAGGTTCCTGGCTCAGCCCCTTCAGTTGAATCACTGGACACTAGTTGTGGTACAGTTTCTTTTGATTTTAGTATGTCATTTCTATCCGAATCTGGAATAGGGCTATTTGAGATGATGGTAACAGTACTTTCTTTTTATTTGGGAACCTAACAAGAGCGTAATCTGTATTTGCCTGAATCAGCTCAAATTCTCAGACAGTAGGTTTGTACTTGCTGTTCTGAACATGGTTTCTCATGAGCACTGTTGATTTCCAATCTATATGGAAAGACTGAAAAAGCCAACCCTCCTCAGCTTTTATAGGCAAAAATCCACAAAATGCATGCTGGGATACTTTTCTTAGTCAATAAAATAAGTCGATTTAAAACTTGACTTGATTTTTGCCCCTCTTTCTTTCTATTGCAAATATTATGAATTATGTTCGTTGGACGGTTGTGTTATTTATTTTGCATTTGGACCATGACATTCCAGAAATCATCAACAATGAAGGAACAGATCTTCCAGAGGTAGATTTTCTTGGATAAGGAACCATCCGTTCATTAGGAATATAATTCATGGCTGTAAACAGTTTGGAAATAACAAAGTAGTAGGCCTTTGTTTAGGCCTTGAAAGTCTTGTCTAAGGATCACATCAGCACATAAATGATCCATTTAGGATAAATTAAATTTTTTTAAGCTTTTGTATCCACCATAAAAGATTCGCTTTACATTTTCCAATAGTTTTTAATAACAAGTCAGAAGAATCCATGCTGACAGTAGATTTAGTAGGTCTAATGTCAAAAACCATAGACTGAGCTATTTTGGTGTCAATAAAATTTGACTACTTCCTAAATCTACTAGTAGGGTAAGTTTCTTCATGAGGAATTTTACAGTAGTTTTCCAAATTTCCTGTAACCCAATAGTTACAGCAGCCATGGTGGGTAATGCAGCAGCAAATATATTAGCTTTCAAACAACAGACTTTAGTGAAATAACCTTCCTTCTTGCAATTGTAACAACTCATTCCTTGAGCTGGACATTTACTGCGAGGGTGGCTAGTGCCTCCACAGAAAAAGCCCCTTTCTTTTAAAAGGGATTTGCTACTTTTGATTTTCTTCTTGTTGAGAAGTTAAGGTGTTAGTCTGGGATTCTGATACTAATGCCGCTCAATAACTTGTTTGGGTACCAGCAGAATAGGCTTCAGTATTTACGATAACCTTTTCCACACTTTGTGCTTGATTTTCATCTTCTGTGAGGGTGAGCGTTTTGTTTTCAAGAAGTCCCTGCCAAATAGGACGTGCGGATAACACAGAAATAAAGGCATCTCTAATAGCTTCTTTTTTATAAACATGAGTGGTAACATCTTTGAATTTACAGTGCTTCACCAGAATGTGCAATGTTTGAAGATATTGATTCAAGGTTTCTCCAGCCTGGTTGCAAGTACATGCCTGGCATATATCTGACTTTTTTCTTGGATGAAATCTCTTTATGTGGCGTGGCCGGGGCAGCGGCCTGCTGTCTTTGGTCAGGATCGATCCTGGTATCGGTAAGTAAGCCATCAGCCCACACTCGTCAGTCGTTGGTGGTGCTTGTGTAGCGGACCTAAGAGCCAACGAGTGGCATGCGTAATATGTAAGCAGAATAGTGGACGCTTACGCAAATGTAGCAACAGTTCCTGAAAAAATGAAATACTGGACGAACGAGGAAAGAATCAAAATGGCGGCACCCATGTTTTATGACAGGTGGTCTCGGACGACTAACGCAAAATCTCGTTGACTAGTAATTCGTATGTAAATTATGGTCAGGCTTCAGCTGTATAAAGTGAGCCATTTTTTTTGGAGAGAGAGAGACGTGTCTTTGCTGGTGAGAAGTGAAGGTTGGATGTGTAACCCTATTTTGTCGTTTCTAACTATGACCTCTCTTATTCATGTTGTGATTTTTGATCATAAGAGGGTCAAGTTGAATTATCACTGGGGTATCTCAACCAAGAAGTTGAATATGCACACAAAATTGAAAATAAAATAAACGACGCTCGAATAAGCCACTAGATGATATTTATATCAAAATAAAAATATATATACAAATATATTATAAAAATATATATACAAATATATTATAAAAATAATATTTACAGTTCTTTTTTTTTCTTTTTCTTCTTTTCTCAACCCGTTTCTAATATTTGGCGACAGAACGAAAATTTCAACTAATTTCTCTAAGGATGGCCAGACTTGACAACTGGATTTCTTCAAGTACTATTGATTGTACTTTCAAGGATGGCACAAGGATATTGTCAGAGTTTTTCTTCTTCAGCAGATAATTATTATTATTATCATTAAGTTGGCAAACAGTGTAATGGCAAAAAATCTCTTAACTCCCCGACCACAACTACTGCGAATCACCGCAACTCCTGACCGTACCTCTTTTTAGCCCCCACGAGTGCTTGTATTTATGGGTGTCCATCCCAAACTGGTATGGGGAAAGGTGCATAATGGGATTTTAGGCAAATATCTTAAAATTCAACCAGTATCCTTCCTTCATTCTCTGTTTCACACTTCCAATTTTGGAAGGTCCCCCCTCCTTCGGGAGGAGCCATTATATGATGCCAGTCTTCCTGACGTCTCCCCCTTCAACAAGTGCTCATTCTGTCTTCACAATCATAATTTTTTTCTCAGGGAAATTTTGGTTGATAATTTTCTCAGCACGTAGACATTGGCACCTTTCAACAGTCAACTTTAGCCCCTGAACCTACCAGCTGTGTCTCGGTGGACAGTAACAATTGTATTTTGTATTTTTTTCAACAGAATTTCTACATCTGTTCTCAATGTCCTGGGAAAATGAGTCTCTTTCTGATAAAAAACATAAAATAAAATCGTTTTTTAACCGTTTTCGTCTGTACGCCATGTTAAATATTGTCACATTTAAAATGTTAATAGATTCTTCAAAGTTCGTACATTTGCTGAAAAATTCATATCCATCAGACGACACACGTAATTTATAAGAATATCCAACTCCTCACCCTCAGAATGCTTGAAGAAGTTTAAAAAATTGTCTGAGTAAAGTTGTTGCAGCTGCTGACTGATTAAAGTTGCATAAACTGTAAATTGTCTGCATAAAGTTGCTACTGCTGTAGCCTGTCTGAATAAAGTTGCTATAAATAACATCTAAAAAATTAAAATGTAAGTAAATAGTAAAGAAAATCAGCAATAGCGGCAGGGATTATTTTGTAAGACTATATGTTTAAATATCCAAGATTGCTGTGGATGCCTTAATCTGCCTGCCTCTATCTAAACTATCCAAAGTAGCAGTGAACACGTTAAGGTGACCACTTATATTAGACTAACGTTATTTAAAGGTTTGGCTTACTTTAATAAAGAATCTCCGAATTCTTGCAAAGTTGCATATGAAGCCTCTGGCGGATGATCTGATATTGGCATTGGTCCATTCTTGGATAAAGTGACATTTGGCAGAACAGATGCAGCTACCGATAGGAGACGGTTCCCAGGTAAAGAGTGTTTGGTGGCTGTGAAGAAGAATATAGATGGCTAATAATTGACACTGGATAGTTTTTCTGCTTTGTAATAGTCTAAGATTTATTACTGATACAGTAATTGTGGCACAAGGCCAATAAAATGGGGGGAAACCTGGTCAAGGTTGGTCATCACTAGCTATTTTATACTTAGCTAATCGGATTCACAACCCATTCATTCGTTACAATATACTCATTCACCATAAGAATTTATTTGTCACCATTCGCTCCTTCATACACCAAAATACCCCACACACTGGGCACCAACTGGTAAAAAACCACCCCATGAGATAAAAATCCCAATATGTAAAATTGTGTATAATATATATATAACTATGAACCTAAAGAGCCAGGCAAACCTACCTAGGTTCCACCTACGTGGATCGTAAGTGGAAAGTTCAATTTTCACCGATGAATTTTGCCTGGCTCTTTAGGTTCATAGTTAGATTTGTTCTACTTAGTGTATTGAGCACTTTGTTTAGTTACTTTTGCTCTACTCATTTTGGAGGGTTTTTTTTCTTTGGACTCTGAGCTTGGATTCTGGTCGATTGTTTTCGCCTCAATTTCATGTTCTTAGTTCTTTCTTTCTTTTATCCCTTATTTTTCCTTGGGTATTGGTTTGTTCATTTCCAAGCCAAAACACCTAAGACTTTTCCAGACGAGATTATAATATATATATATATATATATATATATATATATATATATATATATATATAAAATTTATCAATGAAATGAAAGGGGGGGATGATGACCCCGAAAAAGAAGGAATGATGTTAGTCGGACCTGTCCACCCCACAAAAATAAGAGTTACCGCAGTATTCCTTCTTCCAACAAAATCAAGAGGCTCTCTTGCTGAAGGAGATGGAAAAGATAAAAACTTATTCAGTCTTTGAATTATCTAATGCCTGCTTTGTAATTGTCTATTTTTAAAAGAATATCTTTAGGAAATAATTTCTTTATTTTCTCCAGAATAATTTCCTTATTTTCTCCAGAATAATTTCCTTATTTTCTCCAGAATAATTTCTGAGGAATTAATGGATTTCATTTTTAATCCAACATTATTTTCTTTTCTGCACTAAAATAGCATTTATCAAGAGTGCATGAAATTAAGGCAGGTTTCTCTATGTCACTTCTCTTCAGATGTGCGTGATTATAGATCTCCACATCTTCCTCTCTAATCTGTGCATTACCACGAGTGTAGAGTGGTTTCTTTGTGTTTTTTCTATAGTGATTTTTATATAGATACCATCTTTAGTTAGCTGGCTATTGACTGCTGATGTTTGTCAATACTTTCATAGGACTTATTTTTATTCTTACTCGATGTTAACCAAACTCCTTCATTCATATTGAAATGGAATTGGGGAGGAGGTTTAGTCAACAACTATCTGACTATAACCAGTTTTGAATTCAAAATTGCCCTTCTCCCAGATTGGTTGCTAACCAAGGCTATTTAAGCTATAGCTGAAGTGAGGAAGAAATGGGTTCATGTCTTTCACAAGGACATTAGTACAAATTGAAGATAAAATGTAATACATTTGTTTATAAGTTCAGTCTTTAAAATCAAATGTTTTGGCATATAATAGTCTATTCACAGATGAAGAAGAGACTTGATGTGAAGAAAAGACTGAGAATACCATGGAGAGAACATGTGAGTGATGAGGAAGTTTTAAGGAAAATCAGATCTACAAGGAAACTTATACTTATGATCAGAAAGAGACAGCTGAAATTACTGGGACATATAGATACATAGATATGAACAGAGAGATAGAGATAGATATTAACAGACTGAGATAGATAGATATGAACTGACTTAGATGTAACCAGACTAAGAGAGCTAGATATGAACAGACTTATATTTATATATATATGTGAATAAACTGAGAGAGATTGATGAATAAGAATAGCAAACATGCCTTTCAGAAATTAAGCAAAGTAATAAGGTATAGGAAAATGTCCTTAGAAACAAAGAGTGCAGAACTGCTATCTAATATGGCAGTGAGTATTGGAGAGTCACTTTAAAGAGACATGACGTGACAGAAACGTGGTTCTACTGACAAATACTGAGAATACCATGGACAGAACATGTGAGTAATGAGGAAGTTTTATGGAAAATCTGAACTATAAGGAAACCAATACTTGCAATCAGAAAGAGACAGATGAAATTTCTCGGATACATAATGAAGAAAAAGGCTTGGAAAATTTAACCCTCACAGGATATACTGAAGGCAAGAGAAGTAAGGGGGAAACAGCAAGTATCCTACTTAATGAGTTTGAGTGAATAACTGGCAGAAGAGAGTGATGGTAAAGGGGTAAAAATTACTTAGAGCAACATAAAGAAAGTTGTGGAGAGCCATGATCACCCTATTCAAAGCTCATAGCATATAAAAGCAGAAGACACTATATTTGTTCTTGATGTAACTACACTATAGGTAGTAACTACCTATAAGTATCTGTAAGTCAACAGACTACAGGAGTCTAGCTGGGATCTGTTGAGTACAACTCAGACTTACGCGAGAACTACTGACCTTCCAATAGTAGCATTCACAACTGGATTGACTTGCGACGACCTTGTGCATAAGTGTTCTTATTGTACTGGTTTTACAATAAACCTTTACTTATTTTATCCACATTCACCGTGTTTGTCAAGTATATATTCCTATTAGCACAGAATATAACAGTTCTTAAGAAAGATAGTTTTTCTTATTTCAGTTTCCATAATTTTGTATTCAGAATAGTCATGGCTGGTTGCCAACTAAGGTTAATCTTCCCTGCTGTTTAACCCATAGCTGAAGGGAGAAGAGATGGGTTCACACCTTTTCCAAAGGCATAAGTGCAAAATGAAGAGAAATTGTTGCAGCTGGAATTTTAACTTGGTTTGCTAAAAAAATTGCATTATACATCTATGCTGGCATGCACATAATGTGTCCGAATCGAAATTGGCATTGCTTTTCAAAGTGACATATGTACATGCTAGTGGTTAGTAGATATTTTGTTAATAAGTTTTCAGCCATCTTGGGACATATTAACACTGGTACCAGTGCACCGTCTGCTCCTGAGCTTTATACAATGAGTCACACTGCAAAAAATGTCCAGTGTGGTAAAAGAGTTCAATGTAAGTGCTTCTTTTGCCCAGTTAGTAAGGGTTCAGAGTGTTGGCTTTCAAAATTCGGAATTGTCATTCCAGAGAATTCCTGAGTTTTGTTGGATATGACATGTTGGTGGTGCTTTGATGCTGTCAATAGTGGCCAAATGAACATTCCTATACCTGTAGACCAGGTTCTGGAGGGCCATGTAGTACAAACGCATCAAAGATCAACACATTTTTTTAAGGGTGGCAGCGACAGACTACATTGGTGTCCACAACACAAATCAAAGCAAATGCAGTCTCAGAAGTGTCAACATAGACGATTGGGACCAACATAGACTTTTGCAACAAAACTATGGGCATGTGTACTCTTAGACTTTCAAGCTACATGGTATTGTGAGAAGGTCACCTCGGGTTCTGAACGGCGCTCTGTAGTGGGTAAAATAAGTTCTATCTTCATGTAAATGATCATCATTTACATGTGTGACATAGACATGGAGAGTGACATTTTCCAGAGTGTATTCACCAATAATGGGTAGGCCCATTCCCTGGTATCATGATGTGGGATGCCATAAATTAAAATTCTTCCTCACCTTTGGTCTTTGTGAAGGGCACATTGAACAACATCATATTCATTCAGAACATTGTTCAACCCATTCTGTTACCATTCCTGCAACAGGAAGGCGATGGGTTGTTCTAGCTGCTCATCCTATTCAACCTGGTCTGCAAGATATTCAACATCCCTGGGTGGCACAATCGCCAGACTTGTACCCCATTAAACATGAATGTGACATGATGGGATGAGAGCTGACTCGTTTATTAGCCAACCTACAAGGTTTGGTTTGGTTTGGTTTGGTTTGGCTTGGTTTGGTTTACGCAATATCAACCTCAATGGATCATTTAATGCCGACAACTTTTTTTTTCTGGTAATATTTTCATTTTGTCAAATATCTATTTCTGTTAATATTTTTTTCGTCAAAAATGTATAGCTGGTAATATCATTTTTTCAAAAACGTATAGCTGGTAATACTATTTTTCCAAAAGCGTATAGCCAGCAACACTATTCTTTCAAAACAAAAAAACATATAGCTGGTAATATTTTTTTTTCAAAAACGTACAGCTGGCAACATTATTTTTTCAAAAACGTATTATGAGAGGCCTTGCTGTTGGACATTTATTGTCTTACCCAGGATGCAGATGTAGTTTATTGTCATACCCAGGACACGGATGTAGTTTATCGTCATACCCAGGACACAGATGTAGTCTGAATGTTAACTATTTGCCCATAGCCGGGACCCTAACAGGTGCTACCACTCTGAGTCAGAGTGGACCCGGGAACACCAGCAATTAAGAGGTGGTTCCACGCTCCTCAAAACCTCCAGATCAGGGGCCTTGCTGCTGGATGTAGTTTATCATCTTACCCAGGACACGGATGTAGTTTATTGTCATACCCACGATGCCCACAATTCTTGGTGTATTGTGCTAACAGGTAAAAGAAGCAGGGCATAATATAGTGGTTTTCCAAGTGTAGCTTAGATGTGGCACAAGGCCGAAAATAGGGTGCACCCAGTAAGGATTGAACTCACTACTCAGTTGTAATTGTTCTGGTGAGACAAGCTTGCTAACCATTACACTGTTTCAAGGTGCCCCAAAAGACTTTCTAAGCATAGCTTAGATGTGGCACAAGGTCGAAAGTGTGGCACACCCAGTGAGAATCAAACTCACTATTCAGTCGTAATTGATGTAGCAAGACAAGGTTACAAACCATTACACCATGTCAAGGTGCCCCAGCATGGCATAATATATCACAAGGTGGTATTTACCACATGCAAGAGTAAAGGCCAATGTTAATGCCCAAAGAGGGCATAAAGTATATTAATATGGGCTGACTACTGTTCATACATCCCTTATTTTGGGACTTCCATACACATCGATCATTTACTGCGATCCACCTGTACATTTAAACTTCCATAAATTGAAATACATTTTCAGGGTGCAGCAATTTTAATTTCTATCTGGGTATATACTCCCTTGTGCAAATTAATTGAAACAAAATGAATAATTCCATTATTATTTACTTTTTCATATTTTTCTAATGAAATATAACACAGTGCACATGTTAGTACTTCGTATGTCCATTCCATAAAGTTGTTTCATGCAGATTGACCACAGATTCTTGATTGGATTTCAATCAGGAGAGTTTCCGAGCCAGTTGATAGTACTTGATTTGCTCACTGGTAAGGATTGCCATTGTGTTCGTGCAGCATTACCATTCTCATACGTTTTCTTGGAGTAACATTCATTGCATACAAAGAACAACTAATCGACAATCGAGACAATAGTGTTTGTGTGTGATAAAAATTTGATGCAATCAAGAATCACGCAATTTTTTCAAGGCCAAACAAGTTTCATCATACACCCCAAAATTAGATTCATATTACTGCACACCACTGCAAATGACCTAATCTGAGGACAAAAGAGGAATCGATTACACCCTGTCACTCCAGTGGGTCTAAAACTGACCGTATGGTGAAAGAAAGGAAACTAAAGCATTTGTTTCAATTAATTTGCACAAGGGTGCATATGTGTGTGTGTGTATACGTACATGTGTTTGGGTGACTGTATATGAATATGCATAAAATTTTTGTTTTTGTTAATCATTTCACCCCAAGCAAGATGGGAATACCACTAGTATGTAGGGGGTTACAGGGAGTGGAGGCGAGAAGAATGAGTATAGAGAGGACTGAGTAAAGGACAAAAGATGAATGGGATTCAAGAAGATAGAAAATGGCAATTGACATTGCCTTTAAATTTCTGAAGATTGTATTTATCAGGGAAGGAAGTAAATGGGAGTTCCACAGGCAGGAAGTGTGAGAAACTAAACTGTTGGAGTAGAAGTGGTGGTTGCATTTAGCTCTTTTTACAGTAAAAGGGTAGGGCTTAGATGCCAGTCTTGTAGCATGTTTAAATTCATGTAGTCAGGGCACCATGAAGAAAAGCTCATCAGATATTTGCAGAAAAGACAGAGGAAAGCTACATCACATTGGTGAGAAAGTGACTGAGGTTGAGATGCCAAGTCAGAATCGATTACATTGCAGATCCTTCTGTGGATTTTGTCAAGAACCTTGAGATAAATAACAGGAGCACCAAACCAGACATGGTAGCAGTATTCAACACACAGACGAATGGTAGATTTGTAAATGTGTAAGATGTTCTGGCATGACACAGTGACCCAACTTTCCTTTCAGTAGATGCAGCTATTGATTCATATAGATATATACATATATACATTATAGGCCAAAAGTATGGGCTACTCTCTGGATTTCAAAGAATCTCTTAAAAATTGAAGGTTGCATTCCTTTGTCAAAATTAATTTACTAGCTCACTTTAGACCAGAGGAACTTTTTTTTCCTGAAGAGTTTTATATCTTCAAAACATTAATAATAATAATGAAATGAACTCATTACTGCATAAGGTTTCCTTCAAATTTTAGCTCTTTTTGCCCAATCTATTTCGCTGGTTAATGGTAATCTTAGGGCTGGCAAATTTTAAATTTTATGTAACTCCCTCTGATGTAGAGTCCTGTTGCCAGACATAGAGTCTTCCAGCAGCCACCCTCTTGATAATTGGAGGCATAACGTCGCCATCACTAGTGATCACTTCAAGCACCTTCATAATCGCTATTACTCATCCAATTCTTTTCAAATCCTCTGCATTGTCCTCAGATTGACACCCAAACATTTTGAAATGTTTGCATTGGAGTTTCTGGCGCAAATGCCAAGCAGTTTAGCATGCTGTTTCCAAATTTCTGGTGGAGTGGATTGCATCATGGTGCTCTTTTTCTCACAGATGGTGCCCAACTGACCCTACTATACTGTGCTGTCAACAAAATCAAAAACAAATGATGAACATGTGTGAAATTAAAAATATAAAATTGTGACAATTTAATCATGGCTCCCTGTAGACATAAAATGCATGGAGCATTCAACAATACTTAATTTCAGAAGTTCAGGTTAGGAAGATGAAAGCAGTCATCCGTAACAAAGAATCAGATGAGCCTGATAAAAAACTCCACCAGGAGTTGTGTCCTCTTCCACAATGGGCCAATGAGAGAAGACCTTCAATCTAGAATAGATGGTGCTACCTATTTTGTATATGAACGATGCTGGGCAGGTATTAGCTAATAGTCAGCGTGGGTTTGGGACTGGGAGAGCTATACAACACCAGTGTTTTTCTCAGTCGAGAGAAACGCTCTCAATGTGCAGACGTGCAAAAAAAAAACCCAGGCAAGACACAAACATTATCATCTGAAAGGTAAATAGCATAAGAATAGTTGATGTGATGATTTGCCACAATACTTACATTTGTTGTCTACCTGGTGTGTATAAAGATTGTCTTGTCCTGTGATGGATGTTGTACCAATGGCTGGAGAGCATAAACTTATGGTCGTTGGCTTTACTGAACTGACCTGAAGATGACATTGTGAAATACATGGCAGACCCCCATCCAGCATGATAGCTTGGCTTGCTGTCGTTGAATTAGACTGAAAGAAATAAGAATGTTTCACCTTATATTGTGTGAATTTTCACCAATAAAAATGATTGTCTTTCGTAAGGTGCGTATTGTAATTGGTTAAACAAAAAGAGAAAATTTGGGTTTATAGAAAAAAGCAAAAGCAAAATTCAAAAAGCATTTATAATATTAGGTTATTATTATAATTATATTATTATTAGGGAAAGTAATCATATAAGAGATGTGCATTGTGGCATAACAGATATCAGTTCAGAATGAGGAACTGAAGAGCCAAATTCACATTTACTATGCACAACTATCCATTGGGAAAAGTATGAATCCAGCTCTTCTGTCCCCATCCATGGGTTGAATAGTAGGACAGACTGGGTCCTATAGCCTTGGTTGGCAACCAGTCTACTGGAGAAAGAATGGCAACTTACTGTGGGAAAATCTTCTGCCTAGTCAGTCATGAATGGAAAGAGACATGATCGCCCAAACATATATCACATATGGCACTTAACTGACTGACTGAATTATATTTTACCAGAAAAGATGTAAAAACAAATGAATTTATTTAAATATTAGGGCGTTCAGAAAGTAATCACATTTTTCCCAGAGAGGATAAAAGAAAATGTAAGTTAAATTCCTTTAAATGTTATTTATTAAAAAGTTAATTTCCTTCATTTACAACTACTACAGCTCAACAAGAAAGGCAAATTTTTGATTCCATGTTTAAAGATATTTGCGTCTATCCCCACAAAATGTTTGAGAGACTGTTTTTAGCTTTTTGTTTCTGAATGTTTTTTGACTTATGAAATGTTTTACTGATCAAAAGAACTGAAAATCTCAAAGTATTAAATCTGGTGAGTATGGTGGATATGAACAAAACACAGACCCCCCCCCCCATCCTAAAGCTATTATTTTTGTTCTATTGTTTGTTTTGCAGAGTATGTCCTTGCATTGTCCTGCTGGAGACACTTTTGGTGTTTAGCCAATCAAGCAGGAAGGCAATGTGTCTGCAATGATAGTCCTTCTATGTTCTATTTGCTTGTAACGGATAACACCTTACATGTTCCATCAGACACAAAGCAATAATTTCTCTGAATGGGTCATCTGATTTTGGGGGTTGTATTGGTTTCTAATTTTCTGATAACCACTGTCTTTTCTTTTCTTTTCGTTGTTGTTTTCTGCTGACATGTGAAACCCATTTTCATCACCTGTAACAATGAAAGGCTAGCATTCCTGGTTAAAAGACGGCTACAGATTGTGGAATGTTGTGTTCACTTCTCAAGCAAAAGCTCATGAGGACCCTAAATTCCCTCATTGCAGTTTTTTCCAATTCACTTGAGATGAACAGTTTAAATTGATGCATTAAGTTTTTCTTTATGGATCCAATTCAATAATCTCTCTCAAAATTTCTTCAGTCAAAGTGGATAGCTTGTTGGATATATCTATTACATTCACTTACATGCTGATACCCTTGGCAAGGGTATGAATCCTCTTCTTCTCCCACCAGCCAAGGGGAAAATAGGACAGAATAGGTTCTATGGTCTTGGATGGCAACTGGCCTACCACAGAAAGAAATAGCAACCTACTGCAGGAAAAAAATCTGCCTCATCAGTCATGTATCAAAAGATACATGATCGGCTAAGAAGCGTTTATCACGCATGGTACATGACTGACTGATGGATATGTCATAGTTGATATTTTTAAAGCTTTTAAACCACAACTGACATGTATAAGCCGTCACTGCTTCCATATCTTTCCTTAGGTGCCACGTGTGATGCCCACGTAGACGATCATGTTTCTTTTCAATTCATAATTGACTCAGTCATGTAAGATTCTACTGGACATAAAGTGGGGGATCGGTTTTCTGTTGTCATCAAGTACTAAACTGATCAATCCAGAATTGTAAATAATAAACACATCAACACAGAAATTAAAATAGAAACTCACCTGTCTTATTTGTTCAGCCATAAATGCTTCTGCTTTTATACAGTCTTCGTCTGTGATCGCAATGTTGTTAATGGCTGTCAGTTGTGGGAAGTTGTTTATTAAGGTGTACCGCATTTGCATCTTTTTTGACACCTGCAATAAACGCACATTAGAGAACAAATTTTCATGAAAAAGACATTTTACAAAACATTGCTTGAAGTTCCGATCTGAAGCATTTCCACTCATTGTTTCCTTTTTTAGCAGCATATCAACTCTGTTGGTTATTTAATGCCCAAAAGATTTCTTTTTAATTATATACATGGCTTGTAAACACTCCTTTGGGTTGTTGGTTCCATCACTCTCCTGTTATGCCTTTAGAACAGAGTTATTTTGTGCTATAATTTGTGATATAGACCCACATCATTGAAGTAAGCGAGAATAGTCACTACTTTTATCTTCTTGAAAAGGTCATCTAGACTAGTCATGTCATAAAATCGTTCATGTATATAGGCAAGGTTACGACAATCGGTGAGAATACGTTTTACAGTATATGCCTCCTGACATATAGTGTATTCCTGCGGATATTTTTTAAGAAAATGAGTGAGTGATATAGGTGTGTCCTCTTCTGATTCTTGATAGGATAAATTCTTCCTTCTGAGAAAGTCTCAGACCATGATGCCATTCTCCTAGAATGGGTTTCATTTTGTTGTTTTGATGCTACTTCAATAACTTTGGTATCCTCATCTTTGCTGGTAAGTTTTTAATACAACCTTTCAGCCGAAATTCTCTTCAGCCTTTCTCAAGTACGCATAACATTTGGTAGTACTTCAGGGCATAAAATCCATTAGCAAACACAATTCTGGATATTTGCTTTCCAGCAGGATCGTCCATAGTTGTTAAAAGCTATCGTGTTTTTGTTTCGCACACACATTATCCGCACTCCATATCTAACAATCTTTATACAGTTTCAGGTGGCTAGGGTTTTGAATTCAGAGCTGTCTTTCTTCTTGATTGGTTGGCAGCCATGGCTAGAGATCCCAGCCTGCTGTGCTATTTAACTAATAGCTGAGGATAAAAGATATCAATTCATACCTTTTCTAAAGATATTTGCTGATAATCCTGACACTAAATGCATGTATACATGTGGCAGCAAGGCCTCTGATCAAGAGACTGGAGGTTTTGAGGAGTGTGGAACCACCTTTTAATTGCTTTTGTTCCCAGGTCCATCCTGACACAGGATGGTAGAACCTGTTAGGGTCCCAACTATGGGCAAATAGTGAACTTTCAAACAAAAACAAAACACTATGAAAGTATAAAAATACATTTTTATAGTTATAATACCAGCAATACATTTTTATATAAAAAAATAACCAACAATATATATTTATAGTAAAATGACCAACAATACATTTTATCTGTAGTTGAAGGCATACAATTGCGTTCAAACTATATTTAGCTGAAGCCATAAAATTGAGTTCAAAATATTTAGATTTTGGCATTAAATAACCCATAGAGGTTGGTGTGCTGCTAATATAAAAGAACTTTTTAGTGTGGTGAATTTTAAAAATTATTTAAAGGTATGTGCAAATGAAATATGATTTTTATTCATTAGAAATTTTTACTTACAGGGTTGTTTATTAGGGATATATCCGACAAACAACTCAAAGATGTTAAGTGTTCAAATTCAGCAATTTCCTGCAAAGAGCAAGAACAACAAAATGTTTGTATTGGCAAAAACAATATATATAGTTTCATACCACCCATATATATATATATATATATATATATATATATATATATATATATATATATATATATATGTATGTATGTATGTATGTATGTATGTATGTATGTATAAATAAATTGTAAATTGTTTAAAATTTCTATATTTATGAGAAAAGAGTGCTCAAAATAGGTGACAGGGCATCTATAGATATAAACAGTGTGGACATAGAAATCAAATACTGCAGAGTAGGATGACTATCAGCTTCATGCCTTAAACAATCCTCTGACACACACAGACACACACAATGAGACCAAGAAGCTCTTCTCAGCAAAAAACATGATGTTTAGCCATTTGGTGAAATCTTGAAAAATGGTTTGAACCAAGATCATTTTAGTATCAGTTTTATCTCCCTCTTCATATATATATATATATATATTTTCTACTTTCCACAAATATACTCCATATATATATATATGTGTATGTAAATATTTTCAGATAGAGTGCATCTGTAGAGGAATTAAATGAATAAAAAGAGACAAGATAAATTCAACCACAAGTCTGATATAAAAAATGCCACATTCATCAAAATAGAAAAGTAATTTACTCAGAAGGAAAATTCTCAAGAGTGCTCCCATTGAAACTTATCAAAATATAAATCTATGCCCCGAGTATGTGATCACATGACACCGCTTCAGGAGAGGTAACTAAGTATGACTTGTTGAAAGTTTTTAAGAAATGAGTATCAAAAATATTAGTGCAAGCCTTGATACTTGAATGAAGCAATCCTGAAGCAATCATGTACCCACTTAACTGGATGATAATTGTTGATATTCTCAGGAAAGTGGATTGAAAAGTTGAGAAGAAAATTAAAAACGAAATGCGTTAAAAATTATGTTTTAATATAATAAAATCAAAACAAGGATGGTTCCAAGGAGAACTGAACCGAAATTTAACTATATGGAATTCAGTAAGATATATCAAAAACCAAGACTCTCAATCCTCCCACACTTCCCGCCAATAAGAAAGAGACCATGAATGTATCATCAGAGTTGCTGGTCCTGGGAAAATAAAAAAACATTGTTTACAATACCTTATCGGTAAGGAAAATGGGTAGTCACTGAAATAGCATCTAAATTGTTCTGGACAAAGAGCCAGGAAAACGTCTGGTTTGTGTGGAGGGGTCGTGTCAGCCACCCAGAAGAAAAATATCCCTCCAAAAATAAAGATTAGCACCTAAGATTGGCGACAGGTTTGTTTATTTTCCTTTCTGTGACATTTATGAAAAATTTTTTTTGCTGACATAATTTTGGATTTTAGGCACAATTGAGACAAGCTTACGGGAGATGGAGATAGTGGAATTCAGACATTGGGAAGTTCCATTGTCTGCCATCTTTGTGTAGGTAAAGGAAGTCATCAATCATCATTATTAGGAAAGACTCCTCTAGATATGTCAAGCATGCATTCACTGAGAGTCATTCTTCCTTGAGTGTAGAGTGGACATCAGAAGCGGAGAGATGACCCGCATCTTAGTTTGGGCGTGGAATTTCCCAAGTTGTCACTGAAGAGCACACCTACAATTTCTGGGTTGGTATGAAAACACCAACACACACAATGTCGATGACAGGGTCATTACCTGAGTGATTATGATTATAAATCTCCTATGACAGAAGAATTGAGAAAGATCAATGAAAGGTCATTACCTGAGCGGTTATAAGTAGAAACCTCCCACGCATAACCAAAGAGTTGACTGGGCATCACTTTAATAGGTGCAACTAGAATCTCCAAATCACCATTCCTGCAGCAGTAGAGTATTTTGATTGCAGTAGCTAATAGATATTTTATTCACCCAGTATTCTTTATATTTAATAAACCTCTTGTTAGAGTTATCAACAGTGTTGTACATGTCATTGAAAGAGTTCTTTTGTCCAGCCTGAGTTCCAACAAGCGCTTGGACAAAAGAGGCAAAACTCTACCATGGTTATGAAAAGTGTTGTGTAATCTTCACTGGGGAAGTATGTAATCCTTGACAGGAAATGCATAATTTTTGACGGGGTTCTGCAGTTCTGCCGATAGTACATAACATATATAAGGGGTTCCCACTAGACTCTGCCATTAGTCCCAATACTGTAAGATTTTGAGAAACCTGAAACAACCCTACTGAGATGACACACCGGCTCCAACCAAGGAGGGAAAACAAAGTCAATTGAGAGAGACTTGTGAATGGAAAAGAGAAAAAAAAAGGGCTGTTTTTGGTAGTTTGGGTTTACAACAGATGAAGATTAACCTTAGAAGTGAATACCAGATTTTTATTCAGTCTTTTAGGGGATCATGCCACATTTCCCCCCTCTCATTCAGAACTCTTGCTATAAAATATGATAATTAGGTGTACAAGTGGCTCCATTTGGGCCAATGTTCCATCGGCAGAAAATGTGGTGCAAAATATATAAGCTCGCAATTCTTAGAAATTTACAATATTTTGAGGTTATCAAAAAGTTTTTCCCAGTACTAACAGATTAGCCTGCAAGACAAACATTCTAACTATGACAGGAATCCTAACCAAAGTGCATATGTACACAGACATTTTGGTTTTAAGAGTAAATGCTGTAATAAATATTTGATTTAATTGTGTTACATATTTTTATGATTAAAGGAGACACTCTATCAAGGTGGTTGTGGACAAGTATATCAACAGATATGTTATTGTGAAATTACTTGCCTGAATTTTATTACTGCCCAGGTAAAGCCGTTCAAGTTTTGAAAGAGGATCGAGTCCTGCCAAGCTGACAAGCCTGTTTTCTTCGAGGTGAAGTTCAGTCAAGTTGTAAAGGTGGGCAAAGGAGAAGGGTGAAATTGTTTTCACTTTGTTAGCATCCAAAACAAGTTCGACCAAATTTCTGAGGCCTTCCAAACCTTCAAGCTTGTTGATATCATTGCCTGAAAGAAAAAAAAAACAAAAACTGATCTTGAGAAACATGACAGGGCAAGCAAATCATGAGTGTAGGATGCCTTTACAAAAGTGCTTCAGGGCTTTTGGCAAGCAAATCATGGGTGTAGGATGCCTTTACAACAGTGCTTCTTGACCAGAGTGTGAGGAAATCCAATCTCTTTTTGGGTAAATTTTAGAGTTTCAGGGAAAACCAGAACCACAGATTAGCAGATTCAAATTTCTGTAAACTACACTTCCCCAATGCTCTTTTTGAGTCAGACAATTTTGAAAGATGATCGAGGAATGACATTTTCAAATTCAGTGAAAATAGGTCAGGAACAAGTGACTTAGAAATTTTACTACATCAATAGATAAAATAAATCATAGAATTTACAAATTATTTTTTTACCATATAAGTTTCTCATTCGTCTATGCATTGAATTTTGTTGTGACATATAGTCTGGTGCTTCTGCTATGTATTTAGAGATTATTGATAAAATCTATAGAAGAATTTGCAATGTTATCACTCCTGACCCGGCATCTCAGCTTCAGTCACTTTCCCAAAACTATAATGTAGCTTTCCTCTTCCATAAATATTTTCATGGTAATTGTTCTGATGAATTTCCCTCTTTGGTACGTAGACTTAATAAATTTAAGTGCAGTACTAGATTGGCAGCAAGATCTCAGCATTTTACAGCTGAAATGGCTTGATGTAACCTAAGTTCTATGTTAACAGTTTCTTCTCTCACACTTCTTGCTTTTGGAACTCTCTTCTGGCTTCTTGTTTTCCAGTCAACTTTGATCTTCAAAAATTCAAATGCAATGTCAATTGTTATCTTCTGTCTTCTTAATTCTTGATCTTTTATTGTTCTCTCTCCTTAATAATGTTTTTCTTTTTCTCATATTCTTTCACTATCGGTAACTCCTTGCATCTTAGTGGCTTTATTGCCTTGCTTGGGGTGAAATAATAAAAAAAATAACAAAAAGATATTGAAAAACAGGCAATTACTCACTGTTAGTCCAGCTTCTAGCAATGCATATGAAAGAATTCTATTTGAATTCAGACAAAATACAGATAACTTTTTTCCATTTAAGCTGAGATATTGAAGGTTATCTTAGATTTTGCCATAAATATTGTATTTAAGATTTCTGTGTTTTTTTTATTGTCAGTGATTATTTTGTACAAAAATTACTTCTTTTTTTTTTGCAGTCAAGCAAGAGAAAGATACCTGTTTAAATGCTGACCAATACTGCTTTCCATAAGTTCATTTTCCTAACTTCTGAATTTTTATATCTCACATAAATGATATATTCATAATTTTAAGAATAGTACTAGATTGGCAGTTAGGTCTTATCATTTTACTGTTGAAATTACTAGTGTAGAGTAATTGGCCCTGGTTAAATGTAATTTGTAGAAATGCCCAACAAACAAAGTCTGTAACAAACAATAAGAAAAGAACAGGGCAAAAATAATATTGAACAAACAAGATATGCAAGGCAAAGCAAGAGTAATAAGGCAAAAAAGTTCCCAAACTAAGAATGGTGTTAACACACAAAGGGGATACAGACAAGTGATCGCAGCATTCTGACTTCAAGACAAGAAAGAACAGAAATATGGTGGATGAGACCGAGAAGTGGCCTATCTTATTATTGGCTAGGGAGAAATCCCAGCATGCATCTGAGGTTTTGTCAATAAATTCTGGAAGGGGGGAATGTTTTTTTGCAGTCATTCCAGTATGGGTTGGAACCAACAGTTAGATGCAACCAGAAATTCTTGTCCTCATCTTTGTTGCCATATTTGTCACAACGTTTCAAGGACACATGGCACAGTGGATAAAGGCGTTGGTTAGATCCAGTGACAGACCCAAAGAGTGTGAGTTCAATACCCGGTTAAGGCAGTGGAGAACTTTCAGAGGGAAAATTAGCAGGAGATAACTGATAACTGACATCCATCAAACATGGCACGTGGAACTAGAACAGTCTACCCCAGTGATCGAAATAAAGGGTTCAGTTCGAAATTCCAACCACCTGAAGAAGGCCGGAGCGTACAACAGCCGAAATGTTGTGACAAATATGGCAACAAAGATGAGGACAATAGTCCGACTAATGTAAATACTGTACATAATACCTCATCTCAGAAATATAGACAGACTCAGAAATTCTTGTCTGATAATTTCTTCTCTCACAATCATTGCCTTTCCAGTCAACTTCAGAAATTTAAATACAACATCAATCATCATCATCATCATCATCTGTCTCCTTCAATTTTGTTCTTTTTATTGTTCTTTCTCCTTGTTGTTGAAATACGAGTACTCATCTAATCACCAAAATTAAACAATATCAAGCCTGGTCAGTACCTAGGTGGGTGACCACCTGTGAATACAGTCAGCTTGGATGCGTAAAGGTTCGGAAATTAAATTTGGAGAGCTGAGTTCCAATTCCAGTTGGGTTTGATATATTCACTTAGACATAAATAACCTTACTAATGGTATGAATCTACTTCTCCTCCCCACAACTATGGATTAATTAGTAAGACTTGTATCAGTAAATCATTATCGCAAAAAAATTCTTACAATCAAAAAAAATATTTTTCTGGTTTTAAGATTATTTAAAGCCAGAAAACATTTATCACCTTCTTTCAGGTGAAATCATTAAAAAAATGAGTATTATATTTGACTGACTGCAATAAAGAACTGAGTTAATTTTAAAGACACTTCTAGGATTTTCCTGACATTGTGTAAAAGATTGCATTATGCATTACTTAATACTTTTCTTTATTAAATTTTTTTATTTTGAAATAAGATTTGGACAAGAAAATGGTTGATATTTTTTGGGTGGGGCTATTAATAAGAAGGGAGAAATAAAATTCCAGGGTTTTCCTGGGAGTGAAGAACAGGATTTCATTGCAAACAAACTTTAAACAGGTGAATGAAAACAGAGATAGGCATACCTTGTAGAAATAAAGCCTTTAAAGAAGGCAGCCGATGCAACTGAAGCTGTGGAAGGCTCCGGATTTCGTTATACCTGTCAAATATGAAACACAGGAAAGATAAAAGGTTACCGATTGAGAAGCTGGATTCTAAACTGAAATAAGAAATTGCTTCTGGGATCCACATAATTTACTTACTGAAATACAAACTTGTGTTTTTTGAGAGAGCAATTATAGCTTAGGTCCAAACTCCTCGGCGGGTAGCACAGGCGGTGTATTGAGAGACAATGGTGTTCATTAACTTAGCTGGGAGCAGAAGAATGACTCTTTAATCGGACATGTTAGACAAAATCACTTGGCAGCGTCACGCTTATATATCTCCAATCAACCAAAAATATTTTGGTTTGAGACAAATGTGGGGCGGGACCTGGGATTTATGACTTCCTCTAATTAGTGCTAGCTAGCCAGTCAACCTCTATTCGTGCGACAAGGAAGACGAGTCCTCTTTGACATTCTTTACTTTCTTCATAATCTAACAGCGGCCATTCTGTCATCTTGCTGTTGAAAATTATGTATGAACCACAATGATTCCATTAAGTGTTTTTCGTTATCAGGGTCACTTTCTGATCCCACCACCTGCACCCAGCCACAGTGATCACTCAAAGAGTAGCATCTAAAAGGCACAGTTTTTGTAATGGATAGTGGCTCAGATTGAGGAATCAGAGAGCCAAGATCAAATTCCAGTTGGATCCATTACATTCACTTATGTGCTAAAACCGTTGGGAAAGGTATGAATCTTCTTCTTGCCCCAGTTATGGGTAAATAGCAGGACAGACTTGGTCCTATATCCTTGGATGGCAACTGGTCTAGGAGAAGGAAAAACTCTGAGTTCAAAACCAGCCTGGAGAGGGTTAGGCTCTGTCAGGATATCTTGCCCAAGAAACATCACTTCTACTGTGGCTGCAATACACATGCCGTCCCTGCGACCCTATGGGTCACGGAATAAAAAAAAACTTTCTTCATAATCTAACAGCAGTTATACTGTCTTGCTGTTGAAAATTATGTATGAACCAGAATGATTCCTTCAACTGTTTTTTGTTATCAGGGTCACTTTCTGATCTCACCAGCTGCACCCAGCCACAGTGATCACCCAAAAAGTAGCATCTAAAAAGGCACAATAGATTCTTGCCTGATCACTAAAGTAAAGCAATATTAAGCCTGATCAGTACCTAGATGAGTGACAGCATTGGAATACCATGTGTAAGTTTGGATGTGCTGGTGGGGTAATGTATAACAGCTTGTAATTGGAAATTAGAGAGGCAAGTTTAAATTACAGTTGGGTTCATTATATTCGCTTGGAAAAGGCATGAATCCACCTCTTCTCCACCCAGCTATGGGTTAATTAGTTGATTGTGTATCAGTAAAAATAATTAATATCTCAAAAAAATAATTCTTAAAATCTAAAATTATTTTCTGGCTTTAAATAACCTGCAAAAGGTTGATAAACCATAAAAAACAAATCAATCAAAAACCAAGGCATGACACTACAGTAGGTGATTCATTTAGTTTTCTAAAACTGTAAGCTTTTTGGTAAGATTGGAAAAAATGAGAGGGGGCAAGCAATGAAATTATCAAATACAATATTTATGGGTAAATGTATTTTTTTTTATAATGATGTTCACTCTGTACAAGGCCCAAGAGCTACTCAAGGTAGAGGGTTACAGAGGAAGAGGCACCACCCCAAGCAAGGAGATAATGCAACCAAGATGCAAGGGGCTACTGAGTGTGAAAGAGAATTAAAAGACTTTAGAAGGAACTGGGAACCTAATCCTAAACATGAACCTCTATATCTGTAGGTTTATTGTCATATCATACTGAAACATTGGTTCCTGTATGATCACCAAAGTTAAGCAATATCAAGCCTGGTCAATACCTAGATGGATGCCAGCTTGGGAATACCAGGTGCTGTAAGCTTGGATTTGTGGATGGTGTAATGCAGGGGTTGACAAAGCCCGACTCCCAGGTCACATCTGGCCTGAGGAGGATGATTGTCCGGCCTGACAACTCTTATAAGGAATTTTCCTTCTGTTTTTTTAATTTTTTTTATTGTGTTAGTTGTTATCATGTTATTTCTACAGTAAAATAAGGAACCTTGTGTAAACAATATAACATTAACTTTGCTGTTTTTTCTTTAAACCTCCAGACCAAGGCAGCCTTTTGGACAGAACAGTCTGAGGTCAACCTCAATTTATTATAGCACATTTGATACAATGTCCCTCCTCTGAGACGCTGCATAGCTGTCTGGTCCACTCTCTCCAAAAGGTTGCCCAACCTTGGTGCAATGGATAATGACTCGGAATTGTTAATTGGAGAGCTGAGTTCCAATTCCAATTGGGTTCGTTATATTCACTTACATGCAAATACCCTAGGAAAAGGTATGAATCCCTCTTTCTCCCCATCTATGGGTTAACTAGTACGACTTGTATTCCTAAACCATTATTATCTCATAAAATAAAATAAGATTGCATCCAAAATATTTAGATTTCAACATTAAATAACCCACAGAGGTGTTGATATGCTGCTAAACAAAAACCATCACAACCAATCTATTCCTGTTCAAAAGCACAGATAGAAGTGCGCAGTTCCCCAAAAGTGGATGCATATTTAATAATTATCATTAAGTTTGGGTTCCTTTTCTTAAAATCTGACTTGTGCAGTAATTGTGCAAAATGGCAGATTTATTAATGGATGGCTTCGTATTTATTGCAATATTGGGCAAGTGTCTGAGTAGTTAGAATGTTCACTTTTCAACCATGAGACCTGGGCTCGAATCTCATCATGGTCAATTCATCATGAAGGTGTCTTGATATTATCGGCCTGGGGAGGTGATCTCAGTGTGCAGCATCTTTGGGAAGTGTCTGAAAACCATATCACGGGTTGACCCAAGCTTTGTGCACAAAATTGGGTAGACTGAATTATTTGGGAGCTGTTGATGGTTGTGCAAGTCGCAAGTCATCATGACTGAGGGTTTGAGGTCTACTGGCCTCGTTCTAACTGTTGATCATGCAAGATAATATGCACTCTCCCAGAAACTGTAACTAAGGTCCTGCTTCTTAATACTAGGTTTATCTTTTGGAAGGGATTTTTCAATATTGCACCTTTGGATTTTAATGTGACATTTTCCACCATTTGTTATAACTTCTGTTAGCATAGAATTTATGGTTACATCTGGCAATTTCAACTGCAAAATGTTAAGACATATCTGCCAATCTAGTGCTGAACTTAAGTTCATGAAGTCTAGGCACCAAAGAGGGAAGCTCATCAGAACAATTACCATGAAATTATTTATAGAATAGTCACAGTAAAGCTATGTTATGGCAGTAAAAAAGTGACTGAAGCTGAGATTCCAGATCGATTCTTTGGATTTTATCAAGAATCTTTAACTACATAGCAGAAGCACTAGCAATGCTTTCGCAAAAGGTAAACTGAGAAATAAAGATCAAAAGAATTTTGATAATTGGTGTAATGCAATATTTGTTCAGGACAAAAGTAGTGGATATGTCAAACTTGGATGCTAATGTTTTCAAAAAATATCCAGAAGAATCTCACCCAAGATGTAGAACTTCAAGTTTCAAGAGAATTCTACAGTTACCATTATCCATGTCTCCATCATGGGGGTCTTCAGAATCTCCATTGGCTGGGTTGGATTTTTGTTTCCCCCACTTTTGTCGAGGAAATATTGATTCAATTCTGTTGTTATTCAGACATAATACCTGCATTAAAGGGAAAAATCAAACTTTTTAAAAAGCTGTTTACCAACTTTAGTGCTAGTCTGGCATAAGGCAGTTATAGAAGAGCAAACAGCAAGGAAAGAACTTGCTACAGTAGCAATGATTAGCCGACTATCAATCTACAACAAACATCCACATACAGAAGAACAGAAAGGATTCAGTCATTTAATATTCATGAAAGAATAGCCGAGGACAATGGCACTTAAGTTCCCTTTCAAAGTATTTCCTTTGTGACCTCACAAAATTATCCCAGCATCCCTTCCACTTCATCCAGGATCACCATCAGCTGCTTGGTTACATTCTCCTTAATCTTGTCCATGGTCTGAAATGATGGCAATTTTAACTCTGTGAAGAGCCAGAAATTACAAGAATTGAAACCTAAACTGGTGGAGGGGGACTTGAATGTTGCTATATTTTGTCAAAAGATCCTGCAGGAAATGCCACTGTAGATGAAAAAGGGACATAATACAAAGGTTCACTCAATATTACTGCTGACTGAGTAACTTCACAGGAGAGTGCCTGTTCACATGTGCACAACAAAGTCTCTTCTGATTGGTTTCCAGTCTTATTTAGCTTTTTATCACTTAACTATTTCTTCCAATAAACTAGTGTATGTGACTTTTCAGTGCTACCAGACCCAGGGATTGAACCCACAAATGCCAGGGAACCAGATATGTTTTTATCAAACATTTTAATCCACTAGACAATACGTCTTTATGAAATGAAAAAAGGTGAATTAGACTGATGATTATTAACTAATATGAATTATCTCCCCTAAACATGGAAAGTGGAATGAGAACACCCAACCTGTGAGGACTGAATAAAGGGTTTGGATCAGAATTCCAAGCAGGTTACCAAGTACAATGACACACACTTGAAGAAGGCTGGAGGGTACAACAGCCAAAACTTTGTGAATATAACAACTAATGGAAATGAGTATAATAAGCAATTTTCACTTTTTACTTTTTCTGCTTTCATTCAATAGAATGAGTGTCTGGATTCAATGAGTCTATATCCTGTCCTAACATAGAGTTTGCTTTTAACCATCTCTTGATTATTGTCAAAATCAGAGCACTTAAAATACACAAGACAACAATGTACTGTTCCCTCGTCTTGACCTATCTGCCATATGTACCACAGTAGCTTTGCTTTTCTTTTTCTGGTTCTGGGCAATAAAAGCTTCTGTTCACTTCCCACATAAATTATCCTTTATTTTTTTTTTCCCAATCTGAACTTAAGGAAAGATGATGTATTATTGAAACTCTCCAAAATAACAAATCTTGAATCTAGCTTAAAAAAAAAATGAAACAAAAAAAAATAAAATTAAATAATTTAATTCACAATTACTTCTTTTATTTTATTTATAATATATACTGTCATCTGTGTATATTTCTGAAATGAGATATTATAATTATTTACCCTGTTTACATCATTCAAACTGTTGTCCTCTTCTTTATTGATATATTCACAATGTTTTGGCTGTTGTACACTCAGGCCTTCTTCTGATGATATATGCTGGAATTTTGAACCAAACCCTTTATTTAGCCCATGGGGGTAGATTGTTCTAATTCCACATGCCATGCCTTATTTGGATATCTCAGTTTCAGTCAATTCCCATTAGTAACTCAACTCTCCAAGTTTTTGTTCCCTCTGCAACACTTTTGGATGGTTTCCTTGTTTAAGTTGGTGAATGCTGCCATAATCCTTGCCTTCAGTTCATCTTTGATGTTACATGGCATTTTGTTGGGCTCTTGCTCAACTGCGCCCCACACATAATAATCAAGCGGGTTGCAGTCTGCGGAGTTAGGTGGCCAGATGTAAGGGGTGATGTGGTTGCAGAAATTGTCTGGCAGCCAAGACTAGGTTCTCCTGCTTGTGTGGCATGGTGCAGAGTCCTTTTGCCAGACACAGGGTCATCCAGCAGACACCTTCTTGACCTACCTCCTCAAGGCACTTAACGTAAGCCTCTGTGTTGATTTGTTTGTTTGTTTGTTTGGGGATTTATGGCATATCAACCACTATGGATTATTTAATGCCAGATGCAGTATTTACTAGATATATCAAAAACGTATAGTTGGCAACATCATTGTTTCAAAAATGTATAGCTGGCAACATCATTGTTTCAAAAAAATGTATAGCTGGCAACATCATTGTTTCAAAAACGTATAGCTGGCAACATCATTGTTTCAAAAACGTATAGCTGGCAACATCATTGTTTCAAAAAAATGTATCCCTGGCAACATCATTGTTTCAAAAAAACGTATAGCTGGCAACATCATTGTTTCAAAAACGTATAGCTGGCAACTGTTTCAAAAACGTATAGCTGGCAACTGTTTCAAAAACGTATAGCTGGCAACTGTTTCAAAAACGTATAGTTGGCAACATCATTGTTTCAAAAAAATGTATCCCTGGCAACATCATTGTTTCAAAAAAATGTATCCCTGGCAACATCATTGTTTCAAAAACGTATAGCTGGCAACATCATTGTTTCAAAAACGTATAGCTGACAACATCATCGTTTCAAAAGCGTATAGCTGGCAACATCATCGTTTCAAAAGCGTATAGCTGGCAACATCATCGTTTCAAAAAACGTATAGCTGGCAACATCATTGTTTCCCCATCACATTTTAGCGGTAAGGTGTTAGTATATTTAGTGTAGGGTTTGGGAGGGAAAGTTTATTGTAAGTTGTAGTTGTTTTGGGATGGGTTAGATGTGATGGGGCATGACATGACCAGCCGATTGATCGGATCGATGGCCTTTTGGATGGACGTAGTTTATTGTCATACCCAGGACGCGGATGTAGTTTATCGTCATACCCAGGAAGCGGACACACCTAGTGATTTCACTATTTTCCCATAGCTGGGACCCTAACAGGTGCTACCACCCCGGGTCAGGGTGGACCTGGGAACATCAGCAATTAAGAGGTGGTTCCACGCTCCTCAAAACCTCCTGATCAGAGGCCTTGCTGTTGGATGTAGTTTATCGTCTTACCCAGGACTCGGATGCAGTTTAACGTCATACCCAGGACTCCCTCTGTGTTGAGTCTGAGGACATGTGGGATGCAGGTATAATGCCGTTATCACTAGTGATTACTCCAAGCACCTTAGACTCATCCAACTCTTTCCAAATCCTCTGAACTGTCCTCAGATTGACACTCAAACACTCTGAAATGTTTGTATTGGAGCTTCCAGTATGAATGTCAAGCAGTACAGTATGCCATTGTGCTCTTTTTCTCACAGATGGTGCCCAACTGACCCTACTATACTGTGCAGTTGACAAAATCAAAAACAAACAATGCGCATGTGCAAAATTAAAAATATAAAATGGCGACAATTTACCTATATATATATATATATATATATATTCCAGCTTTTAAAGCTCTTGGATACTGGTATCAATAAGTATCACATATGTAAAAAACAATTGTATATATTACAGAATTAACACGTCTGTTTTATATACAAAATTACTTTCCTACAAATTATTTACGTTATTTACATGTGAATTATTGCCGTCACCTTTGTTGTCATTATAACGTTTTAGCTGTTGCCCTACGGAATTCATCACATGTTCCTCAGGACAATAGCCTAGTGACTTAAAGCATGAACTGGGTGATATAGGAATTGTGGGCCTGGCAGTAGACTCTGTGGAAAGCAAGGGGTGAGCAGTAACTGCTCAGTACTAAGTAAGAACAAGACAAGATATCCCTCGACATCATCAGCAGAAAGAGAACAATCTATCGAATAGATTAAATGAAGAGGTCAGTTTGAACTTCCCTGAAGGTTACTAGGATTTACAAACATTTGATGAAGGTCAGAGAGGAACAACAAAGATGGGGATCAGTCGTCAACGTGTAAATAATATTAACTCCTCATGCCAGAAATTCAGACCGAAATTTTCGACAAATGTTTAGTTTTTAGTCAGACTTACCTTGAGATTGTGTAAGTAGAGCAAGCCTCCGAGAGATGTAAGGTGATTATGTTCCAAATTGATGCTGAATAGAACAGGTGGAAAAAAAATAAGAAAAAGGAAACCATAATAATTTATAGCTCTAATTAAAATTCTCTCTTGCTGCTATAAAGAAAAAAAAGAAACGTAGTCTTGATATCTATTGTCCAGATGAAGTTGTCAATACCACTGTGTATTCATTTTCTTAGCAATACCTCACAATTGTCTGATACATACACATATGCAGTAATGAAAATAAATACACACATGCTCCAACATCTGGTCTGGTGCTTCTGCTATGTATCTTGAGATTCTTGACAAAATCCAAATAAAAATCAGCAATGTCTACAGTCCTGACCTGACATTTCGCTTAAATTAGTTTTCCACAGCTGTAACGTTTCTTCCCTCTGCGTCTTCTATAAATATTTTTATGCCATTTGTTTTGATAAGCTTTCCTCTCTGGTACCACTACTTCATGAAATTAAGCATAGTATTACATTGGTAGCGCTATATGTAACCACAAGGTCCACTCTAGTAATTTCTTCTCTCACCTTTGGAACTCTCTTCCAAGTTCTTGTTTTCCTTTCAACATCAATTATTATCTTGTCTTCTGGAATCTGTCCTTTTATTGTCCTTTCTCAACATTAATGTTTTTTCAGTTTGTGGTGAAATAAAAAGAAAACGGCCACCAGCGAGTAAATTCGAGCTCTCCCAACTGGTAATCCAACCTCTAGTCGTTCCGTCTCAAAATCGCGCAAACAGACTTTTCCAGCCGCCAACCGGGAACGTCACTCCCAGCTTCTTTTGAACTGGGAAAAAACAGGTGCTTTTATATTTGTCCATATACCCATAATCCCTTGCGTCTTCATGCGATCCCATAGTTCATTCCGTCTCTGTCCCATAATGCATTGCATATTCATTGCATAAAAAGGCGATGCAAGTCCCCCCTTATTCTTCTACGTTATCTGGCCGAGGACGGATTACGGCAGAGCGGTAAGTGCTTTTTTTTCTCCTTCATTTCAACTGCAGTAGCCCTACATGCTAAGCAAATACGGGCTCTTTTTTGGCGGGGAAAAGGCAAATCGCAACCACTTGTGCTCGTCCCAGGTTCTGCCTCATCATGTCTGCCACACAGTTTCTTTCACTTTCTTTAACCCCTTCCATTTCAGTGGCTTGATCACTTGAATGATTTAAAAAAAATAAAGGCTGAATATTTAAAGTAAAAGCATAAATTATAGATATGATTACATCACGGTTCGACTATATTGATGAAGATTATGGACAAGATTCCATATTTGTTGGTTCTATAGGGCCTATCTGAGACAGGCACCAACTGCTAGAGAATGTCTGACAACCACAGAGTATTCTCATTTTATGCTCTTGCCATTTTGCTGTATTGAGGACAATAAAAGAACAGGTTTCAAGGAGACAGAGAATGATGACTGACATTGAATTTAAAACTTTGAAGATTGTAGTTGACAGGAAAACAAGTTGAAAAGGAAAAAAGTGCAAGAAAAGAAACAATTAGCATAGAATTTACAGTTACATCCAGGCATTTCAACTGTAAAATGAGACCTAGCTGCCAATCTAGACCTACACTTAAATTTGTAAAGTCGAGGTACCAAAAAGGAAAGCTCATCAGAACAGTTACCATAAAACCATTTATAGAAAAGGCACAGGGAAGTTATGTTATGGCGATGGGAAAGTGAGTGAAGCTGAGATACCAGGTCAGGACCAAAATTATTTCGGATTCTTCTTTGGATTTTATCAAGAATCTCTAAATAACTAGCAGAAGCACCAGACAAGATGTGAAGAAAATTTTTCACTTGGGATGCAGTGAGAGCATAACCATGCTGGCCAATAAACCAAGCGGGATAATGGTGGTCATATCCATAAATTTGGGTTTTTCATTGGAGTTTCTTTCTCCTTGGTTGTTGGCTGCCATTCCTTAAATGTGTAACTGACAATAAAATTAGTTAAATCAGACTGTATAGTTTAATTCTAAATTTCAAGCAAGTTTGAAATTTTAACTTTTTTTAAAAATCATTTCACCCCCCAAGTAAGACAATAAAGTCACTACAAGGACCAATTTTCCGTTTCAAATTTTCCTTAATTCCATTTCACTTTTTAGGGAATTCTGTTTTTTCCCCTGTTTTCAGTATAGATTTCTGTGTTTGCTTCATTAAAATACTTTGTGAGAAAGTGTAAACAATATATAAATGTTATTTAAACAAGAAAATAAAAGGAAAATAAAAAATTTTACTCGCTAGAATTTCCACCCATTGGATAAGTTGGTCCATCTTGATAGGCTTTCGTATTTCAGCCTTTAATCTAAAGTGATGAGTATCTGGGACGACCCTTGCAAAGAATGCTACAATCCTAAATAAGAATTAAGTGAAAGTGGCGAAACCTACAGAAAAGTATCACCACTACATCGTATCGTCACTTTATTGAAATTATTAAAAACATTTTTGTAAAAAAGTCTAATTCGTAAAATTAGGCTTTCTGAAATGATGAACTGCTCCCACCTCTGTCACCATCTGTGATAGGAAAAAGAAAGGATAAAACAAAAAGGGAAAATTTCTTTCATTAAATCAAGCAAACTTTGTAAACCTTGGTTTCTAAATACTGTAAACTGTAAGGATACAGTAGGTAAGGGAGACATATTACAGATTTATCCTTTGATGTCTGTTGGATGAAGGAGTTAAGAAAGGCAAACATAGAAGAAAATCAAAATGGCAGCTGGCAAGTCTGTTAGAAAAAATGTCCTTTTCAAAATTGCGATTTCAAGTAGGCTATTACTTTTTTTATATTTTCACAGAAAATAAACCCCTCTACAAATGGTTAGTTTAATTTCTTATGTCGGTTCCTGGCAACGATATTATAATTTAGTGATATCAGAGGAAAGCAAAACCAAAGCTTTACATGACTTCAACACTTCTGAAATGGAATCACTTTAAGCAAAGTTTTCAGATTCCATAACAAGATTTTAAGAGAGACATTGATGAATACAATTACAATGTGCGGTGCATGTAAATATAGCACATTTATGATGATGATTCTTTCTTAGATTTAATTTTAAAAAGAAAGTGATTCCCACCTTGTTAATTTTCCATAGATGTCACCATTTCCCAAGTCAACAGTTCGTAAACTACAATTTGGTAAGTTCAGTTCTCTCAAATCATGATTGGTACATCCGTGAAGACGTTCACTGATGAAGTCTGATGTTAGCCGTCCTCCAAACATATCTTTAGCTTCAATGATTTCTGTAGAATCCTGAAGAAAAAGCAGAAATAAAATTATTTCTCTTCATTCATCCTTCAAGCAAATAAACAGGCAAGCTATCAAAATTCTATCAACAAATTTTTTACAAAACATTGCACATTCATAATTAATTTGAATTTTTAAAATAATTAATGTCATATAATTTATTATAAGAAAATATATTATAAGGCACAGTACATTTAAAATTATAAAGAACTTTAGTGATTAGCTACTTCAATAATTAAATTCATAAGTTTTCTTACAGGAACATTTTATAGTACATGAAATAATGGTGGTGAAAAGAGTAGATGCACAAAATAACTGACCAACTGATTTGCAATGCAGGACAACATTTATTAGACAAATTCACAAAAGGAAAGTTTAAAACAAGAGTCAGATGTAAATTTTATACTCAACAAAATGCTCATGAATATGTTATAGTGCACTTTGTGGTGTGTTTTATGTGTGTAGCATTCACAGCTCTTTTAGCTTCAGCATGGAAAGTTCATGACACCAGTTTGAAAGAGGAAAACCAGGAAGATTGAGAGTTACTTTAGGGTTCACAAGTTTTTATATTCAAGAGCTGCTGCTGCTAAGTTTTATTTTAGAGCTGCTACTGCTACTATGTTTACGGTCACTAGAGAACCGCTATGATTAATGGTGGTAAATAATATGTTGTGGTCAACTGATAAAGGGTGAATTATGGAAGAAAGGTTTATTCTCTCATTTGCGTTTTTGCATTATTATATTCATGATTTAATAACACCATATTTCACAGACTGAAGAGAATAGCTGAAAGAAAAGGAATGACAAACATACTTCTTTCTCAGAGAGAGTCATATGCCACTAAGTTGTACACAAAATTATATGTACATATTTACATCTGTCTCATGCAGAGAAAACAAGCAGTGTGAAAAGAGAACAAAAGATACAGTCTTATATATAATATTGTCATTCTTTTGTATTTCTGGAGAAGCCATATTTAGTTTTCTGGATTTATTGGCTATGTCTCTGTCGAGGACATATTCGGCAAATAGGCAAATGGCAAGTCTTGGGTTTTTCCCAACATGATGACTGCAAGCTGAAGATAGTTTCTTTCTCTATCTGGGAAAGATATATTCCGAAAGGGAAATGGCGCTATGGGCTTGTAAGCTGCACCATGTGGTAGGTGTTTGCTTGAGAGAGGCAGATTTAACCTCCCCTTGCGAGCTCTCTTGTGATGCAGCTTGCCTCACCAATGCTAAAAAAAAACCAAAAAAACAACTGCTCAGTTTGACTTCTGGGAACTGACTGACTGCCACTTTCGTCACTGTATGAAGTAACATCACTAAATGGCCATCGCATGACCCAGGTGACTTTATCCTGAGCAATGAATAATTAGGCCATCTTTATGGATGTACTTCAACAATGGTTAGGAAGAGAAAACAATACACAGATTTGTCAGCAGTATTTACTGCCCCGCTCCCACGAGGGATAGATGTGGCACAAGGCTGGGTTTAAAGTGGGGTATTCCCGAGCCCGTAGGCTCGGCCAAAAAATGCCCGTAGATACTGTAAAAACAGAATCGGGTTGGTCAACCTCCCCGAACGAGACTCTGTCCTTCGGCGGAGCCTCGTCCGGGTTCCTCTCTGCTCAGAGGCAGAGAGTTCGACCGTCTGTCAACTCGTCAACCGTAGTCAACTCGTCAACAGATTTGACAGCATGATAATAATTACTAACACAAACAGATCATGTCAGGTCACTCTGTCAGTGCCACTGGTACCACACTATTAAATACTACATGGTCAACTTATTGGTGACTGGTATCATCACTAGACTTTTCTGGTGAGAGCTGTAACTAAACACACCTAACAGGAGTAAAAGCAAGACCTGTTAAAGAGCAGATGAACCTTCTTGTAGAGGGTCAATGACCATCTAACACAAGGAAGTAGACTGGGACCCATAACTCTATATACAGCCAATGCGGTTATGACAGGACATCATTGGACAGAAGGTTTTCCTAGACTGAAGTCAACAGCCTGGGTGGATGCTTTCCTTGTAGGAATCAATGGCCGTGTGTTTGTGACATCAGCTGTGGTTTGAACTGAAGAGGAATGGGTTCTGCCAGGTCTACTTGCCCAGGGTACATTGCATGATGAATGAATATATCTCTGTTTTTCAACCCAGATATGTGAAGGGAACTGGTCAGGTACAACCACACCCAGTCATGTGACTGATGAAATGAACACTAATAGAAATTTGTTTTACCACAAGCCTCGTACAGCAATTTAGATTTAACCAAAGTTGCTGGGTTGTAATAAATATCCTATTTATATTACAAATATGGTTGAATGGTAAAATCATTACACGTGGCTTGTTAAGTAAATCTCTGTAAATGTTCAAAATTATAATTGTACTGCATATTTGTTTTCTCTTCTCAAGCAAAGGTTGAAGTCTATCCATAAAGATGGCCTACCTATTCCTTATATCAATTCTCTTATTTATCCTATTATAATTCTGTTTGTCCCTCCTTTTGGTAGTTCGCACGACCGTTACGCCCTGCCAATACCATGTAAATAAGAAGTTCAGAGAGAGAGAATCAGATTAAGCTGATGAGAACAGATACTACACTTTGATCTGAGCTAAAAGGCCGAGAAGTGTTTATTTTTCAGTGTGCCCATGTCGCTACTGAATGTGACACAAGGTCAAGCTTTAAGGTGGTTTAATGGTAATACCATGTGAAAACTGTCCAAGCCCTTTTGGCACTTCCCCTCAGGTGGTAGGCAATAAACCCAGCCTTCTCTCAAAGGAGAGATACTGCCTGAGTGGAAGGCTCCCTGTGTGTGGGCTTAAAATTATTTGAACCTCCCTGAGCCAAAAGGCCAAGAAGTGGAGTCAACCTCAATAAAAGTGACATTTTTTTCAGATGCAGATTATCGAACAATGAAAACAAAAAAATCCAGTTAAAATAACATCATCAGCTGAATTATTTTTAAATTATTATTAAGAGAAATGTTTGTAAGACAGGGATTTGGCTAGAAGGGAAGATAAAAGTTTAACTTCTTGCAATCCTTCATAAAGAATGGACGATTCTGTTTTGATTGTGTAGAAAAACAAAAAACATATGCTACTTGGTTTCAGTGAGAAAATGAATAAAAGAAAAAAAGAAATAAAGAAAGAAGGGAAAACCCGAAATGTTTAACGTCAGTTTCAGTGAAATGGAAAAAGTCGTCAATTTCAAATCTTTCTATTTGTACCCCCTTACTTCTTAAAATAACAGCCAACATCCATATTTATGATTGTTATTGCAATATTTTGTTACGCCCAAATATTTAACAATGTGATATGGGCAATTTCTACGCATATTTTACTGTCGTAGAACTCGATATGAGCTTATTCAATCATTAACCGAAGGATTCATTGGAATGTTAAAATAGGAAAAAAAAACTGTGAAATATTCAAAGTTCTTTCTAGCATTAATTAAAACCTTTTAAAAAAAAGGACATTTTAAGAGTCTATTTCCATATATACAACAAATATAAAAGTCAGAGGAAGAGTAAGTATAAGAAAAAAATTTGGGACCAAAAAAAAAATGGACATAAATTTTTTCTCTATTCCCACAACTTTAGCCATTGTGCACATATTTTATGCTCATTTGGTTCCAACTTCAGTTATTTCCCCATTACTGTAACATGGCTTCCTTCTGTCTTTTCTACACTTATTTTCATGAGAGTTCTAATGAGCTCCTCTCCTTGATACCCCAACCACACACATTTAAGTGTGCTATTAGATTGATAACTAGGTCTAATTGTTTTACAGTTAAAATTCCTTGATGTAACAGTAAGTTTCTATGTGAACAGTTTCTTTTACACTTCTCACTTGCAGAACTCTTTTCCAGCTTCTTGCTTCCCTATCAACTTTGATCTTCAAACATTTAAATGCAATGTCAATCATTATCTTCTGTCTTCTTAATTCCAGTTTTTTTTATTGTTCTCTCTCCTTAATAGTGTTTTTTTTCTCATATTCTCTCACACGTAGCAACCACTTACGCCTTAGTAGCTTTATTGCGTTACTTGGGGTGAAATAATTGTGCTTTCCAGTCAACTTTGTTCTTTAAAAATATAAATACAATATCAATCATTATCTTCTGTCTTCTTAATTCCTGTTCTTTTATTGTTCTTTCTCCTTAATAGTGTTTTTTTTCTTCTCATATTCTTTCACACTAAGTAACTCTTTGCATTTTAGTGGCTTTATTACCTTACTTGAGGTGAAATGGTTAACAAAAACATGCAAATTTTGTGTCTCATTCTGAATAATAAATACTATGTGATAAGACCTAGAATTAAAATTACAGTGTATTTTTACAGTAAAATAATCTGCAATGATCTGCCTGGCATCTCAACTTCAGTCACTTTTCCAATACTGTGATGTGGCTTCCATCTGTCTTTTCTATAAATATTTTCATGGCTGTTGTTCTAATGAGCTCTGCTCCTTGGTACCTTGACTGAATGAATTTAAATGTACTAGTAGACTGGCAACAAGGTCTCACTATTTTACTATTGAACTAGCTAGATGTAAGTTGTATTCTGATAGTTTCTTTTCTTGCACTTCTCGCCTGTGCAAATCTCTTTTGGTTTCTTGCATCCCTACCACATACGATCTTCAAAAATTTCAATGCAATGCCAATCATAATTGTCTGGCTTCCTGAATCTTGTTCTTTTATTGTCCTTTCTCCTCATTTATGTTCTCATTTTCTTTCACAATCAGTAACCCCTTGCATCTTAGTGGCATTATTGCCTTGCATGGAGTGAAATGAATAAAAACAAAAAGTTCTTTATTTTGTTATATTTTTTGAACCACCACTTTACAGTGAGCAATTATTTTTCTCATCCCTTTTTTTTATATTTATATATATATTTATATATACTTTTAAAATGCTTTTTCTTTAGGCAGTGTGACCACTTATATAAAAGAAAACTTCTAAGAAAGAAGTGTGGCGGTGGGGTCACCAGAGTGTACAGACCATCATATGGTTGTCACGTCAAGCACCAGTGTTGCATGCACTGCCACCCCTCGGAAATATTGTCAAACCAATTAAACTTCTTTTATCAAAGAATGACTCTTGTTATATTTGGGGTGTCTGAGTGAGTCTTTCCCCAATTTCAAACCATTTGTGAGTATACTCAGTAGACTTTGGTAATTTAGGCCAATGCCGAAAAGTTATCTTCTTAAAAAAAATGTATATGCGTCATTGCTTTCTTTCAGCCATTCAGGTCCTTCCTTTCATTGTGTTGAGGTGTCATAGATTGACTAATGACTATAATGAGGAAATGGAACCTGAAAATATTCTCTTTTTCCAAACATATCCATTAATTATGAAGACACTCAAATGTCAAAGTATGCAAGTGTGGAGAACTATAAATGCAATTGAGTTATTATTTACATTTGCACTTATATCCTCATCTTTGTTGTTGTTATCATGTTTAGGCTATTGTGCCCTCCAATCTTCAGGTGTCTGCTGATCCAGGTAACCATCAGAGACAATCACAATCATGAGTCCCATAACCCATTTTGGGTTGTAGGGGCATCACATGTAATGCAGTCATGGCAGTAGTGGTGTGTCTTGGACAAGATGACCTGATAGAGCTGAACCCTCTCCAGGTTGGTTTGAATTTTCTTTCTCCTAGACTGGTTGACAACCAAGCCAATAGAGCCAAGTCTGTCCTGCTATTTACCCATAGCTGGGGAGAGAAGAGATAGATTCATACTTTTCCCATGGGTATTTGTGCAGAAGTGAATATAATGACCTCAAGTGGAATTCCAACTCAGTTCGCCAATGTCCCCATTTCAGAGCCGCTACCCATTACACCACTGCACATCCACCTCACAGACAATGGGGGGAGGCCTAATGGATTAAATTGCTGGCTTGTGAAATTGGTGACATAGTAGTTGTGAGTTGGTATTGATAAATAAAGCACAGATTGGTATTTGGGGATAAAAACAGATTGCTGCGGGCATGTCTACAAAAGAGAATCGGTCAGTTTAAAGAGAAATTTACCACAGTTTCCCCGTCCAGAATCTGAAGTCCTTTCAAGTGAAAGATGACATAAAGTCTATAATTCCCAGTTTCCTTTGTCATTGGGTTGTTTCTAAAATCTACAATCAGGAGATTCTTCAAGTTCTGTTCAGATTAAAAAAAACAGGAAAAAGAAATTATGTAAAGCATCAAAATAAAAATTATGAATAGACATCAAATGTTAAAACACAGAAACGCCCACTCAAATATATGTATCCACTAAACATAACAGTTATAGTAATAAAAATAACATCAAATAATAGATAAATAAAAATAAATAAGTATTTTTAAATAAATAAAAAAATAAATAAATATAATTAAATATAAGTATAAATAAATAAATATTTTAAAACAAATAAATAAATAAAAATATTGAATAATAAATAAAAACCCGAGGAGTGATAACCGGTTAGTTCATTTTGTTATTCTCTTTTATTCTTGGAATTATTTTTTCTTTTCTCTTTTTCATATTACCAAATACCATATTTGTTTTCTTTTTTGTCCATTTTAATTGTCTCTTCATTTTGCTAAAATTAAATTTTGTAATGCTAATAAGGTTTTCACATAAAAATCCATTAATTCTTTAGTGATTACTTTGTTTGCATTTTGAAGATGAAAATAAAGTTAGCAGATATGGGCTTCAAGAGATCTTAATTAGAAAATTGCATTCCTTGAATAGGGTAATTGAGGCTTGCTTCCCTGTAAATGTCCTTCATGGCTGAGTAGTCTAAAGGCTATATGGTGGTTTCCACTACATAAGGGAGACACTGTTTGAAACCCTGCTAAAGGGCACATCTAAAAAAACAAACAAACATGTAGACGAAAACCATACAAAACAAACCAGACAAAAATCATAGTTTAAAAAAAAACAGAGATCTACTCAAACATATCCACTAAATATGGCACACACACACGCACACGCACACACACACACGCACACACACGCACACACACACACACACACACACGCACACACACACACACGCACGCAGAGGGTGCGGTGGGTAAATTGTTGCCATTTTATATTTTTAATTTTGTGCATGTACATTTTTTGTTTCTGAATTTGTCAACTGCCCAGCATAGTAGGGTCAGTTGGACACTGTGAGAAAAAAAGCACCATGATGCAATTCACTCCACCAGAAATTTGGAAACGGCGTGCTGTACTGCTTGGCATTCATGCCGGAAACTCCAATACTAACATTTCAGAATATGCGGGTGTCAAGCTGAAAACAGTGCTGAGGATTCGGAAAGAGTTGTTTGAGTCTAATTTTGATTACGTAGGTACGGCAGCTTGGAAAACTCACTCCGATTATTCTGATAAGAAAAGAACATCTAAATTTGTTGGTGAGGGTCTTAGACTCAACACGGAGTGCCTTGAGAGGGTAGCACTGCCCTGGGTGAAGAGAGTGGCTGCTGGAAGACCCTATGTCTGGCAACAAGATTCTGCACCATGCCACACAAGCAGGAGAAACTTGTCATGGCTGCCAGACAATTTCTGCAAAAACATCACATCTTACATCTGGCCACCTAACTCCCCATACTGCAACCCCCTTCATGTGTGGGAGGCAGTTGCGTGAGAGACTAACAAATCTCCTTTTAACACCAAAGATGAACTGAAGGCAAGGATTATGACAACATTCACCAACTTAAACAAGGAGAATGTCCAGAAGACCTAGGCGAGATTCTGAAGTAGTCTGGAGGCTGTGGTTGAAACCAATGATGATTTTTTTTAATAAATTTACCCTTTAGTATTTAAAGATATTTTTGAAAATATATATATATATATATATATATATATATATATATATATATATATATATATATAAAAAGACAAATGAGAAAACTTAGCTGATACATTTCATGCTCTGAGGGTCTTTATCAAAACAAATGCGTCAACTAAGTTTTCCATTTTTCTTTATTCATATTGTTCTTTTACTGATATACTCTATCTGAAATTTTTACATACACACGCACATACATACACATGTGCGTGTGTGTGTGTGGAAATAGGAATCAGCACTGTATGGTGAGAGTTTCACTTCAATACAATTTTCAGACCAAGAACACATCTAGTCTGAAAAGTTCATTGAAGCATGAAACTGACAGTCACCATGAAGTTTTGATTCCTATGTCCATATTGTCTACATCTATAAAAGTGTCTTTTCTGATATTGATTTTTAGAAAAGTGGTAAAAGTTGACTTTCTGACAAGTTGACAGTTTTCTTAGATCCTTTTGAAATTGCTCTGTTCAGTACCAAAACCAAAACTATGACCTGGAATTGGAATGAAAGCAACGACAGCACCTACCCAGAATCCATCATAAAAATCCAGTATGTGGATTGAGTAAATACTTCAAATACTTTGGTGGTGGGATCAGTCATGACAAA
The DNA here is from genome assembly GCA_964036315.1 of Acanthosepion esculentum. NCBI lineage: Eukaryota > Metazoa > Mollusca > Cephalopoda > Sepiida > Sepiidae > Acanthosepion > Acanthosepion esculentum. The sequence goes on along the minus strand of OZ038499.1, from coordinate 15,115,379 downwards.
TTTAGTATAGGAGATAACAAAATTGAACTTAGAATAAACTGTGCTAGAGGTAACAAATTATTTCAAAACCAAAACATTAACCTGAAAAATTGAGTCATGTTCTTAAATAGTCTTGTCAGATCAAGACTTTCATGTGAGTGCCATGCATGGCACCAAACCCATTCAGAAATATCTAAACTGTTGTCTGTATACAACTGCTTTCTAAGATTAATGATTAAAAATGGAATTGATCAAGCCTGTTATTAAAAACTTTTATTAACTAGTGCTTGTTTCACGTTCTTTTCCAAATTACCTCATATATCACCAAATTAAAGAACTTAACAAAGTGAAACAAATGCTAGTTAATAACAGTTTTCCGAATTACTTCATAGATCAGTATGTAACACTAGTAAATGGAAAAGAAAGGGTTAAGTTAAAATATAACTTGGAACAAGACGAAAAGGGTTAATGATACGGAATGACATAAACCAAAAGAAGTAAGCAGATGACTTTAAGAAAATGGACTTATTGTCCAGAGAAAGATATTACCAAAAAGGCCACCTGGAGAATTTAAAACCACAAGGAGTGAGGGAGAGATTGTAAAAGAGCACTCAGAGTCAGCCAACAGAAATTTGTTAAACAAAGCAAAAATAGAGAAATTAATTTATGGTCACTACTAAAAGTGCAGTTTATGAAAGCTTGTCTGGAAAAGGGAGTCATAATATTTGAGAATTTTCAGAGACGAAGGCAAAAGTTAAAGTAACTGATTTATTTTGACTGTCAAAAAGGCAGAAGATTGTAAACAATTTAAGAAATAGAATTTTATACATTGCTTAGAGAAATAAAGCTAGGAATTGAACTTATAAGAGTCATGAGTATGACTGAGTTAACAAGATATGGAGATAGCTGTCAAAGGAAAGAGCTGGTAAATTTCTGATTATAAAGACAAGACACTAAACTGAGAAAATTTGCTGATGAAAATTAAAGTGATAATTACGATTAATGACTAGAAGATAAACAATGCCACATGGTTTAAAAATTGAATTTGTCAAAATGACAACCAAGGTGAAAGGCTTAGATGAGATACCAAGAAAAAAGGATAAATTGCCTATGCCCACTGAGAAGTAATGGAGCAAGGCTTGAATAAGAGAAGGTGTGAATTATATGGGTGGGTCATTACTTGTAGCTACTGCCCATAGGAAAAACGAATTCCCAAATTTGGAGAGATAACTAATTTTCCAAAGTTTTTGGAAAACTGCATAAACCAGATTGAAAATTGACCTGAGGAATTTCCTGCTTTTTTAAAATTTCAGCTGCAAAGAACATTTTTATTTTTCCTTTATAACATAGCTTTGCTGTGGTTTAAAACCAATACTGCAATTGCCGCCGAAAACTCAGTCTATACTGGCTCCATGATCAAAAAGCACAATGTGGGCAGGGTAGAGTGCAGACTGAGGCAGCCAATGTTCAATGACAGTATTGGCCAGTGTGGGAATTGACTCAGAACCAACAAGCAAGAAGTGTTATATATATATATATATATATATATATATATATATATATATATATATATATATATATATATATATATATATGTGTATGTGTTATTCAAATGTATTAATTAAATTTGCTAATTTTATAGGGGAAGAGTGCTTAGTATTAGAAATAGAATTTTTATAAATGTAGACAACGTGGACATAAGAAACAACGATGATTGGTGACTGTCAGTTTCATGTTTCAATGCCAATCTTCAACCCAAGATTTTTGTATTTTAGGATTGTTAAATTTTGGATGTGTTTGGCATGAAGTAACATTTCTTCACATTTGAAATGTAAGCAGCACTCATAGGCTTGTGCTTCACCAAAAAGCTTTTTAATGTATTAGAACAGCAATCTTTTCCAAGAGAAAACAAAATTTTATTCACACTCTCTGCTCAAAATAGTCTCAACTAGTGTCAACACTGTGTACATCAAATATGCATGTCGCTATTGCATTGCACCTTGGACCAGCATCTGGTTAGGTCTTAAATGCTGCTTCTCAGATGATTGCTGTGACTGGATGGAGAAATGGTGGAGCAACCAAAACGTGACTCTGTTCTTGAAAAGTCATGGTTACAAAAAATAGTGAATGAATCTGGTTTATATATGTGCTTTAACATTGACACAGAATGGGTACTATTAGACACTAGGGAACATAGAAAATGAAATATGTCAGATAAGGTCTGTTCTCCAGAGCACTGATTAGGATGAACTGCTGCGAACTGGCAGAATTGTTCCTCTTTTATGGGGCTTTAACTCCTCCCTTCCTCCTGCCAGCTTAATTAGAAAAAGCCATGAATTGTAGCTCCCAGCACACACTCGTCAAAGACCAAAATACGTTGGTTGTCAGTGATTGGAGATAGACAGGAGTTCTGCCTCACCCAATTGCTCCTTCCTCTCCCAGTTAATTTAATAAACAAAACCATACATCACTTTTTTTTTGTGGGGGAGTATTTCCTAATCCTAATCTGTTGATGAGCCAATATGATCATTTATTTATTTATTCTCTTCTTGTTTTTATTTATTCAGTAAAGAAAAGCAAAAATGTCGATATTGCTTACTTACTTTGATAAGAATTACTTCCCCTGAATAGAAAATCTGGTTGTGTCCAATGTAGAGCTGGCACAAAGATGACAATTCTTGGAATCCATCAAGATTTTGGATGAAGTTGCTCTCTAGGGAGAGGTAGGTCAAATGTGAGAGCTGCTCAAGCCCACACCCTTTCAGAGTATGTATAAAATTGTGGCCCAAATGCAACCGTTGTAGGTCGATCAGGTGAGATAAGTCTCCAATATGATCAATACAATTATCAGATGCTGATATCTCCTCAAGTTGGCTACAGGTGTGCAGGTCCTGAATTAAAAGAGTAAATAAATCACTTTTGGCCTTTTATCATTTTACATAATTAGAATTCTTTTATTCTAGTATCCCCCACACCCAACAAAACAATATGAAGCTATTTCATAAAGATGTCTTAGTGAGATTATTACAAAGTTAAAATAATAAAAAGAATATCAGATAAAAAGCAAATGATTTGTCAGTCTGTTGCTTAACCACATCACAAATTGGAATTGTCAGACGTTGGGTTTTCTGCAGCTAAATGAAAAAATTATAAATTTAAAAGTATTTTTAGCTGGTCCAGTTGTTCAGAATACTGAACTAATTTTTTTATTGTTTCTGCTGCTTTTGTTATTACCAAAATTGTTACTAAAAACTGCATATACAACATCTCATGCAGATGTGAAAAGAATACAATGAAGAAACCAGTCATTCCCTAAAAATGTTTCTCTCCATTGCAATATCACCTAATCAGCTTCCTTAGTATCATTAGCAAATTCTTTGAGGTCATTCTTGTCTTCTAAAATTTATAAGACCAAAGCAGAAATCTCCCAATGTCCTCTCTTTAGTCCTACAATCTTTCTGCTTTTTATTAACACTCTTTCAAAGTACTTCCAAAAGTGACCTAGTTCTAACATCTTCCAATAGGGGAAAAAATGGCTTGTAACGTTCAATACCTCAAAAACCAAGCTAGTATCCTTTCATCATCACTGATCGAAACTTCTGACTTCTCCAGTCACAATGAACAATTGTACTCTCAAGAAGTCTCTATTCTGGGAATGCCTACTGGATCTCAAGTTCACTCCAGATCTTATGAAACTCATTGCTAAAAATATTGTGAAAATTACCAACTTATTATATCACTCCAGAGTCTGGAGTGATATAATAGTTGATGAAACTAAGGAAACTGATTAGGTGATATTGCAATGGAGAGAAACATTTTTAGGGAATGACTGGTTTCTTCATTGTATTCTTTTCACATCTGCATGAGATGTTGTATATGCTGTTTTTAGTAACAATTTTGGTAATAACAAAAGCAACAGAAACAATAAAAAAATTAGTTCAGTATTCTGAACAACTGGACCAGCTAAAAAGTAGTAGTCAGGTACTTGTATCACCATTCACCTTTACAAGAGCTAGATTAAACCAAAAATGGAGTATTGCTGCCATATCTGAGCTGGAGCTGCTCAATGTTCACTTGTTAGCCTTGACAACCTTCAAAATTGTTTCATGTGGCCATGTGGGTGATTAATTATTTCCCACCCTGCAGCAGCTTTCTCACAAAATACAATGTTGCAAGTCTATTGCTATTCTTTAACTATTTTCATGGTAAATACACAGATGTCATCCATTCTTTGATTCCACCAGTTCAGACCTTTACAGTTAGGACATGCCATACTATGCACCCATGGAGTCGAATCATCCACATTTCCTACAAATTCCAATTGTAAGGAGACAATTCCACTCAGACAGCTTCCGCCGACACCAAGAACTGCTATCATGTGAATGCTTCCCAGAACACAGCAATTTTTTTTTATTTCTTCAAGTCAAGCATCAACCATTATCTATCCCACTTATCCTCATAATTTTAACTTCCTACCACTTCTTCCATTCAATCAGAAAACCTCTACCTTCAGTGACTCTCGAGCTTTATATTAAATTTATTTTAATATTAAAAAAAGAAGATAAATTCAGGAATAACAGGATGTATCCTAGAGATACCAACTCTGCATTGACAGTAAGTATAGCATATGTAAGAGGAGCAGTTGAAGAAATGTAAGAGACAGTCCATTCATACCATACACCTTATTCATCATGAACATTTTAAAAGTAACCCTCTGCCTTGAGTGGCTCTCAAACCATGTATTGGATGAACTTTAGTATAAAAAGTAAGCATGATATATGCTAGATAGAAAGGCAAATAAACTTACTTTTAAAGTTGTCAAGTAATTTCCGTTGAGAGAAATCCATTTTAACTGATCAAGTCTACAAAGGTAAGACAAGTCAGATAGCTGACAACAGTCAAGATTTACTGATGTTATCTGCAGATAAATAAAAAGAAGATATTTAATTGTAGGTAATAATAGAACATGATGATTAAAATTTTAAATCATATTTCATTCAATGCTATAAAAATAAACATATTTAAAAAAAAAAAAGGAGAAAAGGAAATAGACAAAAGTAAACACAACTACAATAAATGGTAATACAAAAAAAAAGGAATTAAAATACTCTACGTATGACTAAACGAAAGGAGGGGAAAATGAGGATAAGAAACACACAGGTATTCATAATATATTGACACAAGTATACTTCTAGTAAAAGAATGGATTGCCCTGAGAGAAAACAGCCATTCCTTTTCTTTAAACAAAAAAGGCACTCTCAATTTAATGGCAATTATCTCAGGTTTTTGTTTTAAAGAACTTATTAGATGTACAATAACATAATCAATGCTATAAAACAGATATAGATTTAAAAAAGTGTTATATACCATAATTATGAACACTAATGGGTATGTCCCAATCTTCATAAATATGTTGGACACTCCTGTAAGTGGTGGGTGGGTAATATGCTGCCTAAGTAGTCCACCACTAGCAGTGGTTTACCTACTTCATGCCGTTGGCGAGTATTGTATTTTGTTGATGTTATGAAGATTACAATTTCATTTCCAATCTTCATTTTGGTTATTCCTCATTCAGTAACCTTTTCTAGGTTACAACAGAAAGAAAGAAGTGTAAGGAAAAGAGAATGGAATAAAGGAATAAAAAGATTTAATGAAAGAGAAAATACAAGTGAAAGAAAGCAAGAAAGAAAGAGTTATATACCATACATAAGAACACTAATGTCCCAATCCTCATAAATACGTAGGGAGTAATATGCTAAGTAGACCACTACTAGCAGTGGTTTACCTACTTCACACCGCTGGCGAGTATTGTATTTTGTTGATATTATAAAGATTACCATTTCATTTTCAACCTTCGTTTTGGTTATTCCTCATTCAGTAACCCTTCCTAGGTTACCACATAAAGAAAAATAGAAAATTGGTCAAGAGAAAATACAAACACAATAAATAGCAATACAAAGAAGAATATTGGAAAGAACTGACCGGTTTTCCTTCCACTCTCATCAGATTTAATACAAACTATCTCAAGAACCTTTAAGTGAGTCAGAATGTGTCTACTTTTTATTAGAATGATTTACATTATAAAGTTAATATTTACTGATGTTGTCTACAGGACAACAAATAAAATAAAAAGAATATATGTAACTGTAGGCAATATTAAAAGACGATGATAAAAATTTAAATCCTATTTCAATTTATAAAAGTAGACATATTTTAAAAGAAAAAAGAATAAAAGATGTCCTCTGATTCTCTCAATCATTTTGCTGTACTGGCTAAATGAATTCGATGAAAGCATCACTTTATATATAAATTTTATTAGTGGTACAAAATGTAACCAATGCCATAGAAACGTACTTTAAAAAAAAAAGGTACAAGGAGAAGATAGAAAAGAAAAAAGATATAAAAACCACAAAAAATGGCAATACAAAAAGAAAATCTGACCGGTTTTCATTCCTCTCTCTTGGGAACTTGACCGAGGAATTAAAATAAAAATAATCTACCCAATGACTAAATGAAAGGAGGTGGAAATGAGCAAATGAAATACACATGCATCCATGATATATTGGTGTACGTGTATATTTATGCTAAAACAACAAGCTGCACTGAAAGAAAACAGCCATTTATTTTGTTTAAACAAAAAAGTTACTTTCAGTTTAATACAAATTGTCTCAAGAACCTTCAAGTGAGTCAGAATGTCTACCGTTTAGATGAAAGATTTAAATTAGAAAGTGAAGATTTACTGATGTTATTTGCAGATAAGTAAAAAGAATATATGTAATTGTAGGTAATATTAAATTATATAAAGACAAACATTAAAAAAAGAAAAAAGGAAATTAGACAAATGAAAACACAGCCAATACAAAAACAAAAGAGGAAAAACTATAAGAAATAACCGACAGATTTTCATTTGTCTGTCATCAGGACTTCACCAATGGTTGGATGTTTTTGTTTAGTACCATATCAACCTCTACGAGTTATTTAATCTAATTATTTTGTATGCAATTTTATTCTTTTTGGAGATAATAGTGGTTTTAGTAATACAGGTGTTACTAATTAACCCATACGTAGAGAAGATGTGGATTTATCAATCTACAGCAGCTTATCTGTCATTTCTGACCACATGATCTGTGACACAGATTGATGGCCTGAATAACATTATCTTAATTATTCTATATTACTCATTAAATGATTTAATTTGTTTTGTTTAATGGCACATCAACTCCTTATAGGGCTTTTAATGCTGAAATTTAATTTTGTTGGGAGTCTTGCAGTTGTAGTGAGCAAAAAAAGTTATCTCCCCTTGACCAAACAAAAATAGCAATAAAAAGTAATTATAGATATTCATGGGACCATGTTATCTAATGAGATCTGCATGAGACATTGTTAGGCAGGAAAGTCAATCTTCCTCTTTTTGTTCCTTAAAGTTATAGTATCAAGACGCGCAATTTCAGACTTGTGACAAACAGACAGATAAGTACAAAATTTATATTGTTTTTGTTACCTAATCTTTTGCAAGTAGATATATGCAAATCTTGTATTAAGAATTTTTAATATAAAATATACATATACAAGTATTTTTATACAAAGACTTTTGTGTTTTGTTTGAACTTTTCATATATTTATGTCGTATGTTTCATATACCTTAAACTAGGCCTATGTTACATATTCCTACACAACAAACTAGTAAAAATATGATATATGTTATTCTGCTTGTTGAATACATGGTGAATGATATTCAGATTTTGTGCATGTTTCTGTGAACATGATTATTAGAGGTGGTAATACGTGTGTTTTATGGTGTAGCTTTGTTGAAGCTTCTCAACCATTTTTACCCTTGCATAACCCTTCAAATAAATTTCATATTTCAAGGAACTCCTGGGCAAAAACAAAATTATATACCATATCTTTCTCATTTTATTTTCATTGTCACATGGTAAATATCATAGTATATATTTTTGAATAACTGGTTTAAGGAAAAATTAATACTTCTTTGTCAAATTTTTCGGTAATGCTAAATAAAATTCATACTGTCCGTTTATAATAGTTTATCAGTTAGTTTTCATTCACACAAGAAAATTACATAAAAAGTCAAAAGTGCACTATCTTATCTCACCTGTTCCAGCGGAACTTTTGTGGACCTTTTGCGGAACGTTAGGGTTGAGAAATGCTGCTCTATAGGGAAAACCAGTGACGATGATGATCACAGAGACCCTCATTCCTACCTATCATTATTTCTGCCTGCCTCTCCATCAGCCTCCTTGCAGGATTTTCTGATAAGCACCGCATCACCTGTTTGTCATCATTTTGATACTATTTTAGTTTTTGGTTCTTGTTACTGAACTTGGGTCATGATATCACCCAATAGCTTGCCTGATTTTGTTTTTTGTTTCTTCATTGGCGACAGTCTTTGGAGGAAATGCAAAGGAGTTTATAAAAGCATCTCATCTCTGATATCTTCATATCTACTGTCAAGGTCCATGATTCACAATTGTACAAGTACATTGAGGTAACCATTGATAAATATTTGATCTGAATGACACATTTCTATCACTCCGGATAACTTTCATTTTTGTTATTGATGATGTTGTTTGTACAATATAGGAAAGTAGAGAGCTGTAATAACAGGGTCCATATCTCTCAGAAGGTGTTGTAATAGTAGGCTCCATATCCTTACTACTTCTTTTATGTGCCGTGGACTTTCAGCAGGACATTAGCAATCATGGCTCTCCACAATTTCTTGTTCTTTTTTATCTCTCCTAAATCCTGTTCTGCCATCCATTTACCCAAGCTCTCTCAGGAGTTTATGCATTGATTTCTTCTGTCTCTCTAAGCTTCAATCTGTCCCATGAGTATCAAATTTTCCAAGCCCTCTTTCCCCATTAAGTGCCCTAGAAATTTCAACTACTAGAAAGTCATAACAATAGGATCTATCTGCTTCAATGGAGAATTTTATTACTTGGGTCAACCCTATTAATAGGATCTTGTGATAGGGAGCTTAATATGCTTTCTAGGGAGTTGTAATGGGAGGATCAATCTGCTTTGTAGGGATCCGTAATAGCAGGGTGTTGTAATTGTATCCTTCTGAATGCATTTTGGAATAGCTTAAGATGCCTTCCAAAAGCTAAGCAAAGTAATAAGAAACAGAAAAAATTCATTAAACACAGAGATAAGAGTGCTGAACTGTTATGTAATATCAATTCTCCAATATAGCAGTGAATGCTGCACAATTTCTTTACAGGTGAAGAGAATACTAAAGACAACAGAAATGTGGTTCTACAGAAGGATGCTGAGAATATCATGGATGTAGTGCATAAGCTATGAAGAAGTCTTGAGAAAAATGGAAGCAAAAGGGATGCTTATACTCAAAATCAAAAAGAGACAAGTAAAATTCTTTTGGAAACATAAAAAAAGGAAATCTTGGAGAATTTGAAACTGACAGGACAGAGTGAAGGCAAGAGGGATGAAGAGGAAGCAGCAGACCAACTACCTGATAAGCTTGTGTGAATGGATAGCAGAAGAGAGGGTGGCAGGCTTAAAAAAGGAAAAGCTTTGTTACAGAGGACAGGAGGCTGTTTAGAGCCATGATTTCTCACACCCTGAAGGCACTTAATAACAGGCTCAATATCGTTACTAGAAGGTTGTCGTAGTGCTTACAAGAGAGTTTATCTGAAGGGTTACTATGCATGACAAGGAGTTGTAATTTTATAGTCTTATAAGTGATTTGAAATAGTATTTTGATCAATTCACTTATGAAATGTCTTTTCATTTTTATTTCATATTTGATAAGATCTAAGAGGTCCAATTTCTTAGGGAACCTTTTTGTCTTCCATCAGCATGGCTGATGCTAATGTCCAGAAGAGTGACTCATTGCACCTTCTTGGGCTAATGTCATGAAGTGGAAAGATAATATTGGATCATTTGTTAAGAAACTGCTAGGAAAGTTGGTTCACTGTGTCGTGTCAGACAATTTTTTTATGAGAATCTTTCATGCATTTATAAGTCAACCATTCATAAATGCATTGAATACTGCTGTCACATTTAGTCTGGTGCTTGTGCTATGTATTTAGAGATTCTTGATAAACTTCAAAGAAGAATATGCAATGTTATCAGTTCTGACCTGGCATCTCAGTTTCAAAACCTCCCACCATCATAATGTAGATTCCCTGTGCTTTTTCTATAAATTACTATCATGGTAAACATTCTGATAAGCTCACCTCTTTGTTATCTTGACTTTACGAATTTAAGTTTAGTACTAGATTGGCAGCTAGGTCTCATCATTTTATAGTTGGCTAGATATAACCATAAGGTCTATGCTGAAAGTTTCTTCTCTCGCATTTTCCACTTATGTAATTCTGGCTTCTTGCTTTCCAATCAACTTTGTTACTCAAAAATTTAAATGCATGGTCAATCATTATTTTCTGTCTTCTTAATCCCTGTTTGCTTATTGTCCTCTATCTTTAATACTGTAATTCCTCATGTATAATACGCCTTCATCCATAATACGCAACCCTGAAATTGTGCCCAAAGTGTGGGAAAATGCTTCTACTCATGCATAATACGCACCCTTGTTTGGTAATCAAACCTTATAAATTGTACATCTCCAATTTCATTATGGCCAGTGTTTCCTACTTCTATTTAAAAAAAATATTTCTAAACATAGAATAATATTATTCTAATTTAGTTTTATGATAATTCTTATTTGACATTTGTAAGTATTGTTAGGTACATATAATTGCATTTGACATTCCTATGGGGTTGCAATCGCTGAATGTTAATATCAAATTGTTGTTTGTCGTGGGTAGTCATTTTGCAACTGAAATCTACCTATGAAACAGCAAGTTTTTAAAGATTTTTTTTGTGGATATGCATAATACACACCCCTAATTTTGCTTATTATTTTTTAAAAAAAGCATATTATACATGGGGAATTACAGTAATATTTTCTTCTTCTCATACTCTCACACATCGTAACTCCTTTTGTCTTAGTGGCTTTATTGTCTTGCTTGGGATGAAATGATTAAAAAAAAAGATTCCTGTAAGAATAAAATAAAACGAAAATATAACACATATATAAATAACGTTTATCTGTTGAAATAGAGATGGCATTACCTTTGAGAAACACGCTGGATCATCTTCATTCAACATTCCTGGTCTGTTCAAACTGGTACAAGTGAGTATTTGAGCCATGTTCCATAGGCTGAGAATGTGGGGTTCAGAGCAATCAACATGGCTGTGGGTTTCCAGTAAAGATGCACATATCAGGTCGGTGGTCAAGAGGCTCTCAGCTGCATCTCTCTCGCTCTCTATGATTGAAGAGCCATTCAGGGTCATGATATTCGGTAACTGGCCAATGATGCGCAACCTCAGGTCTTCTGGCTGAACAGAGGAAATATGTCAGAGGTAAAATCTGAGTTACTGCAATGTTCAATTTGAGGTTGGGCACAAGTTTAAACAAAAGTCCCGGCTTCATCTCTTAAATAAAAACAAATCAGTATTGTTAGACTGATTCATTGTGGAGACTATAATCTCAGCAGAGGCATTGTTGACATCTTAACACCTTATGCTGGTGGGTGTGCAGGTGGTGTAATGGATAACAGAAATGTGAAATTGGAGAGCTGAGTTTGAATTCCAATCGAGTTTGTTACATTCACTTATGCACAAATACCCTTGAGAAAGATATGAATTCATCTTATTCCATCTCCAGCAATGGAATAAGTAGCAAAGCAGATGGGGCTCCCTAGCTATGGTTGGCAACCAGTCTAGGAAAAGGACAACTCTGAATTCAAAACCATAACCAGAGATTTAACTTGTCAGCAATGGTCATACTTGTCTAAAAAGTTGACAGCCATCATTAAAAATATATATATATATATATATATATATATATATATATATATATTTAATGATGATATATATATATATATATATATATATATATATATATATATATATTTAATGATGATATATATATATATATATATATATATATATATATATATATATATTTAATGATGATATATATATATATATATATATATATATATATATATATATATTTAATGATGATATATATATATATATATATATATATATATATATATATATATATTTAATGATGATATATATATATATATATATATATATTTAATGATGATATATATATATATATATATATATATATATATATATATATATATTGTCCATAAAATCACTTTACAATTTTAAAAAATATCTTACAAAGGTAGTTGATGAAATATCTTAAGCAGATTTGTTCTATGTACTCAATAGTTTATCAAAGGTTTTAATCATTTCTGGACTGGACTGGTGGATTGGAAGGGATGGCACAATTCCTTGGCCACCTCGTTCACCAGATATCACTCCCTTGGACTTCTTTCTATGGGGTTATGTTAAAGATATCATGCATCGAACAATGATATGGGAACTCAGTGATCTAAAGCAAAAGATCACTGATGCCATTGCCACCATTAGTGAGGCTATGCTACAGTGAACATGGCAAGAAATTGAGTACCGTCTTGATGTGCTTCATGCAACATATAGAGATGCCCATAGAGAGGCAAATTAAATTAGTTAAAAAATCTTCAATATCTACTCCTCATTTTGTAACAATTTCCACATATTTGTCTATTCATTTACTTTTGTAATATTTTTTTTAAGTTGTGAAGAGAATTTATGGACTTCTTGCATATCCTGGTGTTTCTCCAAGTCCACAAGGATAGTGAAAAAAAGAGAAATTAACATCTAAGACAAATCCCCTTGAAAATATCTAAAGAAGGCCCAATTACCTCGCAACCTCATTCACCAAACTTCGACTTCTTTCTATGGGGTTGTGTTAAAGATATTGTGTATCAAAGAAAAATAGAGGAACTCACTGATCTAAAGCAAAATATCACCGATGCCACTGCCACAATTGATAAGGCTATGCTACAGAGATCATGGCAAGAAATCGAGTACCGTCTTGATGTGTTTCATGCAACTAATGGCGCCACTATATAGGTGTATTAAATTAGTTAAAAAAAGCATCAGTATCTACTCTTCATTTTGTAACAGTTTCCACAATTTGCTTTTGTAATAAATTTGTTAAATTGTAAAGAGACTTTATGGACACCCTATATATATATATATATATATATATATATATATATATAAAAAACAGTTATTGGTCAGAGTTGAATGAGACCGGGAAAGTTGTATTAAAAAGTGCTCAATAAACATAAAGAAAATAAAAATTTAACATGCAGAGCTTTTAAATTTAAAAAAATTAGATCAGCCAATCACACTACCTTGGTTCAACCTTTTGGCATTGTCAGTTGTTATAGACGGTCTTTTTATTTTTTTTTGCTTATAACGACTGATGATGCCAAAAGGTTGAAACCAATGTAGCATGATTGGTTGATCTAATATCTTTAAATATATATATATATATATATATTAAGGTCATACTCAGCTTATGAATTGACAGATATATATATATATATATATATATATATATATATATATATATATAAAATATTCCATATTGAGTGCTGGTGCTAATAAAGTTTCAATCTACACCTGACAAAGTAAATTATATACAGGGTGTCTATAAAGTTTGTGTGCACTTTAAAAAATTTATAACTTTAAAGTGCACACAAACTTTATGGACACCCTATATATATATATATATATATATATATATATATATATATATATATATATATGCTATATTTATGTGCAAAAGTGCTCAATATCAAAGTTAGAGCATATGCAAATCTAAAAGTGGAGGTCAACTAAAAGTTCTAACAATCTGTTTCATGGTTCAAAGCATGAAACAGACTGGCACCACTTGGTGTTGATGTCACTGTCAACTTTATATATATATATATATGTATGTATATATATATATATATATATATATATTTATGTGTGTGTGGAACCCTGTTACAGAATTGTAGAAAAATGCTAGAGATTTAAGTACTGTCATCTGAACTCATTTTTTGTACAAAACTGGCTAACGCAAAAGTCAACTCATTTTTGTATATTTTGTATTTTTGTAGGCTCCAGATTTGAATTTCTATATTTGTATATATTGACTAATCAGTGACATCATATGAAACATGCCGTTGTTTGAAAACAACAATGTTTATTGTCCGCTATGAAAATTTGAAAGCTCACTCCAGAAAATGATCAACAATATTTTCCCTTCTTAAAACAGATATTTAAAAATTGGGAAAATATTGATTAACAATAGACTTATGAGTTTAATAAAATCTAACCTTTTGTTTTTTTCGGAACTGATTTCTTGGTTATAAAAGCGATTCTTTTAGTTTGCAGAAGTTAGTTTTTTAGTTAAACTTTGACCAAGTTTTTTTTGTTGTTATAGTTGAAATTCCCGAACCTTGATTAATTACTCACATTTGTGCATATTTATTCAAGTATACTATATTACTAAAAAAAAGCTTAGTGATGTTGAATTAACACAAGAAAAAACATACAAAGTTAGTTTTTTACAAACATAAGCAATAGAATTAACACAACTGACTGCCTATCAGTTGCCAACTGCTAGAAAATTACATGCATACATAAAACTACATAAATATGTGACACACTCATTGCCATATGGAGACACATTCTATTTTCTTAACTAAAGCAACTGATTCAGTTGTATTGTGAAGAAAGACAAGCAAAATATTTTTTGTGTGAAGTTGTTTCACAAAGAATCATTGTAATTCATTTCTTTCAATTAGAAAGAAAACTGATACTCAATAAGAATTTATTTAAATTTGTAGAGCCGTGTTGAAGATTTATTATTTTTTTTGTTTATCTTCACCTATTCATCTACACACACACACATATATAAATATATATGAATGAATGATCTGGTGTGCTTTACTGCTACAAAAGCATCGTAGATCAGCAGGGCTCTATTTTCCCTTTTAAGGAAAGCACACATCCTCACCAAGTTATTTTTCTTGAAATCCCAGTTTCATATCCAGAATGTAAACAAACCAATTTCAAAATAATTAATGGATTGGTTTTGAATTCAACATTTTTATTACTTCAGATATTGTTATACTGGATACTCATATTTGTAATAGATGCCACATTTTTATTTTTACACACAAGCATATTTGGTTGAATAATTTGGACATATGTTGATAATAAATTCATTAAAGAAGGTGCCATAGTTTTTTCATTTCTTTTATTTTCCCCAAGAACATTTTCAGGGAAGAATTGCTAAGACAAAAAAAGTAAATATATATGTTGGTTTCATAACAACAACATTATCAAGGAGACTTACATTACATATCTCAGATTACTGCACAATATTTAAAGAAAAATTTCAGTTCACATTCATGATTTAGAGAAATATTAATTAACAATACAAGTATACTCTACCATGAACATAAAAAACAAAAACTTCAAATTCTTGAAGCACTTTATATAAGAAAAATCCAACCAACAATAAATAAGGTTAATTATGAGTATAGCAATAATATTTTAAAATGTCTGTAACAGCAATGTTTTAAAATACTTAAATTGTGATTTAAAAGAAATTATAATTATAAGTTAAAGTTACCTCCCTGAGGTAACAGTTAATTTTTAAATTAACTATGACAGAGCATGTTTATATGTGTTTATAATTATAACAGAGCATGTCCATATGTGTTTATAATTATAACAGAGCATGTCCATATGTGTTTATAATTATAACAGAGCATGTCCATATGTGTTTATAACTATAACAGAGCATGTTTATATGTGTTTATAACTATAACAGAGCATGTTCATATGTGTTTATAACTATAACAGAGCATGTTCATATGTGCTTATAATTATAACAGAGCATGTTCATATATGTTTATAACTATAACAGAGCATGTCCATATGTGTTTATAACTATAACAGAGCATGTTCATATATGTTTATAATTATAACAGAGCATGTCCATATGTGTTTATAACTATAACAGAGCATGTTCATATGTGTTTATAACTATAACAGAGCATGTTCATATGTGCTTATAATTATAACAGAGCATGTTCATATGTGCTTATAATTATAACAGAGCATGTCCATATGTGTTTATAACTATAACAGAGCATGTCCATATGTGTTTATAACTATAACAGAGCATGTTCATATGTGTTTATAACTATAACAGAGCATGTTCATATGTGTTTATAACTATAACAGAGCATGTCCATATGTGTTTATAACTATAACAGAGCATGTCCATATGTGTTTATAACTATAACAGAGCATGTTCATATGTGCTTATAATTATAACAGAGCATGTCCATATGTGTTTATAATTATAACAGAGCATGTTCATATGTGATTATAACTATAACAGAGCATGTTCATATGTGCTTATAATTATAACAAAGCATGTTCATATGTGCTTATAATTATAACAGAGCATGTTCATATGTGTTTATAATTATAACAGAGCATGTTCATATGTGCTTATAATTATAACAAAGCATGTTCATATGTGCTTATAATTATAACAGAGCATGTTCATATGTGTTTATAACTATAACAGAGCATGTTCATATGTGTTTATAACTATAACAGAGCATGTCCATATGTGTTTATAACTATAACAGAGCATGTTCATATGTGTTTATAACTATAACAGAGCATGTCCATATGTGTTTATAACTATAACAGAGCATGTTCATATGTGTTTATAATTATAACAGAGCATGTTCATATGTGTTTATAACTATAACAGAGCATGTCCATATGTGTTTATAACTATAACAGAGCATGTCCATATGTGTTTATAACTATAACAGAGCATGTTCATATGTGTTTATAACTATAACAGAGCATGTTCATATGTGTTTATAACTATAACAGAGCATGTCCATATGTGTTTATAACTATAACAGAGCATGTCCATATGTGTTTATAATTATAACAGAGCATGTTCATATGTGTTTATAACTATAACAGAGCATGTTCATATGTGCTTATAATTATAACAAAGCATGTTCATATGTGCTTATAATTATAACAGAGCATGTTCATATGTGCTTATAATTATAACAGAGCATGTTCATATGTGTTTATAACTATAACAGAGCATGTTCATATGTGCTTATAATTATAACAGAGCATGTTCATGTGTTTATAATTATAACAGAGCATGTTCATATGTATTTATAACTATAACAGAGCATGTTCATATGTGTTTATAACTATAACAGAGCATGTTCATATGTGCTTATAATTATAACAGAGCATGTTCATATGTGTTTATAACTATAACAGAGCATGTTCATATGTGCTTATAATTATAACAGAGCATATTCATATGTGTTTATAATTATAACAGAGCATGTTCATATGTGTTTATAACTATAACAGAGCATGTTCATATGTGTTTATAACTATAACAGAGCATGTTCATATGTGTTTATAACTATAACAGAGCATGTTCATATGTGCTTATAATTATAACAGAGCATGTTCATATGTGCTTATAAGTATAACAGAGCATGTTCATATGTGTTTATAACTATAACAGAGCATGTTCATATGTGCTTATAACTGTAACAGAGCATGTTCATATGTGTTTATAACTATAACAGAGCATGTTCATATGTGCTTATAATTATAACAAAGCATGTTCATATGTGCTTATAATTATAACAGAGCATGTTCATATGTGTTTATAATTATAACAGAGCATGTTCATATGTGCTTATAATTATAACAGAGCATGTTCATATGTGCTTATAATTATAACAGAGCATGTTCATATGTGTTTATAACTATAACAGAGCATGTTCATATGTGTTTATAACTATAACAGAGCATGTCCATATGTGTTTATAACTATAACAGAGCATGTTCATATGTGTTTATAACTATAACAGAGCATGTCCATATGTGCTTATAATTATAACAGAGCATGTTCATATGTGTTTATAACTATAACAGAGCATGTTCATATGTGCTTATAATTATAACAGAGCATGTTCATATGTGTTTATAATTATAACAGAGCATGTTCATATGTGTTTATAACTATAACAGAGCATGTTCATATGTGTTTATAACTATAACAGAGCATGTTCATATGTGCTTATAATTATAACAGAGCATGTTCATATGTGTTTATAATTATAACAGAGCATGTTCATATGTGTTTATAACTATAACAGAGCATGTTCATATGTGTTTATAACTATAACAGAGCATGTTCATATGTGTTTATAACTATAACAGAGCATGTTATTATGTGCTTATAATTATAACAGAGCATGTTCATATGTGCTTATAATTATAACAGAGCATGTTCATATGTGTTTATAATTATAACAGAGCATGTTCATATGTGTTTATAACTATAACAGAGCATGTTCATATGTGTTTATAACTATAACAGAGCATGTTCATATGTGCTTATAATTATAACAGAGCATGTTCATATGTGCTTATAATTATAACAGAGCATGTTCATATGTGTTTATAATTATAACAGAGCATGTTCATATGTGTTTATAATGATAACAGAGCATGTTCATATGTGTTTATAATGATAACAGAGCATGTTCATATGTGTTTATAACTATAACAGAGCATGTTCATATGTGTTTATAACTATAACAGAGCATGTTCATATGTGTTTATAACTATAACAGAGCATGTTCATATGTGTTTATAATTATAACAGAGCATGTTCATATGTGTTTATAATTATAACAGAGCATGTTCATATGTGTTTATAACTATAACAGAGCATGTTCATATGTGTTTATAACTATAACAGAGCATGTTCATATGTGCTTATAATTATAACAGAGCATGTTCATATGTGCTTATAATTATAACAGAGCATGTTCATATGTGTTTATAATTATAACAGAGCATGTTCATATGTGTTTATAACTATAACAGAGCATGTTCATATGCGTTTATAACTATAACAGAGCATGTTCATATGTGCTTATAATTATAACAGAGCATGTTCATATGTGCTTATAATTATAACAGAGCATGTTCATATGTGTTTATAATTATAACAGAGCATGTTCATATGTGTTTATAACTATAACAGAGCATGTTCATATGTGTTTATAACTATAACAGAGCATGTTCATATGTGTTTATAACTATAACAGAGCATGTTCATATGTGTTTATAACTATAACAGAGCATGTTCATATGTGTTTATAACTATAACAGAGCATGTTCATATGTGCTTATAATTATAACAGAGCATGTTCATATGTGCTTATAATTATAACAGAGCATGTTCATATGTGTTTATAATTATAACAGAGCATGTTCATATGTGTTTATAACTATAACAGAGCATGTTCATATGTGTTTATAACTATAACAGAGCATGTTCATATGTGTTTATAACTATAACAGAGCATGTTCATATGTGCTTATAATTATAACAGAGCATGTTCATATGTGCTTATAATTATAACAGAGCATGTTCATATGTGCTTATAATTATAACAGAGCATGTTCATATGTGTTTATAACTATAACAGAGCATGTTCATATGTGCTTATAACTATAACAGAGCATGTTCATATGTGCTTATAATTATAACAGAGCATGTTCATATGTGTTTATAACTATAACAGAGCATGTTCATATGTGCTTATAATTATAACAGAGCATGTTCATATGTGTTTATAATTATAACAGAGCATGTTCATATGTGTTTATAACTATAACAGAGCATGTTCATATGTGTTTATAACTATAACAGAGCATGTTCATATGTGCTTATAATTATAAGAGAGCATGTTCATATGTGATTATAATATAACAGAGCATGTTCATATGTGTTTATAATTATAACAGAGCATGTTCATATGTGTTTATAACTATAACAGAGCATGTTCATATGTGTTTATAACTATAACAGAGCATGTCCATATGTGTTTATAACTATAACAGAGCATGTTCATGTGTTTATAACTATAACAGAGCATGTCCATATGTGCTTATAATTATAACAGAGCATGTTCATATGTGTTTATAACTATAACAGAGCATGTTCATATGTGCTTATAATTATAACAGAGCATGTTCATATGTGTTTATAATTATAACAGAGCATGTTCATATGTGTTTATAACTATAACAGAGCATGTTCATATGTGTTTATAACTATAACAGAGCATGTTCATATGTGCTTATAATTATAACAGAGCATGTTCATATGTGTTTATAACTATAACAGAGCATGTTCATATGTGCTTATAATTATAACAGAGCATGTTCATATGTGCTTATAATTATAACAGAGCATGTTCATATGTGTTTATAATTATAACAGAGCATGTTCATATGTGTTTATAACTATAACAGAGCATGTTCATATGCGTTTATAACTATAACAGAGCATGTTCATATGTGCTTATAATTATAACAGAGCATGTTCATATGTGCTTATAATTATAACAGAGCATGTTCATATGTGCTTATAATTATAACAGAGCATGTTCATATGTGCTTATAATTATAACAGAGCATGTTCATATGTGCTTATAATTATAACAGAGCATGTTCATATGTGTTTATAACTATAACAGAGCATGTTCATATGTGCTTATAACTATAACAGAGCATGTTCATATGTGCTTATAATTATAACAGAGCATGTTCATATGTGTTTATAACTATAACAGAGCATGTTCATATGTGTTTATAATTATAACAGAGCATGTTCATATGTGTTTATAACTATAACAGAGCATGTTCATATGTGTTTATAACTATAACAGAGCATGTTCATATGTGCTTATAATTATAACAGAGCATGTTCATATGTGATTATAATATAACAGAGCATGTTCATATGTGTTTATAACTATAACAGAGCACGTTCATATGCGTTTATAACTATAACAGAGCATGTTCATATGTGCTTACAATTATAACAGAGCATGTTCATATGTGCTTATAATTATAACAGAGCATGTTCATATGTGTTTATAATTATAACAGAGCATGTTCATATGTGCTTATAATTATAACAGAGCATGTTCATATGTGCTTATAATTATAACAGAGCATGTTCATATGTGTTTATAACTATAACAGAGCATGTTCATATGTGCTTATAACTATAACAGAGCATGTCCATATGTGCTTATAATTATAACAGAGCATGTTCATATGTGTTTATAACTATAACAGAGCATGTTCATATGTGCTTATAATTATAACAGAGCATGTTCATATGTGTTTATAATTATAACAGAGCATGTTCATATGTGTTTATAACTATAACAGAGCATGTTCATATGTGTTTATAACTATAACAGAGCATGTTCATATGTGCTTATAATTATAACAGAGCATGTTCATATGTGTTTATAACTATAACAGAGCATGTTCATATGTGCTTATAATTATAACAGAGCATGTTCATATGTGCTTATAATTATAACAGAGCATGTTCATATGTGTTTATAATTATAACAGAGCATGTTCATATGTGTTTATAACTATAACAGAGCATGTTCATATGCGTTTATAACTATAACAGAGCATGTTCATATGTGCTTATAATTATAACAGAGCATGTTCATATGTGCTTATAATTATAACAGAGCATGTTCATATGTGCTTATAATTATAACAGAGCATGTTCATATGTGCTTATAATTATAACAGAGCATGTTCATATGTGCTTATAATTATAACAGAGCATGTTCATATGTGCTTATAATTATAACAGAGCATGTTCATATGTGTTTATAACTATAACAGAGCATGTTCATATGTGCTTATAACTATAACAGAGCATGTTCATATGTGCTTATAATTATAACAGAGCATGTTCATATGTGTTTATAACTATAACAGAGCATGTTCATATGTGTTTATAATTATAACAGAGCATGTTCATATGTGTTTATAACTATAACAGAGCATGTTCATATGTGTTTATAACTATAACAGAGCATGTTCATATGTGCTTATAATTATAACAGAGCATGTTCATATGTGATTATAATATAACAGAGCATGTTCATATGTGTTTATAATTATAACAGAGCATGTTCATATGTGTTTATAACTATAACAGAGCATGTTCATATGTGTTTATAACTATAACAGAGCATGTCCATATGTGTTTATAACTATAACAGAGCATGTTCATGTGTTTATAACTATAACAGAGCATGTCCATATGTGCTTATAATTATAACAGAGCATGTTCATATGTGTTTATAACTATAACAGAGCATGTTCATATGTGCTTATAATTATAACAGAGCATGTTCATATGTGTTTATAATTATAACAGAGCATGTTCATATGTGTTTATAACTATAACAGAGCATGTTCATATGTGTTTATAACTATAACAGAGCATGTTCATATGTGCTTATAATTATAACAGAGCATGTTCATATGTGTTTATAACTATAACAGAGCATGTTCATATGTGCTTATAATTATAACAGAGCATGTTCATATGTGTTTATAATTATAACAGAGCATGTTCATATGTGTTTATAACTATAACAGAGCATGTTCATATGTGTTTATAACTATAACAGAGCATGTTCATATGTGTTTATAACTATAACAGAGCATGTTCATATGTGCTTATAATTATAACAGAGCATGTTCATATGTGCTTATAATTATAACAGAGCATGTTCATATGTGTTTATAATTATAACAGAGCATGTTCATATGTGTTTATAACTATAACAGAGCATGTTCATATGTGTTTATAACTATAACAGAGCATGTTCATATGTGCTTATAATTATAACAGAGCATGTTCATATGTGTTTATAACTATAACAGAGCATGTTCATATGTGCTTATAATTATAACAGAGCATGTTCATATGTGTTTATAACTATAACAGAGCATGTTCATATGTGTTTATAACTATAACAGAGCATGTTCATATGTGCTTATAATTATAACAGAGCATGTTCATATGTGCTTATAATTATAACAGAGCATGTTCATATGTGTTTATAATTATAACAGAGCATGTTCATATGTGTTTATAACTATAACAGAGCATGTTCATATGCGTTTATAACTATAACAGAGCATGTTCATATGTGCTTATAATTATAACAGAGCATGTTCATATGTGCTTATAATTATAACAGAGCATGTTCATATGTGTTTATAATTATAACAGAGCATGTTCATATGTGCTTATAATTATAACAGAGCATGTTCATATGTGCTTATAATTATAACAGAGCATGTTCATATGTGTTTATAATTATAACAGAGCATGTTCATATGTGTTTATAACTATAACAGCATATTCATATGTGTTTATAACTATAACAGAGCATGTTCATATGTGCTTATAATTATAACAGAGCATGTTCATATGTGTTTATAACTATAACAGAGCATGTCCATGTGTTTATAATTATAACAGAGCATGTTCATATGTGTTTATAACTATAACAGAGGATGTTCATATGTGCTTATAATTATAACAGAGCATGTTCATATGTGTTTATAATTATAACAGAGCATGTTCATATGTGTTTATAACTATAACAGAGCATGTTCATATGTGTTTATAACTATAACAGAGCATGTTCACATGTGCTTATAATTATAACAGAGCATGTTCATATGTGCTTATAATTATAACAGAGCATGTTCATATGTGTTTATAATTATAACAGAGCATGTTCATATGTGTTTATAACTATAACAGAGCATGTTCATATGCGTTTATAACTATAACAGAGCATGTTCATATGTGCTTATAATTATAACAGAGCATGTTCATATGTGCTTATAATTATAACAGAGCATGTTCATATGTGTTTATAATTATAACAGAGCATGTTCATATGTGCTTATAATTATAACAGAGCATGTTCATATGTGCTTATAATTATAACAGAGCATGTTCATATGTGTTTATAACTATAACAGAGCATGTTCATATGTGTTTATAACTATAACAGAGCATGTTCATATGTGCTTATAATTATAACAGAGCATGTTCATATGTGTTTATAATTATAACAGAGCATGTTCATATGTGTTTATAACTATAACAGAGCATGTTCATATGTGTTTATAACTATAACAGAGCATGTTCATATGTGCTTATAATTATAACAGAGCATGTTCATATGTGATTATAATATAACAGAGCATGTTCATATGTGTTTATAATTATAACAGAGCATGTTCATATGTGTTTATAACTATAACAGAGCATGTTCATATGTGCTTATAACTATAACAGAGCATGTTCATATGTGCTTATAATTATAACAGAGCATGTTCATATGTGTTTATAACTATAACAGAGCATGTTCATATGTGCTTATAATTATAACAGAGCATGTTCATATGTGTTTATAATTATAACAGAGCATGTTCATATGTGTTTATAACTATAACAGAGCATGTTCATATGTGTTTATAACTATAACAGAGCATGTTCATATGTGCTTATAATTATAACAGAGCATGTTCATATGTGATTATAATATAACAGAGCATGTTCATATGTGTTTATAATTATAACAGAGCATGTTCATATGTGTTTATAACTATAACAGAGCATGTTCATATGTGTTTATAACTATAACAGAGCATGTCCATATGTGTTTATAACTATAACAGAGCATGTTCATGTGTTTATAACTATAACAGAGCATGTCCATATGTGCTTATAATTATAACAGAGCATGTTCATATGTGTTTATAACTATAACAGAGCATGTTCATATGTGCTTATAATTATAACAGAGCATGTTCATATGTGTTTATAATTATAACAGAGCATGTTCATATGTGTTTATAACTATAACAGAGCATGTTCATATGTGTTTATAACTATAACAGAGCATGTTCATATGTGCTTATAATTATAACAGAGCATGTTCATATGTGTTTATAACTATAACAGAGCATGTTCATATGTGCTTATAATTATAACAGAGCATGTTCATATGTGCTTATAATTATAACAGAGCATGTTCATATGTGCTTATAATTATAACAGAGCATGTTCATATGTGTTTATAACTATAACAGAGCATGTTCATATGTGCTTATAACTATAACAGAGCATGTTCATATGTGCTTATAATTATAACAGAGCATGTTCATATGTGTTTATAACTATAACAGAGCATGTTCATATGTGTTTATAATTATAACAGAGCATGTTCATATGTGTTTATAACTATAACAGAGCATGTTCATATGTGTTTATAACTATAACAGAGCATGTTCATATGTGCTTATAATTATAACAGAGCATGTTCATATGTGTTTATAACTATAACAGAGCATGTTCATATGTGCTTATAATTATAACAGAGCATGTTCATATGTGTTTATAATTATAACAGAGCATGTTCATATGTGTTTATAACTATAACAGAGCATGTTCATATGTGTTTATAACTATAACAGAGCATGTTCATATGTGTTTATAACTATAACAGAGCATGTTCATATGTGCTTATAATTATAACAGAGCATGTTCATATGTGCTTATAATTATAACAGAGCATGTTCATATGTGTTTATAATTATAACAGAGCATGTTCATATGTGTTTATAACTATAACAGAGCATGTTCATATGTGTTTATAACTATAACAGAGCATGTTCATATGTGCTTATAATTATAACAGAGCATGTTCATATGTGCTTATAATTATAACAGAGCATGTTCATATGTGTTTATAACTATAACAGAGCATGTTCATATGTGCTTATAACTATAACAGAGCATGTTCATATGTGCTTATAATTATAACAGAGCATGTTCATATGTGTTTATAACTATAACAGAGCATGTTCATATGTGCTTATAATTATAACAGAGCATGTTCATATGTGTTTATAATTATAACAGAGCATGTTCATATGTGTTTATAACTATAACAGAGCATGTTCATATGTGTTTATAACTATAACAGAGCATGTTCATATGTGCTTATAATTATAACAGAGCATGTTCATATGTGATTATAATATAACAGAGCATGTTCATATGTGTTTATAATTATAACAGAGCATGTTCATATGTGTTTATAACTATAACAGAGCATGTTCATATGTGTTTATAACTATAACAGAGCATGTCCATATGTGTTTATAACTATAACAGAGCATGTTCATGTGTTTATAACTATAACAGAGCATGTCCATATGTGCTTATAATTATAACAGAGCATGTTCATATGTGTTTATAACTATAACAGAGCATGTTCATATGTGCTTATAATTATAACAGAGCATGTTCATATGTGTTTATAATTATAACAGAGCATGTTCATATGTGTTTATAACTATAACAGAGCATGTTCATATGTGTTTATAACTATAACAGAGCATGTTCATATGTGCTTATAATTATAACAGAGCATGTTCATATGTGTTTATAACTATAACAGAGCATGTTCATATGTGCTTATAATTATAACAGAGCATGTTCATATGTGCTTATAATTATAACAGAGCATGTTCATATGTGTTTATAATTATAACAGAGCATGTTCATATGTGTTTATAACTATAACAGAGCATGTTCATATGCGTTTATAACTATAACAGAGCATGTTCATATGTGCTTATAATTATAACAGAGCATGTTCATATGTGCTTATAATTATAACAGAGCATGTTCATATGTGCTTATAATTATAACAGAGCATGTTCATATGTGCTTATAATTATAACAGAGCATGTTCATATGTGCTTATAATTATAACAGAGCATGTTCATATGTGTTTATAACTATAACAGAGCATGTTCATATGTGCTTATAACTATAACAGAGCATGTTCATATGTGCTTATAATTATAACAGAGCATGTTCATATGTGTTTATAACTATAACAGAGCATGTTCATATGTGTTTATAATTATAACAGAGCATGTTCATATGTGTTTATAACTATAACAGAGCATGTTCATATGTGTTTATAACTATAACAGAGCATGTTCATATGTGCTTATAATTATAACAGAGCATGTTCATATGTGATTATAATATAACAGAGCATGTTCATATGTGTTTATAATTATAACAGAGCATGTTCATATGTGTTTATAACTATAACAGAGCATGTTCATATGTGTTTATAACTATAACAGAGCATGTCCATATGTGTTTATAACTATAACAGAGCATGTTCATGTGTTTATAACTATAACAGAGCATGTCCATATGTGCTTATAATTATAACAGAGCATGTTCATATGTGTTTATAATTATAACAGAGCATGTTCATATGTGTTTATAACTATAACAGAGCATGTTCATATGTGTTTATAACTATAACAGAGCATGTTCATATGTGCTTATAATTATAACAGAGCATGTTCATATGTGTTTATAACTATAACAGAGCATGTTCATATGTGCTTATAATTATAACAGAGCATGTTCATATGTGTTTATAATTATAACAGAGCATGTTCATATGTGTTTATAACTATAACAGAGCATGTTCATATGTGTTTATAACTATAACAGAGCATGTTCATATGTGTTTATAACTATAACAGAGCATGTTCATATGTGCTTATAATTATAACAGAGCATGTTCATATGTGCTTATAATTATAACAGAGCATGTTCATATGTGTTTATAATTATAACAGAGCATGTTCATATGTGTTTATAACTATAACAGAGCATGTTCATATGTGTTTATAACTATAACAGAGCATGTTCATATGTGCTTATAATTATAACAGAGCATGTTCATATGTGTTTATAACTATAACAGAGCATGTTCATATGTGCTTATAATTATAACAGAGCATGTTCATATGTGTTTATAACTATAACAGAGCATGTTCATATGTGTTTATAACTATAACATAGCATGTTCATATGTGCTTATAATTATAACAGAGCATGTTCATATGTGCTTATAATTATAACAGAGCATGTTCATATGTGTTTATAATTATAACAGAGCATGTTCATATGTGTTTATAACTATAACAGAGCATGTTCATATGCGTTTATAACTATAACAGAGCATGTTCATATGTGCTTATAATTATAACAGAGCATGTTCATATGTGTTTATAATTATAACAGAGCATGTTCATATGTGCTTATAATTATAACAGAGCATGTTCATATGTGCTTATAATTATAACAGAGCATGTTCATATGTGTTTATAATTATAACAGAGCATGTTCATATGTGCTTATAATTATAACAGAGCATGTTCATATGTGTTTATAACTATAACAGAGCATGTTCATATGTGTTTATAATTATAACAGAGCATGTTCATATGTGCTTATAATTATAACAGAGCATGTTCATATGTGTTTATAACTATAACAGAGCATGTCCATGTGTTTATAATTATAACAGAGCATGTTCATATGTGTTTATAACTATAACAGAGCATGTTCATGTGTTTATAATTATAACAGAGCATGTTCATATGTGCTTATAATTATAACAGAGCATGTTCATATGTGTTTATAACTATAACAGAGCATGTTCATATGTGTTTATAATTATAACAGAGCATGTTCATATGTGCTTATAATTATAACAGAGCATGTTCATATGTGCTTATAACTATAACAGAGCATGTTCATATGTGTTTATAATTATAACAGAGCATGTTCATATGTGTTTATAACTATAACAGAGCATGTTCATATGTGCTTATAATTATAACAGAGCATGTTCATATGTGCTTATAATAATAACAGAGCATGTTCATATGTGTTTATAATTATAACAGAGCATGTTCATATGTGTTTATAACTATAACAGAGCATGTTCATATGTGTTTATAACTATAACAGAGCATGTTCATATGTGTTTATAATTATAACAGAGCATGTTCATATGTGTTTATAACTATAACAGAGCATGTTCATATGTGTTTATAACTATAACAGAGCATGTTCATATGTGCTTATAACTATAACAGAGCATGTTCATATGTGTTTATAATTATAACAGAGCATGTTCATATGTGCTTATAATTATAACAGAGCATGTTCATATGTGTTTATAACTATAACAGAGCATGTTCATATGTGCTTATAATTATAACAGAGCATGTTCATATGTGTTTATAATTATAACAGAGCATGTTCATATGTGTTTATAACTATAACAGAGCATGTTCATATGTGCTTATAATTATAACAGAGCATGTTCATATGTGCTTATAATTATAACAGAGCATGTTCATATGTGTTTATAATTATAACAGAGCATGTTCATATGTGTTTATAACTATAACAGAGCATGTTCATATGTGTTTATAACTATAACAGAGCATGTTCATATGTGTTTATAATTATAACAGAGCATGTTCATATGTGTTTATAACTATAACAGAGCATGTTCATATGTGTTTATAACTATAACAGAGCATGTTCATATGTGCTTATAATTATAACAGAGCATGTTCATATGTGTTTATAATTATAACAGAGCATGTTCATATGTGTTTATAACTATAACAGAGCATGTTCATATGTGCTTATAATTATAACAGAGCATGTTCATATGTGTTTATAATTATAACAGAGCATGTTCATATGTGTTTATAACTATAACAGAACATGTTCATATGTGTTTATAATATAACAGAGCATGTTCATATGTGTTTATAACTATAACAGAGCATGTTCATATGTGCTTATAATTATAACAGAGCATGTTCATATGTGCTTATAATTATAACAGAGCATGTTCATATGTGCTTATAATTATAACAGAGCATGTTCATATGTGTTTATAACTATAACAGAGCATGTTCATATGTGTTTATAACTATAACAGAGCATGTTCATATGTGCTTATAATTATAACAGAGCATGTTCATATGTGCTTATAATTATAACAGAGCATGTTCATATGTGTTTATAACTATAACAGAGCATGTTCATATGTGTTTATAACTATAACAGAGCATGTTCATATGTGTTTATAATTATAACAGAGCATGTTCATATGTGTTTATAATGATAACAGAGCATGTTCATATGTGTTTATAACTATAACAGAGCATGTTCATATGTGCTTATAATTATAACAGAGCATGTCCATATGTGTTTATAATTATAACAGAGCATGTTCATATGTGTTTATAACTATAACAGAGCATGTTCATATGTGTTTATAACTATAACAGAGCATGTTCATATGTGTTTATAACTATAACAGAGCATGTACATATATAAGATATAAATGAAATATATCTGTAAAAAACGATATGAATAAAAACTAAAGGACAACATTTTCTTGCCAACGTATTTGGTTTTGAGGAATTTTGCTTCATATTTAACTTGATAAAGACATTTAGAGGTTTTGTTTGATCTTGTTTCGTGGCATATCAACCACTATGGGTTATTTAATCCTGAAATCTATATATTTTGAATTCAATTGCATGCTTTCGACTACAGATAAAATGTATTGTTCATTTTACTATAAATAGGTCTTTTTATACATTCATAGTATTGTTTTTGTCTGGGTGTTTGCTATTAGCCCATAGCTGGCATTCTAAAAGGTGCTACCACTCTGGGTCAGGGTGAACCTGGGAACCACTGCAATTAAGAGGTAATTTCATGCCCTCAAAACTTCCAAACTCCTGATTGGAGGGCTTGCTGCCAGATGTAGCTGATCATCATACCCAGAACTTCCTTCAGGGGACAAAACATGTTCATTTAAATATGTTTTCCTTTTGCCTTCATTCATATTGTCTTTTTACGGATATATTTCGTTTATATTTGAATATTTACACATACTACATACATAACATTTTCCTCATAAATTGGCATATATTTAATATCCTAAGTTGAAATTGGGTGTGTATATATATATATATATATATATATATATATATATATATATATATATATATATATATATATTAATGAGTACAGATTATCCTTAAAAATCCAGTTGGTTATAATTTATTTCATAAAGATACAAATATTCATCTCTTCAGACCAAAGTTGTTTTTAGGAAATGGGAGAGAAAAAAAAGAAAAAATTTAATATTAAAGAGGAAGAAAGAAAAAGAAAAATTTCAATATTAGGTTTTTAAAAAATTGGGAAGGGAGAGAGAAGATGAGAGGGAAGAAGGAAGAATTTAACATGAGCCAATTGTGACAGAGAAGAGTGTCGGGGAAACATACACACATACATGTATATTTTTTTTTTATTGAAATTGGAGTGGATCTGAGTAGCGAAATTAGATCAGAGCATTTTTGTTTACTGATAGGAAATCTGATCTAGGGCAGGAGTTGTACCCAGAAAGACAATAGAAATGGTCGAAATAATTTTTATTGATTAAAATTATAAATAGAACTTAGTAAGCTATGAGGAACTTTGGAATTCACATGATTTTGGTTGAAAGTAGCCAGAACCCGTGATAATCGCGTGCAAAGTTATAGGGCCAAGGGTCGATTATGATCAGCCAGGTTTATCTATATAAACGCATAGTTATGTTGAAGAAAGTGGTAGTTTTTGGCTCGTCTGTCTCCAAGTGCAGTCAAGCTGGGTGGAGAGATGTCAGAGATTGAAAGTGAGCAGAGTTGAATTGAAGGTTCGAAGAAGTACGAAAGTGATGTCAGAGATTGGAACAAAACGCCCGCTATCATGTGCTGTTGATATAAGTACGAAGAAGCGAATTACTCCTCAAACATCTAAGACTACTACAGCTACAATTATTACTACCACTGGGAACGGAAACATCAAACAAGCCACCCCTCTCCTTTAACGAAATTACACAAAGTATTTTCTTTTGTTTTGCTGATCATCGTTCATATACAAGAGACTGGAGATCATTCTTGAAGAGAGAAGAGAGAATTTGGCTCGAGCAAGACAAATTATTCTCTCCATCTCCTTTCAGACGAAAGAGGCAGACGGAAGAGAGAGACAGTGGAGAGTCGAATTGGAGACTCGAGGAGGAGAGGAAGTGACATCAGAGATTGGAACGAAGCGTCCGCTAACATGTACTGTTGATATAAGTACCACTGCTTCTGCTACCACAAAGATTACTACTACTGTTACTACTGCTGAGGCGGAATGCAACTATAAATTTTAAGCCACGCACAGAAATCTTTATCTCTCCATTGCAAGAGTTGTATATCATTCTGAGACGATTTAACAAGAAGTTAATCACAACCCACTCTCTCTCTGTCTAGAATCCAGTGTATGAGTTTTTACGTCAATTACTTTTATTTTCTGTAACCCTTTTCTTTTCTATACTATTCTTTTCTGCTATATAAAAGACATTAACAATTCAATCATTGAATAGTTGTTTTTCCGGCTTTCTGCAGATATATATATTTTCTTGGTGCATTCTAAATTTCTTAGCACAGACTCGCCAGCCGTGTCTACATCTTCAGTCGACCATGAATGGATGAACATCACTTCTGCTTTCTGGATCAAACCAAACACAACATGGGCAGGAAGCAGGATTAAACCAGTGGACCGGTCGAATGATCTACGGATGCTCAGGGGACCTACGGTCACTCCCTTAAGTTCGATTAAGACCGAGTAGACACCTTACCTCAGAGAGTAAGATGTTGGAGGTTGAGGGGCTGGAGTGAAAGTGTTAGACAATAGGGTGACCTAGAAATGTTTTTTTCTTCAAGGACTGAACAAGTTAAAATACAGGGTAAAGAAAGAAATGATCACATTTCAAATAGACACATTGAATTGTCTGATATTCATATAGTCATTTTCAATAGCGGAACAATCATCATCGCATTATAATCATCACAATTTCAAATTAATAATATTTCGCATCAATATAAGAATGTAAGTGAAATAAAATAAAAAATTAAAATATATAAAAAAATATTATTAAAATATTTTTAATTAAACAGTATTAATTACATTTACTGGCCTGGATGATACGTTTTGTAACCAGATATGATTGATTGAGACAAATTGTTGAAGATTGTGTGTTTATAAACAGTAATTCGGACTTTGTTAACCAGACACTTCTCTGTAGTTAAATGGTAAAGCACATCAGATTAAATGACGGTTTCCATAAAGCAATACAGGTTCAATTTCTGTTGGAGAATGCATATTTTCTATGAAATTTCAGGCCAGTTAATGTAATATTGTTTAATCAAAAACAGAGCATTTAATTAAATAAATTGTATCTATAAAAATAATGTATAAATAGAAAATATATATATAAAGGGTGTTGCAATAACTTTGACCGATTTTAAATGTGAATTAAGTAAATGTGTCTAATAATTTTTTCTTTTTCTTTCAGATTTGGCAGATATTTGGGCAATATTATTTTTCGCACATAATTGCCATGACTTAAATAACATGATCCAATAGAGAAATAAATAAATTTTCACCGATAACACTAATTTATTTACTGCTGACTTTGATCCGTCTTAATGAAACACCCTTATATATAATCCCTCTTAATGAAACACCCTTTATATATATATGCACACAATTTGGGTTTCTTCTTAGTATATTAAATCTAAGACACTTTATGAGGAAAATTTTTTTTTTTATTGATTCAAGAGACATGAACTATGTTGTGAGTTAGTAGAACTTACTTTTCGCCATGGATTTTGCCGTGTATCCAGTTCTTTAATAAATGGTGTGTTCTCCTTGAGAACTGTTAAATTGGCTTTGATGTTGAAAAGCTTGTTCCAACTGATATCAAGATACTTCAGTGAAACCAAATTCTGGAAAATTAACAAATAGCATCAAAGAAATCCACAAGTTGCTAAGAAAGGGTTTACATATGTATATTTTTTACCCCATAATGGTAAATACAAGCGATATCACATATATATAAATACGAGTGATGTTATATATATATATATTTGTTAGTTATTAATCATTATTTAATTAGCATCTAAGCTATTAGGAAAATTAATAACAAAGTGAAAAAGAAAATTTTGTGCAACAGGTTTTGTCCTTTACTTACTTTATCAGACTAAAGTAATATATCTGTTGTTGCAATTATATATTTATGAAGGTGAGGAGGTATATCAGTCAGTTATGTGACATACGGGATACACGCTTAGGCCATCATGTATTGTTTGATACATGACTGACGAGGCAGATATTTCCCCCACAGTAGGTGGCCATTTCCTCCCACAGTAGAGCAGTTGCCATCCAAAGCTACAGAACCTAGTCTGTCCTGCTATTTGCCCATAGCTGGTGGGTGGAGAAGAAGAGGATTCACACCTTTCCCAAGGGTATTAGCATGGAAGTGAATGTAATGGATTTGAATGGAATTCAAACTCGGCTTTCTGATTCTTCAATCTGAGCTGCTATCCATTACTCCACCGTACCTCCTGATGGGGTATATAAAAATGCAAAAAGTGAGTTTTAATTAGGTACAGATAAAAAAATGTGGAAAACTTAAAATTTTTTTAGGTGTGCCATGGTATATCGTCTAGCCAATTCCGTTTAGTTTTTCTTTTGGTTAATATTTTTATCACCTTTTATTTTTGAGTATTGCACATTGTATTAATAGAAGATCTGCCAAGAAAGGTGAAATATTGTAAGGACGTGGACGCAAATCTATGAACTCCGAAAGAACAAAATGTGACACACAAAAAACATATCCCCACTTTGTCATTAATTTTCCGAACATTTTTTTCTGATATATAAAAATTTATATATCATTTACTCCCATATATCTACTGGCAGAACATATAAATTTGGACACTCTGCATGAGTGTTTCAGTGCACCCAAGATTAGACGTACATACAATATAGCTGAATTATGTGTATGGCCAATATGCATTCAGGTTCCAAAATATGAACATATACTCAGACCCTGTGTTAATAATATACTGTATATCATTATTTATTGGATTGGAATAAAAGATGTTTTCATCCTTTAAGAGAATAATTGTTGTAACCTAGGGAAGGTTACTGAATAGAATAATCACACAAAGGTTGGTAATGAACGATAATACTTAGGACAAGAACAACACATATAAGATTCGCCAGCAGCGCGTAGAAGTAGTAGTTAACAGCTAGAAGTGAGTCAAGTGAATTCCATAATGAATCTCCAACTGCAGACCAACATACAGTATTTACTACTATGTGAATGGAGACATACCCATTATTGTCCCTAGGTAGGCTACAACAATAATACAATAATATTTAGATATTGTACATCGATTTAGTCAACCATGTATGTGTCATTTCATTCCACTGCCTTTTTCTATCTTTGAGGCAACTTCATGATTCTATCCTCCCAGGATTTTGCATCTTTCTTACTGATGAACTGGTCTAAGTGCTTTTACAGGCTTTCAGAGAATTAAAGTCCTCTCCTCCTTAATAAAATATTGTATGAGATTGAAATAAGTGGTAATCCAAAGTTCAGGTGAGTTCTGGCAGGTATAGTAGGATATCCTAAGCCAAGATATACCAACTTCTGCTGGGTCTGCAAAGAGAGATGAAATCTGGTATTGTCCTGATGGAATATGGCATGTTTCCAATTCACCAATTCTGGAGTTGTTTCATTGATTTCTACCTTTACTTGGTTCTCAATGGAAACAATATGGTGCTTGTAAAAGCAATGCCCTTCCATTCCAACTAAATACACAATATCACTTTCAGATGCAGACTAACTTTTGGAGTGGTTTTTCACTCAACATTGTTGTAAACAATCCATTTTTCAGAGTCTGTCTATATTTCTGAGATGAGGTATTATGTACAGTATTCACATTAGTCGGACTATTGTCCTCATCTTTGTCGCCATATTTGTCACAACGTTTCAGCCGTTGTACGCTCCGGCCTTCTTCAGGTGGTTGGAATTTTGAACTGAACCCTTTATTTCCATTTTTCATCATCTACAATTGTTCTTTGGGAAAATAAGTAGTTTTTGTTGTGCCCGAGTAGAAAATTGTGGCCCATTAAATACATTTCTGCTAAATCATGGAACATCCAAACATTGCAGTGATTCATGTATCCAAGTTTTTTTCAGATGCCTTACAATATCTATACAAAATGTGTGGAGTATCTCTGTGATGACCCATGTCATGTGACCAATATTATTTTTTTATCAGCATTTCAATTTAGTCATCATCAGTGACTGCAGGTCCAGTGGGACAGTCTCAGTATTCCAGATGAAAATTTCCATTTCTAAGCCTAGTGAAGCACTTACAAACAGTACTCTCAGCTATGGCACCATATCTCTATAAATGGCACATACCTATTTTGCTGTTTATATAGCGTTTTTTTTTCATTCTGGAAATAAAATAGCATCAAATAAAGAAAATGCATCACATTTTCCTCCATTTTCACTTTTAACATAAAATCATTTAAAATTCACAATCCATACAGGAATCCTATAGAAAAACACATTGAAATGTTACCTCTCAGAATGTGATTTTTTAAAAATTTTTTTCACTGCATGCAAGGTGATAGCACCACTAAAATGCAAGGGGTTACTGAGAGTAAAAGGAAACGAGAAAGATGTTAGAAAAGAGTAAGGACAAAAAGAACAGGATTCAGGAAGACAAAAGATGGTGACTGATGTTGCACTTAAATTTTTGAAGATTGTAGATGACAAGGAAGCAAGAAGCCTGCAGAGAATTTCACAGGTAAGAAGTGCATGAAAAGAAACTATTAGAATAGAACCTACAGTTGCATCTTTTGCTATTTGAACTGTAAAATGATGAGATCTAGTTGCCAATCTAGTTGTATGCTTAAATTCATGCTGTCAAAGGTACCAAAGAGTAAAGTTTATCAAAACAATTACCATGAAAATATTTATAGAAAAGACAGTGGGAAGCCATATTATGGCAGATGGAAAATGACTGAAGATGTGATGTCAGGTCAGGACTGATAATATTGCAGACCTTCTTTAAATTTCATTCATGTGTGAAATAAAGTCACATGTACAAATACAACCCATTAAAAAATGCTACAAATCCTTGTTTCAATTCAATATATATATATAAGTTCTTACCTTCATGTCTTCTAAAGAGCAGATATTATTGAAACTGGCATCCAAATATGTTAAAGGCTGAAAAAATATATTTATAATCATAAATAAACAAAAGATTTACAAAATATTCATGATTGGACAATTTGAAAAAAAAATATCTAATCTCAGTTAATCTAACATTAATATTTCCACAAGCAAGGATACCCAGTGTTGCCTGGGTCTAGTCTCTCTAGTTACAGAGTCATTTCTTTGTCTGTAACCCGTTTCTTTTCTATACTATTCTTTGCTGCTATATAAAAGACATTAACAATTCAACCATTGAATAGTTGTTTGTCCGGCTTTCTGCAGATATATATTTTTTTTTGGTGCATTCTAAATTTCTTGGCACAGACTCTCCAGACATGTCTTCATCTTCAGTCGACCGTGAATGGATGAACATCACTTCTGCTTTCTGGATCAAACCAAACACAATGGGGGCAGGAAGCAGGTTTAAACCAGTGGACTGAGTCATTTCTTTGTCTGAGAAATTTCTATATTCCATAAAATGGTGTT
The DNA here is from genome assembly GCA_964036315.1 of Acanthosepion esculentum. Taxonomy (NCBI): domain Eukaryota; kingdom Metazoa; phylum Mollusca; class Cephalopoda; order Sepiida; family Sepiidae; genus Acanthosepion; species Acanthosepion esculentum. The sequence continues at coordinate 15,077,934 of OZ038499.1, read as the reverse complement.
TGCAAAATCTACATACATAATGTAAATATTTTGGTAGTCATTCATTGTGTATAGAGAAGGTAAAAATAATAATATTTGTTAGATTTTCAAAATATATGATTAAAAAATGTCAACATTGCTTACTACACTTATATAACTTTCTTATTTCTCTTTTCTCTCCAGCTGTGATCTTAAGGCTAAGGTCATTACCACTTTCATGGTAGACATTTTTTTAGCTGAACAGAAAAGCAATTTAGTTATAAAAGACAATCAGAAAGGATTAGATTATAAATGAGTAACCAACATTTATTTATAAAAGTTCAATTTTTAAAGCTAAATAGACAAATTATTTACATTAAACAAGAATCATTAAGTTGGGCAACATATAAGGCACATGCTGTAGATAAAATTGATAAAGAAATATATACAAATTAGTTATTTCTATTAAGCAATAATTGTTAACTGGGCAAGATATAAGGCAGATACTGGTAAATATAAATGATAGAACTATATTTATTTGATATCACAGTTTTATTTGATATTTACTCATGTGTACAAATGGAGAAAGAATCAACAATTTATATCATCATCATATTTTTTCTATTTCCACTCATGACAAATTGTGAACATATTCTGTTTCTTAAGAATTTTTTTCAGTCATTGTAAGTTGTTGATGCATTCCCGTGAGTATCCCAGACTGCTTGGAGATGTGTGCTTTTATCGAGACACCATCTCTAGATAGATTGCCAACCAAGACTAAAGAGCTTCTAT
>OZ038499.1:14969684-15072184 GCA_964036315.1 Acanthosepion esculentum | reverse complement strand
CATCAAATCACTCGGGGAGAATTCAACTTGAAGTGACTACACCAGTCTACTTGTGTGTCAGACCACTTGCAAGCTAAACAATATTCTCCAGGAATTTGCAAACAAATCCACTCAAAGGGCATACTGAAGGGTTGACCGTCATATGGGCTGATGATACAGGGTGAGTGAAAAGTAACTCCCTATTTTATGTATGAATGGCCAGCCAGGCATACTATGATTTTTTGTGAAGTTCGTTAAAGGAGCAAATCTACTATACCAAACCAAAACTTTGGAAGAACTTGAAGGGCAAATACAAGAAGTTATGTCTTCCATACCACAAGAGTTCCTGGCAAAATCAGTTGATGTGATTCCTGGGTTGCTCAAGAAGCTGGTAGCTAAATCTGGTGCCCATATAAAATTTTAAATAAAACCTCATGCTAAACGCTTTCCTCTCATATCCATTTCTTGTCAAAATTATAGTTAATAAACTAATTATAAATATTTTAAAATGGAGAGTTACTTTTCAATCACCCTGAGTTACGTTTTAATACACACATATATATATATATATATATATATATATATATAACTTGGACTGATTTTAATGTGATTTAAGTTTAAGCATCTAATCATTTTTTTCTTTTTCTTTCAGATTTGCCAGATATTTAGGCAATATTATTTTTCACACATAATTCCCATGACTTAAATAACATGATTCAATACAGAAATAAATAAATTTTCACCAATAACACTGATTTATTTACTTCTGACTTTGATTTGTCAAATTTGAAACACACTTATATATAATCCGTTTTAATGAAACACTGTTTTTATACACACACACACACTTTACTTACTCTCCCCCCTAACGATGGCTCAGTTATGTTGAAAGCTTGGAACTAATACAAATTTAGGCTTTTTCTTACATCTACAACAGCTACATATAAAAAAAAGTTATTCATATATTGGAAAAAATAATCAATAAATGTAATAAACATAAAACGTCAATTCTTTTTAAAAAGAATCTGATACGCTGAGGAATGGATGGAGATTGCTGGAGGGTCCATCTACGAAACTCTACAGTCGGAATGCTGAAGGTAGCACTAAGCAGCTAAGTGACAAACTTTATATTTGCATTAATTCTATATATATATATATATATATATATATATATATATATATTAAAAATAAGAGAGGTACCGCAAAATTTTTGGGTTGTAATGTGGATTTAAAAAAAAATATTATCCTTTATTTTTCATAATTTTACAACATGTGTTTCTGGTCTTGCGACCCTCTTCAGGTAAAGGGTGGAGATTTCCACATATTATTAAAAATAATTCATTTTTTCTTTGTTTTTCAATGTTAAATATTCTCGATACGAGACATTCTCTGTTTTTGTGTTAGTAATCCGAATGTCTTTCTTGAAATGGCAGTGAAGAGTTTTGCATGAAAGGTCATAAAACAATTAAGGTTGGTTTGAGAAGTGATGAATTAGTTGTGGGTATCTTATCTTTTAATGTTTTAATGACCCTTGTGTGTTCTTAGGTCTATTTTCATTTTCGTGTGTTCCTGTCAGCATGCGTGTATCACACTTTTCTCTCGTTGGAACCATTATAACCTCTTCATTTTATATATATTTATATATATCTATATCTATATATATATATATATATATATATATATATATATGGGATAATGATATATAAATTTTTATATATCAAGAACAGTTTTGGAGGAAAGGTTTTCATGTAACGCATTTTGTCCCTTCAGACTTCATCAGACTATGTGCGTGAATGAGAGACACTGGGAATTTTAAATTTAGGAAAAAGGAGAGTGTACTGTTCTATAGTTGCAGCATCTGGACCCTCACAGAAATAGGAATTCTCCCTCGACAGATCCTATACCTAAATGGATCTTGGAAAGACTGTGTCACCAACACAGTTCCATATGGTTCTCTCTTGTCACATCAATGTTCGGAGAATGATGACTCTGGGGAAGACAGGTTCACTCATTTATTGATTGCTTGTACAAAGGCACATACACAACTAATATGCAAGGTTGAGAATATCTGTGTCTACATTTTTGAGATGAGGTAATGTAATTATTGTCCTCATCTTTATTACCATATTCATGATGTTTTAGCCATTGTATTCTCTAAACCCTTCATTTTGTCCACTGGTTCCACATGACATGCCTCTTCCGGATATCTCCATATCAGTTATTTCCCTTTAATTCAACACTCCAAGTTATTGATCACCTCTGCTGTAGCCAAGTTTTGAACTCATAACTCTTTGGATGACTGGATTACTTCGACCAATGCTTTTAACCACTGGGCCATGAATTTTTTGGACTTATAAATCTAATGTCTCAGTAACAATTTTTAAACAGAGCTGCAATTTATTGTTATTATTATTTTTCTCTCACACTCCATATTTACTGGTTTCCATCTTGTATTTGTAGTGATACACTTAGAGAACCTTAGAGGATTGTGGGGGGGCATTTTTGAAGTGTTTAGGCTAAGGAAGTTACAGGTTCCTGATTGAGCCCTTCAGTTGAAAATGAGGTGCTGTATAAAAAGCAGTATCGCTATACCTGTGGAAGAGTTATCTTCTCTTGATGAGATTACATCTGTCAAAGAGAATACCTATCATAATAATATGGCGTTGGCAATAGGATACTTAACCACGATGGAGGATCCTAAATATATTAAAACCTGGCTTAGGTGTTTCATAACATTGGCAAGAGTGAAAAAGTTAAAGGACACCAAAGCTAATGGAAAATGAAGTTACGGATTTTTTTGGCCTAAGTTGGGTGTGAGGCCATAAAAAAGCCTCCATCATAGTCTATTCTAAAGTGTTGGAAGATTTAGCCAATGAAGAAATTGCTGCCATCATAAAAGCAAATATACAACTAAAAAGAAAGATTGGTCATAACGGAAAGAACTAAATTTCTTAAAAGCAGACAGACACCAAAACTATTATGCAATATATACAGCGATTGAACAACATTTACCAGCCTGAATGTCTGAGAAATTTTCATAGAAAATATGCGTTCTCCGACAGGAATCAAACCTGCTGGAACTGTCATATCGACCTTGCTAACCGAAACACTCCTCTGTGGCTCAATCGGTAAAAGCACGTCAGGCTATATGACGGTTTCATATAAGATACAGATTCGATTCCTGTCGGAGGATGCATATTTTCTATGAAAATTTCTCGGACATTCAGGCAGGTAAATGTTGTTAATACTATTTATTATAAACAGAGCATTTACTTAAATATTTGTATCTATAAAAAGAACGTATAAAGATGAAAAAAAAAAATATATATATATATATATTCTGTGTATACATTATTTTTATAGAAATATATTTATTTTATGTAATAGAAATATTTTTATAGAAATATATTTAAACAGAAAATATATTAAATAGTTGTTGGACTTAATCCATTTCATATGTGTGTGTGTGTGTGTGTGTGTGTGTATGATAAAACAGTTTTAAGGTATGCTATATTTGTGGATTAAAATGTACACTATCAGGTATAGTGCATATGTAAATATAAAAGTTAACATTGAAGTTAATATCCAGAGGTCACTATCTGTTCCATGATAAATGTAATTGTCTGGCCATGTCCTGATGATTGCGTTTAGCATGAAACAGACTGTTGCTGTTGAGTGTTGACTTCAATGTCCACTTTTTTATATATATATCTTTTATTGTTATACATCATTTACATTGTTATACATTTGTTCATTTCGTAGTGTGTGACGACATTTCTTTATGTTTAGATATGCTTCAAACAGATATGTTCGTTCAAAGGAAATCATGGAAAATTGTAGTTTAAAAGCAGTAAAATTGACCTTGCTCCTTTGTAGCTAAACTGGTATAGCACGTCAGGCTATATGACAGTTTCATGTAGGATACAGCTTCGATTCCTGTTGGAGGACATATTTTCTATGAAAATTTCTCGGACGTTCAGGCCGGTAAATGATATTAATACTTTTTGTTATAAACAGAGCATTTAATTAAATATTTGTGTCTATATAAATAAGGTGTAACAATAAAATATCTTAAGATAATAATTGGACTTTGTCCATTTTGTGTATATATTATATATATGAATATACAAATGTTTTCGGTGAATTTGAACAGTATATAAAAACCAAGTGTAGTACAGACTTTTGCCACTTCCCTTTACGAGTCAGTGTGCAAAACATAAAAGAAATGAAAACATTTTTGATACATTCCAATACTAGTTAAACTGTCTTTCCTCAAATTCCATTTCCATACCCCCCCCCCCCAAAAAAAAAAAACAAAACAATGACAAGTGATGAAACTTCTCAAATGTTCAATCCATTCAGTTTACATACCTGGGCGTATCTCCCAATTGATTAATCCCTTTTTGTATTGATTCTTGATCAGTTATTTCATGCAAAGGAAATGAACAATGAGCCAAGAGTTTGTCGAATTCGTTTTGGCTCTGTCCTATATCCACCAACAGGAACGGATTCTCATTGGTTGGCTGGAGAACAGAAAGCAAATATCATTATCTTGATGCCATTGAGAGTAAGCTTAATTTTTAATGGGAACTACAAGATATTACTTTTCATTATAAATTGATAAATTATATGTTGTAAGCTATAATTAGCTAAAAGTATTCACTACTATTTCTCTAGTAATTTTGTCTTCAGGGTCAGGATTAGTTTAGCCTCCAGTTGTATCAACTGCTATTTATATGGTGGAGATTTGCATATGAAGAAAACATTCTCCACCACTTCTTTTTTTGATAATGTAAATTTGGGATACTTTATTTTGGTAAAGGAAAAAGAATATAATTTCAAAAGCAACCAAATTAATTCAATTTTTGAAGTTTGATACCGAGTCATTTAGGTTCTTTCGTGATACACTTAGAGAACCTTAGAGGATTGGGGGGGACATTTTTGAAGTGTTTAGGCTAAGGAAGTTACAGGTTTCTGATTGAGCCCTTCAGTTGAATCACTCGACACTAGTTGTGATACAGCATCTTCTGATTTTGATATGCTATTTCCACCCAAATCCAGTATAGAGCTCTTTGAGACAAGTAACTGCTTCAGGTTTGGAGATTATTGTTCCCTCCCCAGCAGTAGTGAGGTGACACTGAGAAACAGTACTTTCTTTTCCATTAACAAGAGCGTAATTGGGATTCACCTGAATCAGCTCAATTTCAAATACAGTAGGTTCGTACTTGCTGTTCTGAACATATTCCCAGGAACTGTCAACCATGAAGGAACAGATCTTCCAGAGGTAGATTTTCTCAGTTAAGAAAGTATATGTTCATGAGTAGGACAATTTGTGGCTGTACACAGTAAGGAACAATTCGAGTAGAGAGCATCAGATAAAACAATTTCTCATTGTTGCACAGGTAAACCTCTTGATTTTAAAGCTAAGTTAATTGTCCTTCACAGAGTTCCGTTCAGTCTCTCCACTTTACTGTTTCTCCATAGGTTGTGTATGCAGTAGATCTACTAGTAGCTGTTCCTTTCTCTTGAAAAACTTTAACACCTCCGACATAAAACTAGGTCCTCTATCAGAGTGTATATAACTTGGCATACAAAATATGCAAAGTAATTTACTTAAGCAAGTCAATACAGTTGTAGTGAGCGTGTTCCTACTTGCAAAAGCAAAAGGGAAATGACTATATTCATCAGTGATAGTCAATAAATACTTGTTTTCCACTTGATTTGAAGGAGGCATTCCCTTGAAATCTATATTCAGTTTTTCATTGGTTTGAGTGGCTTTGATTAATTTACCTCCTCCTCTCACAAATCTTGGCTTTTCTATGGCACCTGCATTACATTTTTTCAGTCCTTCTTTACTTGTTCTGTTGAGTAGGGCAAATTTCTCGACCTGATAAAGTGCATCATTCTTGATACTGCAGGATGACATTGAACAGTGGAAAGTTCAATTTGTCAGCAAGGAATTTTGTCGTTTTTAGTCTTCAAAGCTTTTTTTTTTATTATCAAAAATGTTGGAGAAAGCTTTTTCGTTTGTGACAAGAATAAAATATTTACCTTTTAGATAATGACTCCATTCCCTGATTGATTCAATGATCGCATTAACTTTTTTCTTTACTGGGGAGTGATTTCATTCAGAGGGATTTAAAGTTCTGGACCAGAATGCAACAGGCCTGTCTCTTTGATTTAGCATCACAGCTAAGCTCACACAGCTAGCATCAGTTTCAATTCCAAGGGGTTTTTCCTCGTCTTTGAGTGCATACTACAGTTCTTTGTAATTCCCTTTTCAAATATTCAAAGGAATCTTTTATTTTAGCAGCTAAGGGGAATATACTGTTGTTATTTAGCCTGTGAATTTTTAGCAAATAGTTTGGGATCCAACGACTAGTAAGCGAACATCCTGACAGTTCTACTCTGAGCTTTCATATTGCCTGGAGGAGGGAGTTCTCGTAGAGGTCTCATCCTTTCGGGGTCTGGCCTAAAGATCCCTTTACTTACTTCATTGTCCAGAAGTTTTATTTTCATTACTCTGTAAGACACATTAATTCTCATTTAAGGTGAGACTGTACTTTTCAATCAGTTCTTTGAATCTTGCCAAGATAGTATCAGGTTCTCTTTCATTAATACCACAAATGGTCACATCATCTATATATGCAAATGTTCCCTTTAAGATTTTCCTTTTTGATTATTTCATCCAAAATTCTTTGAAACCCAGCCACTCCATTTGTGATTCCAAACAGCATCATTTTGAAATTATGCAATGTATCATCGGCTCCAAAAGTCGTGTAAGGGTGTCCTGCTTTACAATAGGGGTACTTGATGATATGCACATTTTTGGTCTAGTTTAGAATACAGAATATACTTCGCTATTTCAGAAACCATTGTTGTAATCTTAGGTAGAGGATAGGCGTCTTTTAAGGTAAAATGATTTATTGTTTCTGAATAATCTATGAGTAAACATTTTTTTTGTTTCTCATTGTTAGTTACCAATACTTGTGCTCACCATGGAGATCTTTTGGGCTCAATGATATCTGAATCTAACAGGCTTTTTATTTACTTCTTTATAAAGGCTTGTTCTTCTCTGAAGTATTGTAGGGATTTCACAGATATTGGTCTACAGTCAGGCAATAGTTTTTCAAACAGGGGAGGAGTTGAAATCCTCATGCGAGCTCACCCACACAGTTTTAGAGGTGGTCTGTTACCCTCATATAAAATTTCTATTTTTTTGTTTAGGCCTTGAAAGTCTTGTCTAAGGATCACATCAGCACATAAATTATTCATTAAGAATTAATTAAATTTTTTTCTAAGTTTTTGTACCCACCATAAGATTTGCTTTATATTTTCCAGTAGTTTGGGCACCTCGACGTAGTGCAATGGTTAGCAAGCTTATCTCGCTAGAACAATTATGACTGAGTAGTGAGTTCGATCCTCACTGGGTGCTCCATACTTTCAGCCTTGTGACACATCTAAGTTTCACTTAGAAAATCACTATATTTTCCAATAGTTTTTAATAACAAGTCAGATGAAGCCATGCTGACAGTAGAGTTAGTAGGTTTACTGTCCAAACCTATAGACTGAGTTATCTTAGTGTCAATAAGACTATGACTACTTCCCAAATGTACTAGCATGATAAGTTTTTTTTGTTAATGAGGCATTTTACTGTGACTCTCAAAACTCCCTGTAGCCCAGTAGTTACAGAAGCCATGGTGGGTAATGCAGCATCAAATATATTAGCTTTCAAACAACAGACTTTAATGAAATAACCTTCCTTCTTGTAATTGTAGTAACTTGTTCCTCAAGCTGGACACTTACTTATAGGGTGCCTTGTACCTCCACAGAAAAAGCTCCTTTCTTTTAAAAGGGTTTTTGCTACTTTTGATTTTCTTTGTCCAATATTCTGATACTAATGCGGCTCAATAACTTGTTTGGCTATCAGCAGAATAGGCTTCAGAACTTAGGATAGGATTTGTGCTTCATTTCCAGCTTCTGTGAAGATGAGTGTTTTGTTTTCAAGAAGTCTCTGCTGAATAGGAGGTCCGGATAACCCAGAAATAAAGGCATCTCTAACCGCTTCCGCTTTGTAAACTTGAGCGGTAACATCTTTGAGTTTACAGTCCTTCACCAGAACATGCAATGCTTGAAGATATTGATTCAAGGTTTCTCCAGCCTGTTGAGTTCTGGTCACAAGCACATGCCTGGCATATATGTCACCTTTTTCTTGGATGAAAGCTCTCTTTAGAATGTTATAAATTATAAATTCTTCAAACTTTGTACATTTGCTGAACGGTTCATATTCATCAGATGAGACAGAGTTTATAAGAATATCCAACTCCTTATTCTCAATATGCCTGAAGAAGTTTAAAAATATTCGGTACCAATGATTCCATACTTTCTTTGCACCGGGGATCTTACTATCTAGATCCAGAATTTTAGGTTTTACCCTGTTCATGCTGATATCCAAAGCAAAATAAATTAGTAGGAAATAGAATGTTGTAAGCTGTAATTAGCTAGAAGTATTCTCTACTATTTCTCTAGAAGTTTAGTTTTCAAGGTCAGGACTGCTGTAGCCCCCGGTTGTATCAGCTGCTATTTATATGGTGGAGATTTGCATATGAATACAACATTATACATTGATTCTTTTTGGACCAGTTTTTATTTCCATTGCTCTTAGTATATTACTTTCATCACTACAACAACCAGACTTCTATGGGAATGGAAATATTAGCCATTTCCCTATAAGGAAACATTTAACGTTATTGACCAAGCAGCCAGTACCATTTTTGGTTGAAATCTATAAAATCTTTCCCTTGAAACAATTTTTTAGGAAAACAGGTTACTCAAGTCCAGTAGCTGTTATTGCTCTTTCTAGTAAAGATGGGAATTTCCTTCCTAATCTTTTATTTGAAGTAGTGTGGAATATCAACATCTGATTATGCCATTATTTTCGCTTTGATTTAAATGTGCTATCCGTTTTAGTTGTTGCTGCTGTTGGTAGTTATCAAGTGATATGGTTTCTGTTATTTGGTACAGTTCTTTCTTTGTGAATCAGTAGTTCCAGTCCACAATATTCAAAGAAGGGTGATCTTTGCCAAAATCTTCAGGCTTCAGTCACTCAAATCCTTTTTTCACCATTGTTCTTAGGAAGTACTTGTATACAGCTGACAGTTTAACTATTTCTTAATAGTTTTGGTGCCATGCATGACACCCATATTCAAGTCCTGATCTGACGAGGCTATTTAAGAACATGGCTCGAGTTTTCAGGTTGATGTTTTGGTTTTGTAGCAATTGGCAGTATTGGGCGAAACTATCTCTGCCACAGTGGGTTACAATAATGACCAATAATTTAATCCCCAATTCGTTACAAGTTTGGAAACTTACAAGGTCATCAGATATGGCAGTTATGGAATGGAACAACATATTTCCACGGATAAATTAGACAGTCCAAGATGGGAGATATAAATTCACAACATCAAATCCAATTAAGTACAGAAATGAAAATGTTATAATAGATGATGGAAAATGTTATACTAGAATCTGGAGGTGCATAGGGAAAGATGCCCTTTAAACTGCGAAACAAAGTATTAAGAAACAGGAAAATTTCATAAGAAACAAAGAAAAAATACTGAACTGCTATGTATTTCTTATACTTACCATTGTGATGTATTTGAACTCAATAATATATTCAGGAACAATGTATTCTTGATTGAAGATGTACCATTCATGTTGGTCTTTGAGACAAGAACAAGGAAAATGTTTGCCCAAGACTTCAGGAATCTCTGTTAGAAAGATAAACTCATCACAGCTGATTAGATTAAAAAATAGAACTTGCAATCCTTAGCTATGATTAATTAATGATGAACATGTCATTTTTGTTTATGATCAATTTTTGTTAAGCTTGGAGAGTAATTATACATTCTTATTGCTCAGAGTCCAATTGTGATATTTAAACCTCAGAGAATTCCAGTAAGATATCTTTAATCATGGTTAACTTAAAAACTTAATCTAACAATTGGACAATTTTACTGTTACACCCGGTATGTATATATATATATATATATATATATATATATTTACTGTAGTTTACTGCTACAAGCAAGCAGAAACATTTTTTTTCTCCCGATGATGGCCATGTTGGCCGAAACTAGTCGAGGAATCTAAATGAAATAATAATAATAAAAACATAAGAATATTAATCTACAACCCAGTATATCTGAAGATTTTAATTTTTTTAATAATTTTTATCGTTCAAAATATATATATATATATATATATATATATATGAAGAGAGAGAGAGAGAGAGAAAGAGAATGAGAAAGAGAATTATCTTCAGCCAATGCATGCATATATACATACATTTTAATATATACTATATTTTATGATTTATAAGATCCTAAAATAGGGTTAAAATATATCATCTGGTTCTTATATATGAAGTTTTTGTTTAATATTCCCTACTGAAACAAATGTGAGGGGGTCATGGAAGCCTGTGTGTTTTATAAACACATGAGCTCTATAAAAACCCCAGATACAGTAATTATTCCTGGGAAAGACACACACGTGCAAATATCCCCGGGCACTATACAGGCATTGTATACCCACCGGCATGCTGGTTCAACATGGCTTTGGTTTTGAAGACTGATTCAGTATCCTTGTAAGTCTCTGGGCAGATTCTGTAAAAGAATTTTGAAGAATTATTTTTTATTTCTGCTTTTCTTGTATTTGTTCAGTAAAGATTGACCATCATCAACCTGCCAATTAGTAATCCGGTATCAATTTGCACAAGAGTAATTTTCAGATTTCTTTGGTTGCTTCATATGCTTACCATTATTGTTTGATAGTGTATTTTTATTATTTCTTGCCTGTCATGGCTCCAATGAATAGAGGAAGTGCTTCACATCGTGCAAAGTGTAAACACCAGACGTTGTCCATAACAAATAAAGCAGAACTGAAAAAATTTAAGAGCAGTATTTCTGTGCAAAACTTGTGCGATTTATATAACAGCATTTAGTACATCTGAAATTAATGATATAAAGAAACCGTGAGAAATTCATCAAAATTACTTATCCAGCATCCTATGGGTCCCAATGATGGTGATTTTCTAAGCATAGCTTAGATGTGGCACAAGGCTGAAAGTATGGGGTACCTCTTAAGGATCATACTACTCAGGTCCCAATGATGTTAGATTAGGGATAATCAACCTATACATTGTATTTTTGCATTTTTATACCACGGTCATAGTATTTACTTTCAAATCAAACAAAATCTTTAGAAAATCATTGAATGTTTAATTATTTGTGGCTTTCAAAATGACCACTGTTGACAGACAAGTGTAAAAGGATTCCTGACAATTTTCTAAACAAAACAATATGGATGTTTCTTCTCGGATCAAAAGTTGCATATGGTAGTCATAAATTCTCTAAATTATCTGAGGTTCTAAGAGCAAGTTTATTTTTCCACACATTTGACGTTTTTCATTACTCATTCTTGTTTATTTCTGATTATGCTTCCAGATTGAAATTCCATTTATTTTGTTTGTTCTGCTTGATGAAAATGATTTTAGCAGATAGGTTAAGTTTGTTTTTGATTTTGTCAATTGCACAGCTTAATAGGGTCAGTTGGGCACCATCTGTGAGAAAAAGAGCACCATGATGCAATTCACTCTGTCAGAAATTTGGAAACGGTATGCTGTACTACTTGGCATTCACACCGGAAGAACCAATATGAATATTTCAGAGTATTTGGGTGTCAATCTGAGGACAGTTGTTTTTGGTAATGTGAAAAGTAAACAGAATCCTTATATTATTTTTGTTTTAATTCTGGTTACATGTGCTGCCAATTTCTGCTGATGATGCATGTCTACAAGTGATGTAGTTTTTGTTATTTGGTAAAGCTCTTGGGATTTTGTAGAACAAGTGTATGTGATCTGATAAAGGATCATCATCTTCTTCATGTTTTAAAAGATTTATTCGTTTGAAAACATTTTTATTCATTGATCTGAGAAAAATGGTAATTACAAGATTAGTCATTTCAATACAGAAATGTTGATTTGATTTTTATGGATTATCAACCCTTTGTGGGTTATTTAAAGCTGAAACATATTTTGAATCATAAGAATAGTTCTCTTTGGGAGTGAATATTGCATTAACAATTTTTTGAGAATAACAATAATTTTCCCCAGATACAAATCCTAATATTTAACCCATATCTGAGGACAGATGGGTTCTTACCTTTCTCAAGAGTATTTGTGAGTAAATGAATGTAATGCACCCAAATGGGATTTGAACTCTGCTCTCTGATTTCTCATTCTGAGCTGCTACCCATTACATTTTTAAACAGATATTAGACTTCTCAAATCCACTGAATGTTATTGCTCTTTCTAATACTGATTGGAGTTTACTTCCTAACTTTTGGATTTAGTTACTGTAGAATTCTAATAGCTTGGTTATATCTATATTTTCTCTTCTATTTACATGTGCTACCCATTTTTGTTATTGCTGCTGTAGGAAGTCTTCCACTGGTGTGGTTTTCATTATTTGGTAAAGCTCTTTCTGATTTTGTAGCACCAGTTTAAAAGGTCTGATGAAAGAATGTCTTCTTTAAGATTTAAAGCATTTACTCTTTTCAAGTCATTTTAATCAGTAATCTGAGAAAATGGCTGTATATGGATGAGACTAATGATTCTCAACCACTGTGCTGTGGTGGACGATCTTAAGTGTGCTGCAAAATATTGTCACAGCACACACACACACATTATATATATAAACAGCAGGCACAGGTTTCCCACTAAATAAGCTGCACAAATCATTGAATAGAAACATTGAAATATAGTAAGTTCATATTTGTTTGTGTAGTAATGCAGAGCATCGCTTACCTAGTACGAAGCGTGTTCGAGTTGCTGAAGTTGTAACAGGAAGTCCGGTTCGAGGCTTAGAAGCACACGTGCACATTGACCGTGATTTGGACATCATACCTATGCAAATGTAACAACACCTGCCGCTTACTATATAAGCGGCTACATTGCTTGCTAGGGGACAGGAGTAATTCTGTAGACGACGATCGTGGAGTGTAGTAGAAATAGAAAGCCCTACAGGTGACATGAGCAAAATACGCCATACTAAACAGTGTGTGTATTTTTAAAAATCTATGGTTTTATTTCATAACATTTAAATGGATACCCTTCAAAAATGTTGCTAATTCTGCCATGATATTTCCATTCGATCCTCGGTGTGCTGTTGCTTAAAAGGCTTGAGAAACACTGGGTTATAGACATTTCTGGATTAGGTGCGTTTCTCTTACTTTTATAGTATTAATCAATCAGAGTTGTGTTTGAACAACAGTATGAATTAATTCTAATTCAGAACAGCAATAAAATTCTTGAAGAGACAATGACAATTGTTTTTAAAGTCAACTTGAAAGATATTTGTGAAAACTGTAAATAAAACTGCAATGCTTGCAGTTTACAGAGAGAGATTTAGAGCAGAGCCTAAATTACACACTTCTGAACAACAATAAATGATAAACCAAAGTGGACGAGTAATAAACTGCTGTCAGATCAGACCCCAAAGTGGAGTATTGCTGACATATCTGAGCTGGAGCTGGCCAATCATCATTTTCCAGCCTCCCGCTTCTTTGTCATGTTTTAAAAAGTATGTCTTTTTCTCTTGCCATGCTCTCTCTCTCTCTCTATATATATATATAACTAGACAGCTTCTTCCTGAGAACCGATACTTTGTGAAACAGACTTCCGAGTGGATGCTTCCCTGATCACTACAATCTTAACCTCTTCAAGTCTAGGCTCAATTGTTATCTATCCTACATATCCTCAGAATCTGCATTTATTTCCTCTTCTCACAGTCATACAAGTAACTCTTTATAATTTTGGTCTTTTTAATACTATTTTTTACTTACATTTTATTGCTTACAGCTGAAGCACTTCTTCCAAGATAGACACGACACATTAGTAGAATTCCTGAAAGACAAAAGAAAGGAAAAAAAAAAACAATATTTATTGAAGGAAATAATATACAAAAATATACAATTGACCAAGCAAGTCATCAATTTGATGACTTGCTAAGACAAGATATCTCTGACAGTGAACAGGTCAATTCAAAAGATCAAACCTGGAATTAATAAACATGAAACACTTCAAATACATTGGTGTATGGATCAGTTATAACAAATTTAGCATAAGTGATAGGGAAATTGAACATAAAATAAGCTGTACATGGGGTAGGTTCACCCCACACCACAATATGCATCAAAACCAAAACATTAACCTAAACATTTGAGCTGTGTTCTTCAGCTGATCTAAAAAAATGATCTATAATCTTTTGTTAACTGGGGCAAGGAATAGCTTGTTAATTTTAATGCCTCCAAAATGAAGCTTCTCTCTATCAATCACTTAAAAGACCCCTTCCTGCCTCCTATCAGTGTGGCTGATACTAACCTCCATGAGAATGACTCATTGTACCTTATTGGGTTTAAATTCTCAGCTATGAAGTGGAACGATTATATTGAATCCATTGCTAGGTCTGCTGCTAAGAAAGTTGGTTCACTGTGTCTTGCTAGACATTTTTTCTGCCCTGAATCTATCTTACACATTTATTAGTCTAGCATTATTAGTCTAGCATCCAGGCTTTGAATATTGCTGTCACCTATGGTCTAGTGCTCCTGCAGTATATTTAGAGATTCTTGATAAAATCCAAAGAAGAATCAGCAATATTATTGGTCCTGACCTGACATATCAGCTCCAGTTACTTTCCCACTGCCATAATGTAACTTCCCTGTGCCTTTTCTATACATACTTTCATGATAACTTTTCTGACAAACTTTCCTCTATTGTATCTAGACTTTATGAATTTAAGTGCAGTACTAGATTGGAGGCAAGGTCTAATCAAGTCACAGTTTAATTGACTAGATTTAACTGTAAGTTCTATGCTAACAGTTTTTCTCTTGCACTTTTCACCTGTGGAACTCTCTTCTGGCTCCATGTTTTCCAGCCAACTTTGATCTTCAAAAATTTGAATGCAATGTCAATTGTAATCTAGTCTTCTTGATTCCTCTTCTTCTATTGTTTTCGCTCCTTCATAATGTTTCTCTTTTTTCTTATTCTTTCACACTCAGTAACCTCTCCTCCCAAACTGTGTCTTAGTGACTTTACTGCCTTGCATGGAGTGATAAGATTAAAAAAAATTAATCTAGTCAGATTGTAACTTTCATATGGATATTATGTGCAGTGCCAAACTAAACTAAAGAACTATATACTATAAGCATTTTAGAACATTTGTACTATATTCATAATTAATTTTAAGTATTGGTTTTAATTTATTATTAAAGATAGCTTCAAGAATTTGTAGTTTCTGCTTACTACGTTCTTGGTAAAGTATACAGTTATTGTTGACTAATATTTTTCTAAATTGTGAATGTAGACAGGAATGTTTTTGCAGATGTTGTGCAATCATTCATGTGTAGAGTGAGTGGTCTGGATATCGTTATTGTAGAATAACCAACATATACATTAACTTTTTTGTCAGAGATGCAATCTCCCAAGGGACATTTAAATGGAAATATATTGTTGGTTTTCTGCAATATAGTAATTGGTGGAGAGGAGTTATTATGTATGATTAAGTTAATCGTATTAAATTTAATATATATATATATATATATATATATATATATATATATATATAAAATCAAAATGATTTACCATGTCTAAAAAAACAGGCATCAGCATGTTGATTCTCAAAATTTGATGAGATGAATTCTTGGTGGATCCGCCAGCGATCAGCAAGATAAAGACTGTTAGCCAATGGGATGGCAGCATTCATACCCAGTCTCTGAAAAATGAACACACAAAAAAGCAAGTCCTTAAAAATTGATGTAACTACTTAGTGTAAAAGTTTGTCAGTCTTCTAAATAAATAAACAACAAATTCTGTCTGTTCGTCTGTGTGCCTGAAACCCCTCTAATTTGGGCCACTACATTGCTCTAAATAGACATATACTTTTTTGGAATCAGCATGATCCCAGGATTGAAAGCCTGCTCTTCATCTGGGGCTTGAACATCCAGCATTGAAATTTGTATCTGGATGAGAAGGGAACAGTTAAAAATTCAAATTTTAAAAATAACTGAAAAAAATTAGTGATTTTAAAAGTTTTTAATTTATATTGAGTTTAAAGTATCACAAAAGTTTGGTGAATTTAAAAATTTTTGTTTTAAATTCAGTTTAAAATATCTCCCAAATTTTGGGAATTGAGGAAAATCAATTTTATTTCTTCAAAACGCCAAGGAATCAAAGTTAAAGTGAAATGTTTCAAGATGTTCGCTTTTAAAGTTCCACAGAATTTGTGATTTGATCAAATCAATTGATGTTCTATGGAGTTAATGATTTGAAGAATTCAATTTTTGACCTGAATTGGAATTTTGGCCCAAATCAGTCTTTTAGCCGGAATTGGACTTATAACCCGAATAAGAGGTAAAGTGAGGTTTTGAAGTTCCATAAAGTGAATTGAGGAATTCAAAGTTATTCCTTCAAAATTATCATTGCGGTTTTCTAAACTGTACCAGAGGTCTCTTTAATTTTGGGCAGGAGGCCTAGTCAGCCCTCTGCCAAAGCTAGCTTAAAAGTCAACATGGAATGCTGCATTTAAGCTAGTTCTTCATAAAATACAAGAGTATCCAAGTGTATGCTTTGTGCAGTGTCATTCCTGAACTGAGTTGATGTAAAAAGAATATTTGGTAGAGATATAAAATACAATACGAAAAACCAGATTCAAATATGTTCATGCTTTTCTTTTAATTATTTATTATTCTTCCCATTTCCTTATTGAATTTGCATTTTTTGATTCATATAATGTCTGTTCGCAAAGTATCTTGCCATTTAAAAATAGCCTACTTAGGGCAATGGTACCTTAGACCTCTTCAAAGTACTCCTTTTGGAACCTAATACACTTATCCCAACATCCCATCAACTTTACCAAATAGTCTGCAAAATCTTCTTTTGGGATCCCTATCAGCTGCTTCATCACATTCTCCTAAATCTCAACCATAGTCCAAGACCTCCTTTCAATAGGCACATCCATAAGTCACAGTGAGCCAAATATGGACTGCAGGTTGATAGGGAAGAAGCTGATAGAGACGGGTAATGTTATGTTTGGCCAAAAATCCTTGCATGTGACTTCACTAATCTACTTGCCTGACCTTTGTGAATGAGTAGCCACACAGTACACAAGCTCATATTTAAGTAAATCAAAAATGTCTTTTTGCATTTCAAATGATGCTCACAATAAAAAAAGTGGTGAGTTATTTAGCTAATTTCTACTTTAAAATATTCCTCGGATTTTAAGATTGGTTTTTGGCTAGCATTTCTTTCATCTTAATGGCAGTTGCTTTTTATCATAAATACTTAGACTGTTAGTATAATAACCATTAATAAGAAAAATAGTAAAGATTATCTTGAATTATTATTAAATGAAGCACTGACAACATTAGTAATTTTTATGACATCTGAAATTTAATTGCTATTCATTGCATTAGATTGGGTACTTTGATGTGTTGTAATAATTAACAAGTATGTCTTGCTAGATCAATTATGACTGAGCAGTGAATTTGATCCTCCATACTTTCGGCCTTTTGTCCCAACTAAGCTATACTTAATAAATCACTATTCATTGCATTGGTCTATGGTAATTTTATTATCTTCATTATTATTTTCAATACAAATCAAAATCAAAAATAAGTTCTTTCTCCATTTAATAAGTTCTATTGATTGTTGAGAATGCTTCATCTAAATACATAAATTCAAGAAAATATTACAACTAATGATTGATTGTCTGAAAAGTTGTGAGGTAAAACAACTCAAATTAAAATAAATGAAATATTAGTCAAAAATTATTAATTTCATCTACTAATAAATTCATGGTAATATTCCTACAAATATGAAAAAGTGAGATTAAGATGAAAGAAAATACTCGCCAAAAATGAATATTGCTACTTTCTATTTAATGTGGTCAGTTGGCTACAATTCACCTGAAAAACAACATATATCTACTACTTATGTTGTGCATGATGTGAAAAGAATGAGATATATAAATCTGTTATGCCTGTAATATAAAAAATGACATATGCTAATGAATCCATCACTTTGCTGCAATCATTGTGTATAGTCTGGAAAATGACATATGCCAGTGAATTCATCACTTTAAAACAACTGTTGTGTATAGTCTGGAAAATGACACATATCCATCAATCAATCATTTTAAAACAATTGTTGTATATAGCCTGGAAAATTAATTTGTTATCTCTGGAAAACGACATAACAAACAATCACTTTAAAACAATTGTTGTGTATGGTCTGGAAAACGACATACACCAATCAATCACTTTAAAACAATTGTTGTGTATGGTCTGGAAAACGACATACACCAATCAATCACTTTAAAACAATTGTTGTGTATGGTCTGGAAAATGACATTCACCAATCAATCACTTTAAAACAATTGTCAGGTGAAAACAAGCCTAGAAATGAGTCCTGAATTAAATGACTGGGTACGATGCGTGAGCAGCAGAGAAGCCTACCTCATATAAATGTGATGCAGGGAATCCATTTTCAATGATCATTTCCATGTCACTCATGGCTGGTGGCAACTCAGGGTTGTAAATCCAAAACAGGTAATCCTGGTTTTTCTTCAATTCATTCACCCTGCAAAAAATGGTAATTTGGAAAAAGAAAAGCGGATTTTAACAAGTGATAAAGAAAACAGTTAAACACCAACATTGCAGGATGAACAGGCTGCCATAAGTGGAGCTACTCACTTGTTAACGAAACTGAAGTTATCATTGGAGTCGGGTATTAAGGCAATCATTTTATCCTCTAATCTCCTAATAAGGGTTCGGTTGACTATTTTGTAGATGTTCTGCACCTCAACCCCAGTGACATTGAAGGCCTGGAAATCAACGGGACAAAACCTGGACAGTACCACATTGCAGCAGGAATCATAACTGCAAAAGAAAAAGGAAAAAGCATCTTTATGCATTGTTTACAGAGGAGGTTGTTCAATGGTGTGCTTACAAAAGTTAGAAAATGCTGCTGTGGGTGGCGGATTGTTAGTGTGACTGAACCACATACATACATGCATGTTTAGAATGAGACATTGCATTTAACCGTTTGAAGATCAAAGTTGACTTGGAAGCAAGAAGCTGGAAAAGAGTTCCACAAGTGTGAAGTTTGAGAGAAGAAACTGTTAACATAGCACTTACGGTTACATCTAGCCATTTCAACTAAAAAACACTAAGCAAAGTTTTATTCTGAAGGGAAAACATCAAATTTAGTCAAGAATGTGTATCTACTTATTACCCCAAGTCAAAATCAAATACCATTCTGGGTATGACGATAAACTATATCCACATCCTGGGTATGACAATAAACTACGTTCAACAGCAAGGCCTCTGATCAGGAGGTTGTGAGGAGCGTGGAACCACCTCTTAGTTGCTGATGTTCCCAGGTCCACCCTAACCCGGGGTGGTAGCACCTGTTAGGGTTCCAGCTATGGGCAAATAGTTGACACCCAAATTGGGGTCAAAACACTATGAAAGTGTAAAAATAGATAAGGATTGACATTGCATTTAAATGTTTGAAGATCAAAGTTGATAGGGAAGCAAGAAGCGGGAAAAGAGTTCCACAAGTGAGAAGTGCAAAAGAAACTGTTCACATAAAACTTACTTTTACGTTTAGCAATCTTAACTGTAAAACAATTAGACCTAGTTAGCAACCTAATAGCACACTCAAATTCATTTGGTTGAGGCATCAAAGGGAGAGCTCATTAGAACAATTGTCACAAAAATATATGTAGAAAAGCCACAGAGAAGCCACATCATGGTGGTGGGAAAATGACTGAAGCTGAGATGCCTGGTCATGACTGATAACATTGCAGACCCCTTTTTGAATTTTGTCAAGAATCTTGAGATATAAAGCAGGAACAGCAGATCAGGTGTGACAGCAATATTCAATGCATGAACAATTTGTAGATTTATAAATGTGCAAGATTGATTCTGTTGAAAAAGATTATCTGGCATGACATGGTGAACCAACTTTCCTCGCAGCAGACCTGGCGACTGGTACAATATAATCACTCCACTTCATGTCAGTGTAAGATGTGAGACTAAGAAGGTGCAAAGAGTTGCTCTTCAGGAGGTTAGGATCAGCCATGCTGATGGAAGCCAAAAATCGTTCTCTATGATGATTAAAAGTTAGCAGTTTTGTTTGGGAGGTGTTAAAATCTATTATCCATTTCTTGCCCCAATTAACAACTGATTGAAGGTCATTTTTGAGATCAGCTTCCCATTAGACCTTTTATCAAACCTATGAACAATACAACAATCAGAAAATATTTTTCAGATTTTCACCAACTTCAACATCTATGTAATAAAAAGCATTAAAATATCTTAACTGATAAATAAAACACAGTTTTACTTTAGATATTAGAAGTATTTTACAGAATGTTTTTAGTGCTGTTGAGTAATTTGCTATGGTTAAGTGTAATTGACAAAAATGTCCAATAAATGTAATTGACAAAGTTTGCAATAACAAAAGAAAGGAAAAGAACGACAAAATAATACAAAGCAAACAATATATATGCAAGTCAAAAGTAGGCAAAGCAACAGTAATAAGGCAAAAAGTTCATAAAGTAAAAATGGTGTTCAGACACAAAAGGGTGATTGTGGCATTTTGATTTCAAGACAAGACAGAAAAAAAATATAATGGTTGAGACCCAGAAGTGGGGGTCCATTTTACTGGTTTGGAAGAAATGCCAGCCTGCATCTGTATGATGTGTGTATAAATTTTGGGAGGAGATGTTTTTAGAGATTATTTCTATGAGACTGAAAGCAATAATTGTTAATAATCTTTTTCCTTTTCATTTAAAAATACTGTCAATTAGATTGGAAATCTTATCACTCAACACTCATAATTCTCAAGGATGGATCAATAAAATGCTCTTTCATAAGACAGAATTATTTAATGAATAAAAGAACCTTAATTTCTACTAAGTTGATTATTGATTTTGCTGCAAATTTGAACTTTTGTGCATTCAATAAAACAGTGTGTCAAAAGGACAGTTTTCTCCTTGACACCACCATTATTTTAACTGCTTTCAATCATCAGAAATGTTTATTGTTTTATAAAGCGATGATTTGAATTGGAATAAAACCTAAACATATGAAAGTGAATTTATACATTTTTTTGTTCTTGAGAACTGACAACAAAAATAATAAACACTATTTATTTATTAGATTGTTTATTTATGCTATTTATTTATTAAATTAGTCACTAGAATGGTTGGCAAAACCATTTGGCTAATTGCCAATCGGTCCATAATTTATAAAATGGTAAATAATAAGAATTTCCTCATAGCTGGTTCACGTATTTTAATAATTTAGTAAATGTTTATGAATATAAAATTGTTTTCATATTCATTTCTTTATAAATTGGTAAATAATAAATATTGCATTATTTACATAGTTCGGACTATTGTCCTCATGTTTGTCACCCTATTTATTACGCTCCGGCCTTCTTTAGGTGGTTGGAATGTCGAACTGAACCCTTTATTTCGCTCACTGGGGTAGACTATTCTAGTTCCACGTGCCATGTTTAATGGATGTCAGCTATCAGTTATCTCCTGTTAATTCCCCTCTCCAAGTTCTCCACTGCTTTATACGGGTATTGAACTCACACTCTTTGGGTCCTGTCACTAGATCTAACTAATGCTTTTATCCACTGTGCCATGTGTCCCCAGTGAGCAAAATAAATGGTTCAGTTCTTCGACATTCCAACCACCTGAAGAAGGCCGGAGCGTACAACGGCCGAAACGTTGTAGTAAATATGGCGACAAAGATGAGGACAATAGTCCGAATAATGTCTATAGTGCACATAATACCTCATCTCAGAAATATAGACAGATACTGAAGGGCCGAAATGTTGTAATAAATATGGTGACAAAGATGAGGACACTAGTCTGAACAATGTAAATAATGTACATAATACCTCATCTCAGAAATATAGACAGATAATAAATATTGCATTGCATTAGTTTTAATTGTATTGGTTTTTAGAATGTTGTAAAAATAAAATTATTCTTTTAAATAACCAATCTAATAAATAGTTTTTAATATTTTTGTTGTAAATTCTCAAGAACAAAAAAATGTATAAATTCACTTTCATCATATGTTTAAGTTTAATTGCAATTCTAATCATTGCGTTTTAAAACAATAAACATTGCCAAGGATTGAAGGTAGTTAAAATAATAGCAGTGTCACGAGGAAAACTGTGCTTTTGATACTTGAATTTTTTTTCTGGCACGAAGGCCCAAGTTTGCTGATTTTGCATTAGCCAGTTTCATTACCAGAGATCATTCTTTGAGCACTGAGAAATTCTAATATTTCCACAGGTGCCCAGTTCCAACTGAAGATAATTCACAAGACGTTTGTATCTCTTCTCAACATAATTAATGGCTAGACGAATTCTTTTTTCAGTCCTGGAAAAAAAAAAAGAAAAAAATATTTTTTGTAATGTATTCAGCTTCTTGTTATCAAAAAACAATTTTATAATTATTTGTTTTCATGAATATTGACCCTTTACAAAATATTTTAGATTTGGTCACAGTCAATTTTTAACATTTCAAGTTGAAGCTCCTGAAAACCTTAGTGCAGCCAATGGCGCTGTAAGGCTGTGAAACCTGGAAACTGATTGTCATTGATGTTAACAAACTGATGTCTTTTGAGACAACATGCTACAGGTGTGCACTGCGTATGAGCTGGATGAACCACAAAACGAAAAGGTCAGTCCTGGAGGAGATGGTAACAGAGAGGTAGTTGGTCACAACAATAAAGAAGCAAAAATTGCAATAATTTGGTCATGTTATCAGGGCCCTGAATCTTTACATTCAGGAGTGATGCATTGGTGACAGGAGACCAAGGTAACTATCCTTGATCCCTGACTTTCAGCAAATGAGAATGAGAATAAAAAAAAGAAAGTATTTCTAACACAAGGAATTATCATTATTATACACTCATCTAAGTTTTCGGGATTGTAAATAATTATAATATAACAGCTTAAAACTGAATTTGTAAATTTAAATATAGACTGCGTCTAGAGATTATATTCAAGTTATGAATTGGTATAAAGAGTTGCTTCTTTAATGTTAAAAGTCCTATTATGATGTCGTTTAGATTCTACTCAATATTATTAACTTAGATATATAGTGATAGAGAAAACTATTGTTTTTGGTTGGAAAAAATTTTACTAAGTTAACAAAACAGACTAATTTGACTGTCAGTAGTTTATTTGCAACTATTTATTTTGATACTTTTACATTATTATACCTTGTAAAATTAATGTAAAAAAATAATATGAAAAGATTTTAGAACAAATTCGTCAATTTCTTAAAGGAAAAACATAAAAAAAAACATTTTATTTTAAAAATAAAAGATATATTAACAAAAAATAATAAGAACCTCCTAAAATTTATTGCACAAATGCTCCTTTCTTTTCAATAACTCTTAGCAGCCTATCGTCAACATCTGATGTTAGATTTGCAATTTTAGTGGCTGGTAAGTTGTTTGCAGCAACTTTAACTGTCTCCCAGAGGTCACACTTGCTGTTGAATTGCCTTCCATTAGAATAAATATCTCTCTTGAGGATGCTCCACAGGCTCTCAATGGGATTCAAGTCACAGCTATTTGAAGGCCAGTCCATAAGAGAATCTTCAACAAATCCCTTTTCTTTCAACCAGGATTTAGTAAACTTTGATGCATGACTTGGTGCATTGTCTTGCATAAAGATCATAGATCTATGCTTGGCTAAAGACTGGTTATCAAGCCATTCAAAGAAATATTGCTCTAGAAAATCACAGTAACTTTTGGAATTCATTTTAACCCTGTCTTTCAGTTTAAATGGACCCACGAGTTCATTACAAATAATCCCAGCCCATATCATGATCCCACCGCCGCCTTGTTGGCATTTAAAAAATTTTCTTGAGTCATGTTGCTTGCAAATCCATCCTCGAGCCAATCCATCGGGCCCATCGAGGATGATCCTTGATTCGTTTGTAAAAAGCACTTTACTGAAATCAGTTTTCATGTATTTTTTTGCCCACTGCAATCTTCTTTCCTTATGTTTTTTGTTAAAATGGGTTTCTTTATTTGATTTTTTACATCAGTAAACTTCCTTAATGCTTTACACCTTGTTTCCCTTGACACCATAGGAGCTCCAGTGGCCTCAATTATGAACGCACTTGACGCATTTGGGTTTCTTATTAATTCTCTTCGGATATGTGATAGATCTCGCTTCGTTAAATTCCTGAATTCAGCCTGAGACTTTTTTTTCCTTGGTTGAATTCCCATTTGACATATTTTCTTTTTTATGAGCCATAATACTAAATTCTAGTTCTTGCAAATAATCTCTTGACACTGAAAATTGCTATAATTACTGAAAAAATACTAAATATCAATCTGAAATTGAAAATTGGGACTTAATTGCTTTCATGCTTACTCGCTATACATAATAGTACAAATTATTTCATTGGATAACACATACCTATGAATTTTACATAAAATATTTGACAATACCACTTTTGCATATAATCTCTAGACGCAGTTTATATATAAATTTATTAAGGAATCCTTGCCTTTGTAATGCATTTGTCACATTATTTTGGTCGCATTATTCTCTGACCTTCTTTGGGTGTTTGTCGTACTCATTAACAATCTGGGAATTTTGAATGGAAGATCTGATTTCGTCAACTTCTTATAGCTGTCTTTCCCAGGAAATTTTGATCTGGGAGTGTCCAACATTCCTGGAAGTCTGTTGAGTACGGTAGACACTTTATTTTTCTAATAAGATTTCTCTAATATTCACGACGGTAGATGGAAATAAATAAATAAATAAATATATTGTTTAATAAATAATCAGGGCATTTACTCAAGTATGGGTATCCACTAAAAATAACGTTTAAGCAATAAACTAAATATCCAAATCGGTCAGGTTTCGGTCCCGGCTTGAAGCAATCGGATGTCTAGCTATACTGATGAGCTGTGATACAGTGAAACAGGCTTGTATGTGGATGAATACACACACACACACACAAATTTTTCAATATGATAAAAAGATGGCCACTAACATTAGAGATAAAAAAAATCATATTGCATATAGTGTGACCTTTTTTATCTTCTGTTATTATAAATATTTAAAAACATTTCCATCCTTCAACCCGACTCACTCCTTCAGGAATTACCCTGAACACTCCTTTGGCCAAAACGAGGACATTGTTTCTGATAGAAGAAAGTTTCTGTGTTGTTTCTCTTTATTCTTTTGTTCATTAAATTTCTTCCAATCAAATGCAGTGAACATATGGCAACTATACTGAGCAGACCTTAGTTACAGTTTCTGGGAGATAGAGTGTTATCTAGCATGATCAACAGTCTGAACAAGGCCAGCACATTGAAAGCCTCAGTCATGATGACTTGTGACTTTGTTCTAGCACAAACATCAATGGCTGCCAATGAGTTCTGTCTGCCCAATTTAACTCACAAGACTTGTGTCAACTTGTGGTATGGTTTTCAGTCACTTTCCAAAGGTGCCACATCTGGGATTGCCTACCCAAGACCGATAACATCAAGAAGTCAGCTTCCTGATAAATCAACCATGGTGAGAGTCTAACCTGGGTTTCATGAGCAGAAAGTGAACATTCTAACCACCAGGCAATGTGCCCAGAATTCATGCTTAAAGTTCATCAAACCCAACAACTCTTCTGAACAATTTACGGATTTGCAAATGAAGGCTAACCTCTGCATACCTGGTACATTGCAATTCACACTGTGAGTAGGCTGTGCGAAGAGTCTTTAGATTTTCAGTCAGAGTTGCATGCTTGGATTTGAGCAATTCCAGCTGAAAGGAGAAAAAAATTGCTTTCAGATTTGAAATTCTTCTTTTAAAAATACAAAATAAATAAAAATACAGCGTGTTTGGTCAAATAGATAAATCAATGATTTTCATTGCCCCCCCCTACAATCCAAGGTTTCCTCAATCGCTTTTGCATGATGAAGTAAATGTGCAGATTGCAAGTTGATTAGTTGGTCATGTGTTTGTCATTCATTCAGGCTATCATTTTTTTCTCCTCGTCACATGTAGTACCTGCTAAGTTTTGTTCTATGGGCAATATCTGTTATTCTACATAGGGATTGAATTTACATCCTCTTAGTTATAAAAACTAATACTTTGTTGAATTAACCTGTCTCCCCTGCTGGTTCAGATAGATTCAGCCCAAGTAGCTCAATTTAAGCTTAGTTGGTTTTTCTCTTGCCTGGTGAATTCCTGTTTGTTACTGTGTCAGACAAATTAAGTCTTGCATTTGACGGTTTTGTGTTTCCGTTTTGTATTCATGTTCTTTCTATTTTTCTAAGACTTGCAAAATGTTTTAAGTTATTTTTGATTGCATTTAATTCAACATTGACTGTACTTGTTGCAATTTTGTTGTCTTTGCTGATCCAGTGGGGCAGGTTTTGCATGCATAAAGGATAAGTCTCTTCATCTCATTTGGGCTTATGCGCCTGATGTCCATGAGGAGTGGCCTGATTTGCTTGGGTGGACTGACCCATTTCTGACAATGTCGCATTGGGTAGTTTTAAAGGGCCATTGGAATGTTGTCCCTGACCCTGATATAGATTATATAGGGGAGATATTGGGTATTAGCAACCCGGATGTGAAAACATTTTGTGACTTTATCAACAAGTTCAATCTTGTCAATAAGTATTGTAATGAGAAACTCTGGGAGGTAGTGTGGACTTGGACTAATAGGGGCAGCTTGGCTTCGGTGGTGTGTTCTAGCTACATTGACTGACTTCTAGTTAAGCAAATCAATGTAGGGCTCTTAGGTTGTCCAAGTTTTCATTTATATAGTTTACTCAGATCATAGGCTCGTCTGGGTTCACGTAAGCTTACATAAGTCTAAGGTTAGGATGGCTGGCTACTGGAAATTGAACGCATCATTATTTGATGAGTGAGATTTCCAGGACCAGCTGCTACAAATGCTACAGCGGGGGAATTGTCGTGGGCAGTGTTTGGGAATAAATGGTGGGGTGTATTGAAATCTACAGTTGGGGTCATTTGCTGCTGATTATAGTCATCGACTCAATCTAATTAGGTTAGCAGCACAAACGACATGTGAAGCTAAAGTTGATCAGGCAATTAAATCCTGTGATAGTGGGGAAGTTGCCTTAGCTAGGGCGGCACTGGCTTCTTTGCTTTAAAGAAGGATCAAACTTTTACAGTTAGGGCTAGGTAATAAAGAATGTCATCTGAGGCAACGAATGTGGCAGCTGAACCATGTGCAGAGTAAGTTAGAAATGCATGCAATAGGCATATCATGTGTCACATTGCTGGATCCATGACTACAAACAAACGCCTTTATCCACTGTGCCATGTGTCCTTGGTTAGATCCAGTGACAGGACCCAAAGATCGTGAGTTCAATACCTGGTTAAGGTAGTGGAGAACATGTGACACATGTGATATGCAATAGGCGTATCACATGTGTCGCATTGCTGGATCCATGACTACAAACGCAGGCATATTTGAGGCTTTTTGTGACCCCTTTCAAGATCTGTTCACCAGGGAGTGCAGTCTGAGCCCTGCTCCGTGCAATGCCTATTTTGCCATTCTTCCCTGCGCTTCGAGGTGGCACTGGGTGCAAGGGTCCCATTACAGTCTGAGATCTGGTAAGTGCTGAAGCTGGTTGGCTGGGATAAAACGCTGAGATTTGATGGTCTACCTTATAAACTGTACTTGAGGCAGTCGCCCGTTCTTGTCCCTTTGCAGGAACTGATTTACAACAACTAGATGAAGCAGGGGTCTATACCTCAAATGCTTCACCAGGGGGGTGATGAAGTTGCTACTCAAAAACAAAAGTGGTGGGGATGGGATACATAACTTTCAGCCTATGTTAAATACAGACTTGAAGATTTTAGCCAAGATCTTAGCCAGCCGTTTGAATGCTGTCCTGTTTAGTCTGATTGGCTCTGAGCAAACTTGTGTTGTGAAGGGCAGGACTATTCAAAACAAACTTCATTTGGTATGCTTTATCATTGAGCAAGTCAACAGTAAGCCACACTGATTAATTTAGATCAGTCCAAGGCATTTGATAGGGTTGACCATAGTTTCTGAAAGCTGTCCTTTCGGCCGCCAGTTTCGGGCTTTACTTTTGCACTTGGATCCGACTTCTGTATGCATCCCAAGCGGCCCCTAGTGCACTGGTGGAACTGAGTAGGATATGATTGGAAACTTTCGTGTTGTCATGTTCCATTCATCAAGGTTTTCCGCTTTTGCTTTGCTTTACCTTCTTGTGTTGCAAGTTAAAAGTGAATCCAGTCCTATGTGGAATCTCTACACCTGATGTTACCACCTCAGACAGGTACTCTGCCTATGCAGATGATGTTTCTGTTCTTGTGATGAGCAGAATTGAGATTGATGAAGTTAGCAAAGAGATCAGAGGGTAAGAGATGGTGACAGGGGCCAAGATCAACCACGATAAGTGTGTTGGCTTGTGGTTGTGAGCTTGAAAGAGAGTTTCTCTACCTGGGGCCTTTCCTTTGGACAGACAGGCCAGTCAAGATACTCTACATCTGGTTCGGATTGGTTTGGGGTATGGAAGAAGGCCAAGTTCACAGTTTGTCTGTGGTCTCAGAGGGATCCCTATTTAAAGGGGAAGGCAGAAGGATGTGTTTCGGACATCTACCCAATTCTTCGTTACCGTACTTCCACTCTTGCATGCAATTAGTCCTGTTGTTGTTCTTGTGGGGAGGTAAGGCTCCTAAGGTATGTCGAGAGATATGTAAGCTTCACCCTTCTGAAAGTGGTTTGGGTATTTCTAGCATTGAGATTCATCAACATACGCTATGCATCGCTTTTCTAGATCGAATGTAAGTTTGCAAGTGGATGGGAATGGCGAATTCAAGAAGGAAGATGCCAGTAAGAACTTTCCCATCAATGAGAAGTGTGCAATCATGTGAGGAGGAGTCCTGCTGTTTACCCTGAGGTGAGTGCTCCTTCTAGCATGAATGTCAGTTCGCTCTCTACTTCCGTTTATGGGCAACAGTTGGCCACTCTGTGTAAGCGCTTTTTGAATATTAGTAACTTTTCTTTTTTTTTTATTGACTAAGAGTGTGTTTTTGTGTTTGATTTATTTTGAGAATACATTGTAGACATGGAAAACAAAAACACACTCTTAGTAAAAATAAAAGAAAAAAGTTACTAATATCTAAAAAGAGGCTTAAACATGAGCATCTTTTAAAAATTTTGGAATTTCATGCAACATTTTGCTTTTGTTTATCGTCACTTGCCTTCATAAAGTCAAATAACAAAATACATCGGCAAAGGACTAAGTACAATTTTCCAATTGTCTCTTTTATATTAATTTATTAATTATTAATTAAGTTAATTTTATAAAATTAAGTTAATTTTACAAAACCTCTTCTCTTGAAGGCTAATACCTTCAACCCTCCCTTTTCCACTGACTCAGGCATTGTCATATCCCTTAGATATATTGTTATCTGATGTTTCTACATCTATGAGAAGGCATTTTTGATTTGTAGTCCTTAATCAAAATGTCTGATCTGTTAGCTTTTATATGCCAGTCAGTATGAATGATAAAATTCCAAAGAACAGTGACTTCCTGTTCTTCTGTGACTAGTTCAGGGTGATTTTCATACAATTTTTCAGCCTGCAACATTCTATAATATTGATATATCTTTCAATGAGTACACTGCAAAAAATTTATCATTTTGATTTTTGTTTTCTTTTGTTGTTAAGATTGGATAACCAGACATTAAGTGGTCAATCGTCCTCACATAATCCACACATTGGGTCTATACCATATTTTTTTTATTAAGTTTGCCTGGTCATTCCTGTGC
This sequence comes from Acanthosepion esculentum, assembly GCA_964036315.1. Taxonomy (NCBI): domain Eukaryota; kingdom Metazoa; phylum Mollusca; class Cephalopoda; order Sepiida; family Sepiidae; genus Acanthosepion; species Acanthosepion esculentum. The sequence goes on along the minus strand of OZ038499.1, from coordinate 15,042,255 downwards.
AGCCATTAAAAATGCTTCCGTCTCTGCTTTTAGCCCTATACCACTCAGACACTTATGAATTATTGCTGTTATTTCCTTGTATACAAAGGTTTCTGTCAACATTTCTAGCAGCGACTGAATTTGGTCAAAGCATTCAATTTGGCGTGTGGTATTTTATAAATATGAATATCCTGTGCTCAACATTACCCTCGTTGCAGAACTACAGCCTCATAACAAATAGATTTTAAAGAACAAAGAGAAGGGAAATAACATTCAATAACAGTGGTTTTATATAACAACAATTTTGGTATTTGATGAGTGAGTAAATTGTGTTCAAAAATGTCTGTACGAGTGTTAGTAAGAAATATCAGATTAATTTATGTGTGTTCTGTTTGTTTTGTCTTGAACGCTTACGTGAAAGAAAAGCTATGTATAATATTTCTGTAATTGTGTGCATAACAGAAAAGAATGTTTTAATCAGTTGAGAAAACTCAAGTCCTATGTGTTGGGTACTTGAAAATGAATCAATGAAATGGCCAACATGGCTTCCAGTAGCAGTGGTTTTTGAAAGGGACCCTTTCTTTTATATACACTTTGTTGAAACAAGTGCTGGATCAAATGGTTATCCAATCTTTTAGGCAGGCAGTTCTGTGATTGGCTGAAATATGCAATCTGATTTTTTTTTTAAAGTTGAAAGAAACAGAAGTTCTGTACCAAACAGACTTGCATATGAACATGTATTCATCATTCGCACTTTTGACTCTGAAGCGTTAACTTCCGTTTTGTTAAGAATTAATTTTTAACAAGGATTTTGTTTTTGTTTAGTTGTGAAGATAAAATCTTACTTGTGTTTCTGCATTTGTTTCAGTTTTTTCCAGATTTGGGAAATTGCTCGGTTGACTGGCCATTTCAGTGAAAGTGGAGCTTTGGACCTGAGAACATGAAAGAACAAAATTAGAATGAAAATCATGGATAATGATAAGAGCACGGGATCTGGTTTAAAATATCAGCAGCTCCTCTAGTCAAGTCAAAATCAAAATCAAAGTGTCAAGAGTGAAATCACAGCATTTAAATAGTATCTAATGGCCCAATCCACTACATGGCAGGAGGGGACAAAGTCTATGCTCCTGCTGCTGCCACTGCTGATAGGAACAGTCCATTAAGTTGGGGAAGTGGGGAATAACTGGTTATACTAGTGACAATAAACAATAGTTAACAGTTAACAAATAAAATTAGAACAAAAAACAATTTTGATTCATTTTTCTTGTTGGAATGATGTCAAGCAAGATATTTTAATCAGTGTATGTAGTTGACTGACTGACTAATTGATTTGTTTTTTTTTACAGCTTATCAACCCTTCATCGGCTATTTAAAGCCAAAACATATTTTGGATTGTAAGAGGTTTCTAAATAGTCCCCCATCTATGTACTGACCAGGCTTGACAGTACTTAACTTTGGTGATCAAACAGGAATTGAATATAGCTGCTTCAAACTACATAACAGACAGGGAGCAATCCTAAGAAAGTTGGAAGAATCTGCTTAGATAACTCGATCAGTAGACCAAGCATAGACATTAACTTGATCATCTTGAAGGAACAGACTATGAGATGCAGATTCAGCAGTGCTGGCCACAGAATTTTATGCCATTTTAGCTGTTAAATGTCTTCACCTTGCCAGTTGGTTGGACCAGGTCTTTTGATTCTGAATTCAGAGTTACCATTTTTCTAGATTGGTTACCAACCAAGGCCAGAGAGCCTACTCTGTCCCGCTATTTAACCCATAGCTGGGTTGAGAAGAGATGGATTCATACCTTTCCCAAGGGTATTTGTGTGAAAGTGAATGCAACAAATTTAGCTAGCATTTGAACTTGTCACACAACCTATCTTACTGCAGCAAAAACTATGATATGCACACACTCCAAATATACATTTTATAAAACAAAACAAAGATCAAATGTGCTATTGTTTAGGCAGTGTGACCATTAGAAAAGAATATAAAAGTAGACTTCTCAAAAAAAAAAACCCAGTGATCCCCAGGCTGTTCAAAGCATCCGTCAGTTTCTGTCTCAAGTCTCAGTGTCACATGCACTGCCATCAGAAGTGCTGTTGAACTGTTATAGTGGATGAACCTGGCACACCCCGACATGGATTGGTCAGTCTATAAAAGACTGACAAGCTATTGAAGAAGAGGAAAAGTGAGACAGACAGAGAGAGCGAAGGCGACCCTTACGAACCTCCGTGACTTATCTCCTGTTTTCCTTAGTATTACGAACTCTTGCTCATTTGTACTTTACGTACAATAAACCATTGTTATTTGTTACCTGATTTCTTGTGTTATTGTAATCTTTCCACTCGGGATTACTTTGTTGTTTATATCGTATAATCCACGATATAACAGTGGCGACAAGGATTCGAAAACAACTCACAAGACGATATAAACAGCGGCGAACGTAAATTCAAAATAAACTCACAAGGTAATTTAACAGTATCGAACGAGGAGAGAAAAAAGACACCCCTCCAAAGATAACAGCAACGACCAAGTCAAACGTCGAATAATAAGTTTTTACCAGTCGCTGGACTAGTTTATTGACTAACGGTACAGTGATTTTTCTTTTTCTTTTTGTTGTGCCTTAAAAAAGTAATATGGAAGAGTTCTTGGAATTTTTGAAAACCATGTGTTCTGCTATGCAGCAGCAACAGACACATTGGGAAGAAGAAAATAAATCGATTCAAAAACAAATCGAATTATTGCAAGTACAACAATTCCAGTATCAACAACAACAACAGGTATAACTGCAGGAACAGCAGTTAGACTTACAAAAGCAAATTTTAAAGCAGCAAGAAGTCTTGGAAAAGATATTAACAAAACAAGTCGATCAAAAGGAAGGATCAAGATTTTTCTCTGCTGAAAGGATTACTAATTCACTTTCAGAATTCTATTACAAACCTATGGAAGGTGTAACTTTTTCAGCGTACTTCAGACAGTACGAAACAATTTTTTCAAAAAGATGTCAGTTATGGTCTGACGAAGAAAAAATTATATTACTATTACAAAAATTAGGTGCTCAGGAAAAAACCAAGTACACTAATTTCATTCTACCAAAGAAGCTGGAGGATATATCGTTCAAAGAAACTATTGAAATATTGTCTAAAATATTTGGTGAATGTGAAAGTTTATTTCTTACACGTTATAAATGTTTAAATATGGTTAAACAGGAAGAAGACGACTTTATTTCACATGAAGGAAAAGTGAATTCTCAGTGTGAATTATTCAAGATCAAAGAAATTAAAGAAGACATGTTTACGTGTTTAATTTTTGCTCAGGGTTAACCGCAACAAAGGATAAAGAAATTCGTTCAAGAATACTGGCAATTATGGAACAAGATACAGAAGTAACGTTACAGAAAGTTACGAAGGAATGTCAGAAATTACTCAATATAAAACGGGACAATATAAGTATAGAAGAGAAAAATATTGCCCAAGTAAAAAGAGTTAAACAACGAGTCTACAAAGAAAGTAAAATACTACTGCAAAGCATGTGGTGGAATAAACCATGCTACAAATAAGTGTTATTTTAGAAATAAAATATGTTATGAATGCGGTCGAAAAGGTCATAAAGCTACTGTTTGCAAAAAGAAAAAACATCAGAAGTCCAAAAGGATAAATACAGTTGTATCTAAAAGTGATTCCATTAATGAAGGAAGAAAGATATGTAGACGTTAAAATAAATGGTCAAACTATAAGCTGTCTGCTTAATACTGGAAGTGACATATCTATAATCGACGAAGTTACATGGAAGAAAATTGGACAACTAAAACTACAAAACATTCAGAAAAGGGCCAGAGGTGTTTCTGGAAGAAAGCTAAAATTCAAAGGAGAATTTTACGCGAAAGTGTCATTTGACGATAAAACGTACAAGGCAAAAATCTACGTCATATCTGGAAGAAATTCAAATTTATTTGGTATTGACTGAATTATGTTATTCAATTTATGGGAAAAACCAATTAACACGTTTTGTAGAAACTTAAATGTGTCGAATATAGAAAATAGCAAACAGACAGAAAAATTCGTTGAAGACTTAAAATATGAATTTAAGGAAGTATTTGCTGACGGACTAGGTTGCTGTACTAAGACTGAAGTAAATTTCGAGTTAAAGGATAATGCAAAACCAGTGTTTAAGCAGAAAAGAAAGGTACCATTTTAAGCAGAAAAGAAAGGTACCATTTTCGTCCTTGGAAATGATAGACAAAGAATTACAAAGACAAGAAGAGATTGGAGTAATTAAAAAAGTAGATTACTCTGAGTGGGCGTCACCCACGGTGTACGTAAAAAAGAAAAATAAGAAAATAAGAGTATGCGCTGATTTTTCAACAGGGTTGAATGTCTAAAGGACCACAGCTATCCTCTTCCTACGCCTGAAGAAATTTTCTCGAGGTTGAATGGAGGAAAATTTTTCTCGAAAATTGATCTGTCCGAAGATTATTTACAAGTCAAAGTCGAGGAAGAATGTACAAAGTATCTAACTATCAATACACATAGAGGACTATACAACTTAAAACGATTGCCGTTCGGGTTGAAGGTAGCCCCGAGTGTGTTTCAACAAATTATGCTGGCTGGTCTTGAATTCGCAATGGCATACTTAGATGACATTGATAAAGAGCCAAAATTTGGAAGAGCACAAAAATCATGTTCGAGAAGTATTCAAGACAATACAGAATTACAGATTTAAAGTGGGCCTTGACAAATGCGATTTCTGCATGAACAAAATTGAATATTTGGGTCAGATAATTGATCATAAAGGAAGAAAGCCTAACCCAAATAGAACAGAAGCTATTAGAAATATGCCTATACCGGATAATGTAACAAAATTACAATCATTCCTGGGTTTAGCAAATTATTATAGTTTATATATTCCTAAAATGCACGAGTTGAGAGCTCCGTTAAACGAGTTATTAAGGAAAGGTAAGAAATGGTGCTGGACAAAAGAATGTGAAGAAGCATTTCAAAAAATAAAAAAGTGCTTATCATCGGATTTAGAATTAGCACATTACGATCTGAAAAAGGAATTAATTGTAGCATCAGATGCAAACGAATATGGTGTAGGTACGGTACTTTTACACAAATTCGAGGACGGATCAATGAAACCGATTGTACACGCATCAAGATCCTTATTACCTGCAAACGAACCATAAACCACTACTGTCGATTTTTGGTTAAAAAAAAGGCGTACCAGCCCACACTGCAAATAGATTACAGAGATGGAGTATTATTTTACTCAACTACAATTTCAAAATGCAATACTTGCCATCAAGTAAAATCGCACACGCAGATGGTCTATCTAGATTAATCCCCAAAAACTCCGATTTGCTGGAAGAAATGGTTATAGCAGCACTAAAAGAGGAAAAAGAACTAGCGGAAGTACTTGTTAACACCGTTAGAGAGCTACCAGTGACACTGGAAGAAATAAAAAAAGCAGCAAAAATGGATGAATATATTACCAACATGAAGAAACATGCAAGGTGGAACGAAAAGAAGAAAAAAGGTTTAAGGGTGTCTCCATTTTCGATATGCGACGAAACGCTGATGTATGCGGATAGTCGTAATACCGCGTGTCCTACAAAAAGAGTTTTGAAAGAGTTTCATATGGGCCATCCTGGAACCTCCAGAATGAAGTCGCTAATGAGAGGTTACGTTTATTGGCCTAGAATGGACCAAAATATGGAAGATATGATAAAACAATGTAAAGGTTGTCAGTAAGCAGCCAAAGCTCCACCGATAGAGACTCAACCCTGGCCAAAAACGGACGTTCTGTGGACACGTATTCATATTGACTATGCAGGACCATTAAAGGGATACTATTATCTAGTAATCATAGATAGTTTTTCCAAATGGCCTGAGGTTTATAGGTATAAACACCCGACAGCTTCAAACACCATAAAAGCGTTAGATGAAGTATTTAGTCGTTTTGGAGTAGTAAACACAATTGTAAGCGACAATGCTACTATGTTTACCGGGTAGGAATTCAAAGATTACTGTGATTTGTTGGCAATTGAACACCTAACAACGTCGACGTACAATCCTAGATCAAACAGACAGGCAGAAAGGTTTGTCGACACATTCAAGAGAGCATTAAGAAAAAATAATGGAATTGACACTGAAGATAAAAAGCTTACAAAAGTTTTTAGCACTATATGGGATAACACCAAATCAGAATACAAACGCTAATTTATCACCTGCAGAAATTATGTTTGCAAGGAAAATACATTCAGTGTTCGATAGGATGTTATCAAATAAGAAAAAGAAAAATTATACGAAAATAAACACAAAATTTACAACGTATAAAGAGGGCAATAAAGTCTTCTTTAAGAACTATCGGTCAGGAAAGTGTTTTTGGGATGACGGTATAGTGTCAAAAAGAATCGGTAGTGATATATATTGTAAAAGGAAAAAAACTTTTTGCAAAAGACATATTAACCAAATGAGATACCGATACATTGAAACTGTGGAAAATGACAGCGAAATACCGATGGAAGTGTTATACGATGCATTCCAAATCCAACCCCCCATAAATAGTGAAGTACTGATGAAAGTAAAATTGACTCCAAAAATCACTGATTTTCAAAAATCAAAAAATACACCAACTCGGAATGGGAGGAGAAAAAGTGATAGAAAAAGGAAGAGGACTCCACGTCTATGTCCAAATCCAAAGAGAAAAAAATATTAAAAGCAAAATTCTAGTGAAGAATTTAGCTCAGGGGAAGGTGTTATAGTGGAACAACCTGGCACACCCCGACATGGATTGGTAAGTCTACAAAAGACTGACGAGCTATTGAAGAAGAGGAAAAGTGAGACAGACAGAGAGAGCGAAGGCGACCCTTACGTACCTCCATGACTTATCTCCTGTTTTCCTTCGTATTATGAACTCTTGTTCATTTGTACTTTACGTACAATAAACCATTGTTATTTGTTACCTGATTTCTTGTGTTATTGTAATCTTTCCACTCGTGATTACTTTGTTGTTTATATCGTATAATCCACGATATAACATGAACAAATAAATATAGCTTCTTTTATAAAAAGTGATTACTGTTATCTTTGGGATGTACAAGTGAATCTCTCTCAGACTTCACCCTTTTGTGCCCATACCCCAACCGTGGCAATTTTGATCAACACTGACAAGCTAGCTTCTTAAAAAACAAAAAAAAAAAACGAGCAAGAAATCCCAGCATGTGGTCGATTGCTTGCTCGGCAAATCTGTCTTCGTCCCGGGGTGTGGTTATATCACCAATGTTTATTTCATGTCCAGATAATTGAAATGCTAAAGTTAAGCTAGAAAATAAATTTGGGGATAGTGACAGAAATGCTTTTAGCACAAAGATTATTGACAGTTAAGATCAAGTAGAATTGTTGCTTTTATTCTCATAAATTTGCTCCTGATCTTAATTCTACAAGTTCAGTCAGTCACTTATGTGCCATACATGATACACACTTAGGCAATCATGTATCTTGCGATACATGACTGACAAGGCAGATTTTTTTCCCCCACAATAGATTGCCATTTATTTCTGCCGTAGACCAGTTGCCATCCAAGGCGATAGAACTCGGTTTGTCCTGCTATTTACCCATAGTTGGGGGGAGAAGACGAGGATTTATACCCTTCCCAAGCACGTAAGTGAATGTAATGGATTCGACTGGAATTCGAACTTGGCTCTCCGGTTCCTCAATCCGAGTTGCTATCCATTACTCCACTGTGCCTCCAATTCTACAAGTTAAGAGACTATAATTAGATAAAAAATTTTAATTCTAGTATTTTGTGTAGTCAATTTACAAATCAAGGGTTACAACTGCTCACTACAATATTAATAACAGTGGATTATAGATATGTCAATCTTAATATCTAACAATTGATATACGGTTAATGGTACCAAAAAAGGACAAAAATGTGAGCCAGGTTTAAATTCAATTCAATGTTCAAATTGCATTCATGCTCTTGAAAAACATATAAATCTATTTCTTCCCCTGACAGCTATAGACTAAGATATCTAGCCTTGGTTGGCAACCAGTCAAGAAGAAAGTCAAATCTGAATTCTAAAACCATGGAGAATGCAATTGGAAACACTTCACTTTCTCAAGAACAATCATGGCAATATTCAGTTTACAGATCTTAAAGAAGGAAAAAAGCTGTGGTGAGCCATGATCGTTTACATTCTGACAGAAAATGGCTCTCAGAGAGAGAATACTTTAAGACAGAGGTCATATTAGGTTTTGCTTTTTAACTCTATGGTACATCATTGGTGTGACAAATTTGAACGATACATCTGGGTTCTGCAAGACCTCGAAATCTAAAAGAATTTGAGGAAGAAAATACTTTTTCTTTTTATTTCATGAAACCTTAAACACTGGACAACCATTTTGGTCTCATTAGCTAGCAGACAATGTATAGAAACTTGAAAAATTAATTTACCCAATGTATTTTATTAAAAAAAAAAAAAAACAGATATGCATAGTAGGCCATTTCAGACCAGCATACTCATCTTGGTAGTTGTCAAATAGGAGATTAGATATTACATAGCAGTTCAGCACACTTTCCTTTGTTTCTAAAGATATTTTCCTATCTCTTAATACTTTGCTTAGTTTATGAAAGGCATGAGGAGATTGTCCATCATTCACTGCCATATGGGAAATTAGATATTACATAGCAGTTCAGCACTCTTTCCTTTGTTTCTAAAGACATTTTCCTATCTCTTAATACTTTGCTTAGTTTATGAAAGACATGAGGAGATTGTCCATCATTCACTGCCATATGGGAGATTAGATATTACATAGCAGTTCAGCACTCTTTTCTTTGTTTCTAATGGCATTTTTTCTGTTTCTCAATACTTTGTTTTTTTTCTATTTGTCATGTAGTTAGCTACTAAACTGATTCCCCCTCTCGCCACCCAGTAGGGTTCAATGAAAGGAGTGAGCAACTCTGTAGAGCAAAGAAAATAACATAAGAAACATAAAAAGGGCAGATGAACTCAAATGAGTCAATGACCAGTGAACTAAACATGGTGTCTCAATAAAGTCACTGTGGAGAAGAAAATTCTAAAACACTACTATCATTCAAAAGATAAATCATGGAGGGTCCAAATAGGAAAGCAAATGTAAACAATCATTTCTTATCTCAAAAATTCCAACAAAATACTCTTTGAATAATAATAGTAATAATAATATGATGATGATGAGAAGAAGAAGAAGAAGAAGAAGCAGCAGCAGTGGGAGTAGGAGGAGAAGAAGCAGTGGGAGTAGGAGGAGAAGGGATATGGGAAGAGAAGAAGAAGAAGTGTTTGTTGGATGGATCATTGTAGCTGAATAAGATAAGTCACCAATAGAAGACGATGAACAATATCAAAAGAAGAAAATTGTGTTCTTTGTATTAAATAATGCCTAAAGAACCAAAGAATAGAAAAAAAAATAGCACTTACCTTTCTGATGGCCTCTGCGAACTGCTTCATCTTGTTATGATATTTGACCAACATGTGTTCTTTGAGTTGGTTGGCAACATCATACCAGCAACTCTTCTTATAATCCAAACTCTTTACTTGGTCATTGTAAAAAATATTTTTTTTCTCGACAAGACTCTGTCAGAAAATCAAAAATGGTGATAGATATAATAAAAGTAATTGCAATTCTGGTGACAATAGGGGGGATCATACTTACGGATCTGTTCTTTCAAGGAATCCTCATTCTACATCAATATATGAGGTGGTGCTGAAAAGCTCTGAACCTAACTAAAAATGGATTTTAAAAATTCTGATGCTTGGTTATTTGGTCATATTTTGGGAAGTTACAGACTCCCTCATATCTATTGGTTAAGACTACTGTGATAGTCATACAAGCCTTTGATAGTGATTTTGTTATTCACTGGACAAAAATATCTTTGTGCCATATTGAAAGAAGAAAAGTTCATTTTTATTTCTAAAAAGAATTATCCCCGTTACTACTACCGCTATTATTAATATTATTAGTATTACCGGTTGCAATATTGTTTTTAACATATTAAAATACACCCAAACTTTATTTTCTATCCAACAACAGACAATATTACAAACATGCCAAACACATTCCGCAGAGCAACACGCTGTTTAAATCAAGGTGTCTCGTGGTTAGAAATTAACATCAACATTTGAAATATTTGGCCAATCAGAGAAAACTAAAACCCTATTTTTCTTGAGACTACTTTCGAGAAATATTTCTTATAAAAACCCACAGATTTTGACTTTCAAAGAGAAATTCAGTTGTCGCCAAGCTGAACACAGTTAAAGATGTGGCTACATAGCTTTTTTTATTTCCTCCACAGCACATGCTGAAAGAAACATGTGTTAGTGACTTCAAATGAATCATCTACAACAACAGTAATGAATACAGTCATTATGTTAACGATGACAGTCTTTTTGCAGCCACAGCTTTTTTTTCTGTGGGCTAATTATTTGTCTCTTCTAAATTACAGGTTTCCTGTATATCAACTAGTCAAAGTCTTTAATTCAGCTAAAGACTATTTTTAATCCTTTTCGATTCTTGAATTCAGGTGTATATGTTTGTAAATACAAAATGTTTACTTAAAAGGCGTGTGCATGTTTTCTTTATTTTTATTTTATTATTGTTTGCAATGTGGATGTTTATAATTTTATTATAAAAAAAATGACTGAATTTCCTATATATGAAAATACAACAAAAAAAAAAAAGAGTAACATAAAAATTTCCATTACCATAAGGTGGTAATATCATAATATAAAACACAACAAAAAAACAACTTAATTGATTTGTCAATCCTCTCTCATCAGAGCTTAATCAAAGATGAGAAATTTTCAGAGCAACTAAAATAAGCACCAAACACTGGATATTATTACAGAAGGATGGCTGGTAAGTCTTAACATAAACAGACACTGAAATCTTCAGGTGAAATTTTAAGTGAACCTTCCTCAGTACTGTGAATATGTCTTCGTTATACAATCAGACATATTGATGGTGGTTTTTTCCTATTTTGTTTTGTATTTTGATATTACCACTTTATGGTAATGTACATATTTTATTGCCTCTCTATTTAGCTACTATTATTATTAATTTAAATTGCTATTATTAATTTAACATTATTTGGTACATGTCTTGGCATCTATTTTGTGTGCTTTTCCCCCTTCATTTTATAAGCCTGGAACAATGACTAACTTTCTTAGTAGTTAATCTTGATAGCTTTCATGTGAAAAGCTTTAAAGTGAGTCAAAAATACAGGAACCAAAGGAAAAAAAATAACTTGTAAAAGTACAATTGCTGGAGCTGTAGAAAATGAGTCCAAATGACCAAGCTAAAATATTTCAACAATGAACAATGGAGTCTTTATTTTCATTCATCATATTTCACTAACTCAGTCCAAGGCTGATTGTAAACTAACATGAGATAGTTCTAAAGATCTTGGCTTTGAGTGGATGTCCGTATTTTCCTCTGATTGCATTTAGCATACCGGTCTAAGGTTGCTGGAGCGATCTTCTGATCACTTCTGTCACTCAAGTCAAGGACATCTGATCTGCTCTTCTGATCGCAAAAGTCTGAAGGAGGTTCTCTCTGGTTTGGAAATCTTTTGCATAATATTTCCATATTAGCTTTATCAGCCTATTGGCTCAGAGCAACTTGGAAGAAGGGGTACCATACACCAACACAGGGGTTGAAAAGAATTATACACAAGCTTGTTGAAATAAGGCTTTCCTCCTCGATAGGATGTGTGGGTGGTATAATGGTTGGAGACTAACCTGGAATTTACAGCCTCATGAACAAGTTTTTATATCATAGGTTTTACTTCTTCTAGACAGATTGCCATCCCAGGCTAAGGAGTACCATCTACCACATATTTTTCACTGCAAAGAGTTTTCTTTCTCTTAGATGGACTGCTCTCTCCCATGCTAATGAGTTCCACTTACTGATTTAAGCTTACAGCACCTGGCGTTTCCAAGTGGTCTCCTGTATAAGTACTGATCAGGCTCAATGTGGTTTAACTTAAGGATTTGTATATCGTTATTAAAAGACTTGAAAATTATATTAAGTTAATTTTCAATTTTTATTTCTTTTCACTAGCTCTGTTAAAAAAATTTCAAAAGGAACAGGTAACCCATCCTTTAAAGTGAAATGCATGGATAATTTGTAGGTAATTCTATTAAAGACAATGACATTTGGAAGGAAGAACTTACTTCTATGATCTCTGAAATCTCCTTGGAATTCACATTATATGTATCTAAAGATATCAGTTGAGGTAGATAAAAAAGGGCATAGGAAGAATAGTTACACAGCAATGATACTGGGCAGGGTGCGTAATAGGGATCCTTGAAGCTTAAATGTTTCAAATTTGGTAAATTGCATAAGTCGTTCATGTCCTAAACAAAAGAAAAAAAAAAGGAAAAAGGTGTCATATACATAATATATATAAATATATATAAAATAAGATACAGTATCCAGAAAAAGTTTGAAGAATATGACAAATGAAAAACACAATTTCATTGAAATTAGATTACGCGTTTTGCTTTTGTTAGATTTCATCAGATTAAAAAAACGAAAGAAAGATATACTGTGTTTTCCGGTTTACAAGATGCTGCGGCTTGGAAGACGCACTCTAATATTGAAAAGAAATTTCTAAGAAAAAAAACGTCATTCTCATACAACACCACATTCACCATGTGTCCCTCACATACTGGCACCACGTATTGTTTACATTAATCACTCGTCCAATTTGGTTTGTATGGCAATGACATACTAGTCAAGAGCAGAAAGGCTCCTGCCACTGCTAGTAAACAGAGCATGTTTAAGCTTGTGGCTTGGCTTCAGTTAGGTTTATAGTCTTAGATATACTTGTAACAGCTAAGTACTGAGGTTACATCATATAAAAGGCTGAATTAGATAGCTAACACTGTAGTGTAATGACTCAACATATAAATCCATGTCCCTATCAGTCAAGCCAATAAGGAGACAGTCCAAGCTTACTTGAGTGTGGGCGTTGCCTTACATTCATCTTGGAAGATGCACTCTTTAGGAAAAAAAAGTGCATCAAAAATATGAAACTAAGAAACAGGAATATTTTGTTAGAAACGAAGAATAAAGTGGTGGACTGTTACATAATATCAATTGCCTTCCAAAAGGTAGGCAAAGTACTAAGAAGCAGGAAAATTTCTTTAGAAATGAAGAAAAGAGTGCTGAACTGTTACATAATATCTGCCCTAACTTAGTATGAACCATTTGGTTAAATGGTGGGGGGTACCAAATGATTTTCCAGTTTCTATTCTTATTCCTATGATCATTGTTGTTATGTTTTATTATATTATCTTTTATATATCATATATATATTATATATGTACCAAGATGAAAACCAAAGTTTCATGTACAGCTGAAACTGAGTAATGCCACAATGATGTCTCTCAAGGTATTGTCACATCAGCCAAAAAAAACAAGGAAAAGATGGAGGTTTGGCTAAATGTTGATATTCAAGGAAGTGTTGAACCCAGCAGCGTTCACTGGAAAGATGTGGCATCATTGAATGAAATACCAGACCAGGAAGAAATAGTTCCTATAAGTTGGAAAATACGGTATGTCTATGTTTGTGTGTATGCTAAATAATAAATTGTTAATACTTTGTCTGCTAAGTTGGCATTTGACAAGGTGAAGAAAGAGCAAAATCTCTTTTAATGATTTATTATTTAGGCATACACTCAAATATATACACGTATTTCTCTCTTTCGTTTTTGATCTGATGAACTCTAGCAAGGACAAAACAAGGAATCTAGTTTCAACAAAACGGTTTCCCATTTAGTATATTCTATTTATATTTATAAAAGATGGTACTGGAAAGATCCTGCTGCAATTGTACCATTCAACTAAAACACATGTACAGTTAATGCTCACCGGTGTCCTTGCTGTAATGAGGAAGGAGGGCTTAGAAAATCTGATACACACAGGACAGATTGAGAGAAAAAGGCACACAGGAAAGCAGTACGTAACATACTTGATGAGCCTGAGCAAATGGATGATAAAATAGGGTTTGGAAGAAATAACAAAGAGACAAAACTTATTAAGAGCTACAAGGGTTTGGTTTGGTTTGGTTTGTTTTACGGCATATCAACCTCAACAGGTTATTTAATGCCAACAAGATTTTTATTGCTGGTAATATTTTTTCAAAAATGTATTGCTGGTAATAATTATTTACAAAAATCTATTGCTGGTAATACTTATTTTCTTCAAAAAATTAATTACTGGTATTAAAACCTATTTTTACACTTTCATAGTGTTTTGACCCCAGTTTGGGGGTTAACTATTTGCCCATAGTTGGGACCCCTAACAGGTGCTACCACTCTAGGTCAGGATGGACCTGGAAACACCAGCAATTAAAAGGTGGTTCCACACTCTTCAAAACCTACTGAACAGAGGACTTGCTGTTGGGTGGAGTTTATCGTCATACCCAGGATGGGAGCTACAAGGGACAGGAAGATGTGGAGGCACATAAAAGAAGAAGAAGCTATGTACATGATAGAGTACTCCTGTATTTTATTCTGGAGAACTGGAGCTTCCCAAAATCGTTCCTAAATGAGTCCTATACCTAAGACCCTGCCCTGCCTTGTTTTGAATGCTGATTTTCAAATCAGACAATCCTTCATTTGGAAAAATGGTAAACAATCTTCCTATTTTCTCCTTTTTTCTTACTGTGCTGCTCTAAGCTAAGATCTGTGTTATTATTGTGCTGCTCTAAGATCTGTAAATATCTAGGAAAAATCCTTAATCTTGATGTCTTCATTTCAGAAGGATTTTGAAGAACGATGCAAAACATGGCAGATTCTGTAAAACTGTAAACAACTTATCTTTTTAAGAAATTACAAGACTCTATAATCATTTGTGTTTGTAAAAAATTTCAATTATAAATAATTACCTCCCACTTAAATAAAACAAAAGATCTGTGACTTTTTATATTTTTGTTTATGGTACCTAGACTCTTGAATTTAAGCACAGTACTAGATTGGCAGCTAGGTCTCATCATTTTACAGTTGAAATGGCTAGATATAACTGTAAGTTATATGCTAACAGTTTCTTCCATCACACTTCTCGCTTGTGGAATAGTCTTTCGGTTTCTTGCTTTCCAGTCAACTTTGATCTTCAAAAATTTAAACATAATGTCAATCATTATCTTCTGTCTTCTTAATTCTTATTCTTACATTCTTTCACACTCAGAAACCCTTTGCATCTTAGTGGCTTTATTGTCTTACTTGGGGTGAAATGATTAAAAAAGATTAATTTTCTTGTGAGAGTTTGTTTAATCTAAGGGAGATAGCCTCATCATTTTTAAGACAAAGATAATTGAAAAAAAAGGTCATTATTTTATTATTATTATTATTATTATTTTATTATTTCATCATGAACTAAAAAAGAAATATAGGCTTATTATTTCCTCATGAATTTTAATACAATTAATTGTAAAGTAAAGTAATTGTATCATGTGTGTGTGTGAATGTGTGTGTGAATGTGTGTGTGCAAATGACAAAGGAAAAAGAAACTTACCTTGAGAAATGCAATTTTATTACCTGATAAATTAAGGCTTTCCAAATTAATGTTATTATTGAGACTATCACCTGTGCAAGAAAATTAATTAGTTAGATAAATAAAATAATCGACAGTGTATGAAACTATAAAAGCTGAAAGATAACGGTGTCATATTAAAAAACTGTTTGATTCGAGTCAGTGGATTTTTGTGAATACAAGTGTAGTGAACTTATGCCACAAAAGCAGCAGTCCATACTGGCATTTGCCAGTAGTGGATATACATAGTAGCAGCAGCTAACTGGCACCTTCAAAAACCCATCTTTTCAAAAAAAGAAACTCTTTTTTTCCTTTTGTTTTCACGTAGGGCCACAGAAAGTAACAGGGATGTGCCCCTCCAGCCAGTCAACTGAAACTTATCATCTATGTTCGGTGATATTATTTGTGCTCAAACTCTTTTGTTAACAAAAGGTGTATGTTTACTGCAACCAGATCTGATGGAATAAATATTTCATAAAATTGAAATCCTTCATTCATTTTTGATTTTGTTCTGTTGAAATCATAGATGATAGAGATACCCTCATGGTAGATATCTATAACATTAAATATAGATATGTATTCTTAGCAGCTTTTGTAAGATTAACAACCATGTCCAGAAACACATTTAAGTCATGTATAAAAGTGCTTTGGAGCATTCAAAAAACAAAGACCATATTCTGATATAAAAATAAATCAATATATTTTGATTATATCAATATCAGATAAACTTCCAATGAATTTAGTACTAGATTGGCACTAAGGTCTCATTATTTTAAAATTGAAATGGTAAGTTCTATGCTAATAGTTTCTTTTCTCGCTAGTGGAACTCTCTTCTTGATTCTCAGTCAACTTGGATCTCCAAAAATTTAAATCCAATTGATATCTTCTGTCTTCTTAATTCCTTATTGTTTTCTCTCTTTTATAATGTTTTTGTTTCTTATATTCTCTGAAACTCAATAACCCCTTCCGTTTTAGTGGCTTTATTGCCCTATTTGGGATGAAATGATTAAAAAAAATATATATTTAGTTATTAAGGTTTTAGGCTTTGTACTTTTCACATTTATTCAGCTATAAAAAAAATCAACAGAAATAAAATTTTATTGGGATTTAGAACAATCAATCAGAAAAATAAATATAATCAAACACAGAATAAAAGAAGGACAGTGACTGGCTAAAGAAATGACCAATTACGCTACCCCCATATATAATGCCAAATTTAAAGACCTATCCCCTTTTTCTTTTACTATGGAGCAGATTCATACTGCTATTTGATAATTTTGGTTTGATTTTTGATATGGAGAATACATTTCAAGTATATTTACAATTCCTCATTCAAACACCATCTAAGTTTTGCCCTTCTTGGTGACC
Organism: Acanthosepion esculentum; assembly: GCA_964036315.1. Lineage (NCBI taxonomy): Eukaryota > Metazoa > Mollusca > Cephalopoda > Sepiida > Sepiidae > Acanthosepion > Acanthosepion esculentum. Next base: position 15,025,324 of record OZ038499.1, on the reverse strand, counting down.
TTGATTATATCCTTCACTGCAGTCTGCTGTCAAAATCCATGTGTTGCTCTTCCTGTCATGTAAGGTGATGCCAAATATGAAAACACTCATAGATAGGCTGGCCACATCTCTCGTCTCAGAGACAACAGGTGGATTATTAGAGTGACAGAGTGGACACCAAGGCAGTGGAAAAGTACTAGAGGGCAGCCAAAGGTAAGATGATGAGATGATCTGACCTGATACCATGGCCCCACATGGTCTGGGTATGGCCAGAGATAGGGAGTGGTGGTGGTGGTCAACCAGGGAAGAGCTCTTCCAAGCAAGAGGGAGAAGGCCCTGAATTTGGATTTAAAAAATCAAATAAAAATAATATTAATAATGAAGAGTGTATTGACCCAGGGTATTGGGATAAAAAAAAAAAACAACTATAAGATGGAATAAAACTAGCATAAAACCATAGCAATATTGATATCCAGTTGTTCTTTTTCTTTATTTCTTTAAAAAATTATAAACCATTTTAATAATGCTTTCATCTGTTTTATCACAACCTTTTTGCTGGTGGGCTCTTCAGCCTTCCTCTGGTGTATGTTGCATTCAGTAATTGTTAAGAAACTTTTGACTGGAATGTTTTTTTTTAAATAGGGCATGGGGCATCAGGAGTATGGGGCATGGAGAAGGAGGGGTCATGGGTGTACGGAAGTAGGGGGTATGGGGGGTCATTGCACATGAGGGTTATGCTTGGATATATCGGTTGTTCAAAAGATTGCTAAATTTATAACTATTAATTTTTCCCCTCATTTTTTCAAGTCTGTATATTGCATAACCTGGGAATTGAACTCCCAATTTTCAGGGAACAGGAATAATGAATCCACTGTTTGCATGAAAAATTTTAATAAGTGGAAAACTGGCTTACCGATTCTGATGATTTGATTTTCAGCTAAATTTAAATCTTTCAAATTTTTCAATGAAGACAAGTTCTGTTGGAGAATGAAACAAATTTAAGTCAGTGTAAGATAAGCATTTGGATAAAGATTCTATATCTACATAGGTGTGTGTGTTATTTCACTTGAAAGGTCACTGATGGCAAATCTTAAGTCACTTCATATTTCTTTAATTTATATTGCATTTATTTGATAGGTTTCATATCTAGAGGAAAGAAAGAAAAGGAAAGAATGAAGAAAAAGGGCTAAGCAAGAATGGGATGAAAAGAGGGAGAGAGGTGTCTTTAAAGGAAGGCAAAGAGTCAAGGAAAGTGCATTATGAAGAGGGGGAAGGGGATGGAAACTGGATGCATTGGAGGAAAAGAACAAGAGAGAGGCTGTTCAATTGAAGTACTTATATGGAAGGAAATAAGAAAGAATGAAAGTAAAAAAAAGTAAGTTTTGTTTGGCTTGCTTGTTTTGGTTTAGCAGCATATCAACACATCTATGGGTTATTTAATGCTGATATCTAAATATTTAAAGAAAGGAAGAAACAACAAAAGAAAGAAAAGGAAAAAAAACTGTTTCTCCCAAATGTCGACATGAGAGAAAAGAAAGAAAGAGAATTGTGAAATGATTCTGTCAGTCAGTTTGTCCATCACAAGTTAAGTCTGGCTTACAGCCACATCACGCTAAAACACCAGTTCTCATATGATCACCAAAGTTAGGAACATTGAGCCTGGTCAGTATCTAGATGGGTGACCACTTGGCAATATCGAGCTTGGATGTGCAGATGGTGTAACGGATAGTGGCTCAGAATTGTTAATTAGAGAGAAGCGTTCCAATTCCAGTTGGGTTCGTTATATTTACATAAACCTTGTGAAAGGGATGAATTCACCTCTTCTCCCCTTAGCTATGGGTTAATTAGTAAGACTTGTATCACTAAATCATTATTATTTAAAAACTATTCTTACAATCTAAAACTATTTTCTGCCTTTAAATAACCTGCAATGGGTTAATAAGCCGTAGAAAGCAAATCAAGCAATCAATGAAATACTGATTGGCTACACAGACATACCTTTTAAATTTATTTACATTCTCTGAAATATAAATGTATAGAAACTACAGTGACCATAAACTGAGGGATCAGTTTATATATTGATTGTAATATAGAAGTGATCCCCCACTTTATATCCACATTAAAATTTCTTATTTGTTTATCAAATCCTGATTAGATATGAATCTAGATCTACTCCCCCAGCTATGGGTTAATTAGTAAACTATTATTATCTCAAAAAAAATTCTTCCAATCTAAAAAATATTTTCTACCTTTAAATAACCTGCAATGGGTTGATAAGCCATAGAAGACAAATCAATCAATCAATAAAAAAAAAAAACATTGATATTTTTGGTTTAGTTGAACAATTGTACTAATCTTTTATAATTTTGTTAATTTAAATATGGGTTAGTAAGACTTGTATTACTAAATCATTATTATTTAAAAAAAGATTCTTACAATCTAAAAATATTTTCTGGCTTTAAATAACCTGCAAAGTGTTGATAATACATAGAAAATGAATTGACAAAAAAAGAACAAGTTGGAAGAGTGCTAGATGTTTGTACTCATGTCCAGCAAAATGAGTGGATCAATGTGACATTTTCACAATATCATATGTGACTTGAACTGGTATTTAGTGACTACAGATATTATTCTGCAATGGGCCGTATCAGTTGTGTTGCTATGTTGATCTCCATGCACATCAGGCCAACACAACAAAGTTTCACTATCTCTGTTTGTTGCTGAATTTGAAATAATCTGTCTTTTCACCAGGAGAATATTTTTTGTAGTATTAAATAACACAACACATATGGTCTGTATTGGCTACTTTTATTGTCTCCAGTTATGAAATTTTGCTGTCTACTTGTCAGTGATAGAGAGTGTGAAGTGAAAGAACTTCCGAATCCTAACATTTGCAGACCATGTTCCTCCAAGACAAAAATTCTCACTGAAGAATTTGGGAGGGAGAAACAATTTTTTATACCAGAAAATCTTGCCTCATTGCATCAAAAGGAGTATCACAGGCTTCTTTTTTTTTTCTTTTTCGTCGGATTTGTGACTGTCAACTGACCTTATCAAATATATGATATTTTAGAATTAGAATATATTTCCAACAACTTGTGAGGCTGTTACTTCTTTAGAGAGGATATTTATTTTTTCTTCACGGATTTATTAACTTATTCACTTCTATTTTTTGTTTGAGCCTCTGTGGCCTCGGTAATATTAAGAGAGACAATTTAAGCCATCTTCATTGGAAGAAGAAAGCAAAGGTCAATGAAAAAAATCATCATTATCATCATCAAATGTTGGTCAAGTATGTGAAGTACTTGTATTAGTATTTGTAAGTTAATTTTACTATGCTGCTCAAACAAAAGAACACTGGCATAATGGATATGTTACCTGACTGGCTTATAAAAAATTTATTTTACTACTTTAAAAATGTTCAACTTGAATAAATGTTTAATTGTCAAGGTTGTTGTTTTTAGTACACGCTCTTTTGAGAGAAGTGTATTTTTTTAAAGGCCAGACGCTTTATGTAAAAAATTATTAGACTTGTATATTTTTTTTTGGCTCAGCGATTAAAATCCACTAAAATTGTGAAGGATCCATTTCAAGTTTATGTAAAATTATTTTTTGATATTTTGTGGCCAATGAGAGCCCTGGTCTGATGCCCTTGTGAAAACTTGGATGGAGTTTTCTGGGAGCCACCCTTTCCAAATAAATAGAACTCAGGTCAGTGGACGAAAGATAGAAGAAGTCTTTTTGACAGCAAGGGGACAAGGCAAATCAACATCAAAGGTGCAGAAGGCATTTGACATTTAAGAAGAGAGCATGAAGAAAGCAAAAGAAAGACTAAAGAAGAATTTCAAGCGAGAATTTTCCTGTGGTTAGACAACAATGAATGAAAAGAATTCAAAGAGATTTAGCATGAACTGTGAATTTAAAAGGGACTTTTTAAAAATTACTCTATGTCCCAGAGATGTTTGTGGGGTAAATAAAAGTGAATTGTTTTCTTTTTTCATTTTCAAAATCCTTTAGTTTTTTTTTCTAAACTGAAATTGTAATTTTTTCCATTTTTCGATGGTAATCCTTTTCATCAGAAATTGTTATCCTGTTTTAAAAGGCACTCAAAGAAAATTTGGTTAAGTACCAAAAGCATAAGTACCAAAAGCTCTCAGTAATGAAGCTCACACCATTCTGGTGTGAAATTGCCTATTTTGAAAATGACATTAAAATATTGCACTCGATTACTGTTTAGAAGTTATGGACAATATAAGTTTGACTTCTTTCTCGTTGCGTAGACAGAACGACCACCATTACTGGCTTTGCTTACATATGTTTGCCTCGAGTAGTCACTTGTCTTCACTTGTCTTGATTACTGCACAATGCACAAAGTTTGAAATGAATGCGTGAAATAATGCACAAAAAAAAAGTAAAATCTGACAACTAAAGTAAAATAAAAAATATGTGCCCAAAAGGTAAAAAAAAAGGATGTTTTACTTTTTTTCAGCAATGTTTTTTTTATGTGTCTTGAAAGTTTCTTGAATTTAAAGCTTCATAAATTCCATTTTAGGTTGAGATTCTGTTTCATTAGCTATTAGCAGATTTATTAAGGACAATAAAGAAAAAATGCTATTCATTTAAAACTTCACTATTTATATTATTTGGACTATTGTCCTCATCTTTGTTGCCATATTTATCACAACATTTCGGCAGTTGTACGCGCTGACATTTTTCAGGTGGTTGGAATGTTGAACTGAACCCAGATACTGATTTAAAACTTCATTTTAAAAAATAAGCGCATTTAAAAATAACATCTGTGAAAATCATGCAGTAATCAAGACCAGTAAGATACGAAAAGCTGTAAAAAGACTGTTTGCACATTATGAGTAGAGGCAAATGTATGTAAACAAAGCCAGTAACGTGAGCGCAATGTTGTAATGTCATTTTTGAAATAGTCAATTTTACACCAGAATGGTACATTCTCATTACCGTTGGCTTTTGGTGCTTATACTGCAAACTAACTGAAAATTCTTGTGCAAATTTTGCATTTGTACCTTTTTGTACTTGTGTAATAAATGTTTTTCCTTTAAAATTTTATGCAGTGGTTGAGTCATATTTTGTTATTTTGAACCCATTATAACTTGCTGTTCCTACTAACTAGCTCTTTGTGTTTGGTACGAGAACTTAGATTTAGTAGGGAAGAAAATTTTTATAGGTTATCTCTTGATCTGATATTCAAATCAAGGCAGGATTCACTTGTTATTTTATATATTTGCTTCATTATATCAAAAGTTACAGACAAAAAATATGCAAATAGATATATTGTCTCATATAGATAATTCCCTTTTGTAAGTTTTAGACTGAAAATTTGGCAAACTTTGACATTTGTTTCTGCAAAAATGCAGAGTGTGTCAAGGGGATGAGTTTTCTCTTGATGCTGCCATTACTGTATACTCCTGTAGCAAATTTTATTGTTCTGAAAAGTTATTTTTAGAAATTCAATAAAATGCAGAAACATGAAACTAGATTTATTCATTCTATTTTTCTCAAGAATTGACAACAAAAGAATTAAGCACCATTTATTTTATAAGCTTGTTTATTTACAAGAACAATTTTATATTTACAAGTTGATAGAAATACATGGACAAACTACAATGCAATATTTATTATTTAGCATATTATAAATAACTGTGAAAACAATTTTTTTATCCATAAATTTATAAAAATATTGTCTGTAAAGAAAAAAAATTTAAATAAAAAAATGATGAATAACTGAAAAATACTGTCATTCGTGATTGCATCAAACTTTTATCACATCCAGACACTATTGTCTCAACTGTTGATTAGTTGTCCTATGGCCATTGTCTGTGATGGACATTACTCCAAGGAAGCATACAAAAATTGTAACACTGCATGAATACACTTGCAAGCTTTACCAGTGAGCCAATCAAAATACTATTGACTGGCTCAGAAACTCTTGTGATTTAAATCGAATCAAGAAACTGTTGTCAATCTCCAAGGAACGACTTCATAGAATGGATATACGAAGTACTAACATGTGCACTGGGTCATGTTTCAGTGGAAAAATAGGAAAAAAAAGTAAATAATAATGGAATTATTCGTTTAGTTTCAATTAATTTGCACAAAGGTGTATGACATCATCATCACAAATAGCGCAGGTAGTCACGCAAACAGTGAGACTTTGACTACCAACAAGTGAGACTTTGGGAGCTGACATTTAGGGGGCAGGTTTGAGTGTGTTGAACGCTAAAGGGTTAGAACAATTTGCATTGTTTAGGGATTATACAAGGTGTTCTCTAAAGTCTGGATACATAAGAAATATCATTAACTATATTTTTGTTTTTACCTCCAAAAATTAAACATGGTTTTGTCAAAAGAAAGCATTGGACGTGAAAGATGGTCATATTGAAAGATCGCAGATGAATTTAATGCAAATCATCCCAGGGGGTTTAATTTGGCTTTTCTATGTGTCCAGACTTTAGGGATACCCTGTACAATAAAAAGAAAAAAAAAAAGTAAAAAAAGCACCCTTTTGATACACTGTTACTTTTTGGGGTTTTTTTTGCAAGTATGAATGTTAAACATTGCCAAAAGTATTTTTTCATAGACTTTCATTGTTGAAATGGAAATATGTCATAAATTTTAGCGAGGCTTTTATGCCATCAGATATGATTTGAAGTCAATTTATTTGTAAATTTTCAACTGTGTTCTCTTAGTTTTCATTATTAGCTGAACAATTAATCAAACCTGAAAAGGTGCGAGAGATATGACTTACCTCGATCTTTGAGATTTTATTTTCACACAGCCAGAGCACCTGCAGGTCAATGAGGTTGTCTAAGTTGACAATTTTGGAGATGCGATTACCGTAAAGATAGAGTTTTGTCAGCATTTCACATTTTCTGAGATTCTCGATCTTCTGCAAGATTAAGAAAGAAAAAAAAAGAGAAAAATAAAAGTATGTCAAAAGAAAAGTTTTTCCCTAAACACTGAGTAAACCTGCTCAGCAATTTTTATTGTTTTAAAAATTCATTTTTAGAATTTTAATAAGACCCCATGTAATATCCTGTTGGCATTCCCACATTAAAAAAAAAACAACCAGAAGAAAAAGCTTAACTAGCAATTTTTGTAAAACTGATTTAAGATATAAAAAAAAACCCTCAAAGCACAAAAAGTAAAGTTCCATGGCCCAGTTCATTAAAGCTCTTAGCTTGTCAACATCTCCGCCTTTGGGCAGGGAGGAACCCAGACAAAGCTATGCTAAGAGGCAGAGTCTCATCTTGGGAGGTAGATAAACCCAACCGTTATTATGGGCTCTATGGAGAATTTTTCCTTGAGCCTACAGCCTCAGAATACCCCACATAAAAAAATCAGCCTTGTGCCACATCCCGCCTTGTGGGGAGAACTTGGGTAAATACTGAGTTCCATGACCCAGTTGACTAGGATCAAAATGTAATATCTGTTCCAGCATCAACAATATACAATAAACTGTCCTTTACAGGACAAAAATACTCATTGGCTACAAAACTGTTCTTCTTAGGACAATGCTCTTCACGGATTAGAAAACAGTCCTTTTCAGGACAATGTTCTTCTCACCCTCTACATGAGCATGCAGAGATATTTTTTGCCTAGTTTACTGTAACCATATTTGTGTTGATGTATTTTCTTTAATGAAAATAAAATTGGCAATATATTTTTTACTTGTCTTCGTTTTGTTTACAGTTGTCTATTGTTATTCAATATCTATTTGCAAGCCAGCATACCACCCAAACACATGAAACTGGATTTATAGTTTAATACATAAATATTATTTAACGTTTTTGTTGTCAGATCTTGAGTAAAAAAAAGTATCAGTTTTAGTGAATTTATGTGGCTAGAACAAATGGGAGAAATGCTTGCAAAATACATTTTTTTCAAAATTTATAATTACAGGTGCCCCACACAAATGTTAGATGTGATGTTCAAGCTAAAAAAAAGTTATTTTTTTTAATATGTTAGTTAATTTGTTTTCATCATATAGTAAGTCTAAAATTTCTTGGTTTTTTTTTTTTTCGAAGGTGGACCCTATAGTTACTCGTGTGTGGTTTAAAAGCTTAAAATAAAGAAAATAGAAGCTCTTCTCCCTTGTCCTTCATTACTCTCAAATCTCCTTCTTCCTCTGTTGCATCCTTTCTTGTACAAAGCAAACAAAATCCCTGATTCCCATTTTCGGTCAAGTTTTATAGTTTTCCTTCCTTGCCATAATTTATCTTTTTCTCCTGGTTAGCCATAATATCTTTCTATAATCACCTGTCGCCATTTCTTCTTTTCCTTCACCACGAGGTAAGTGATATTTCATTTTCTCTTCTTTGTTCGTTCAAACTGCATTGAGTTTATTTAAATTTTCTTCTTCTCATGTTAAGAGACAATTTTATAAACTTATGAATAAAAAGATTTGTTTACATATTTATTTCTTTATAATATAAAAAATAATAAATATTTTGCCTTGTATATATATATATATATATTTTTCATAGATTTGTAAATAAAAATGATTCTTGTAAATAAACAACCTAATAGTGTTTAATTCTTTTGTTGTCAATTGCTGAAAAAGAAAAAAAGAGGATGCATAAAGTTTCATGTGTTTCGATTTTATTAAACTTCTAAAAATAGCTTTTTTGTAACAGAAAATCACGTCAGCCTGCTGTAAGCACCAAGAGTTGCCTCCCCTTCCACCATGGGCTGTTGAGAGAAGACCTTCTACTTAGAGTAGGTGGCGCTGACTATTTGCATATGAACGATACTGGGCAGGTATTAGCCAATAGTCAGCGTGGGTCTGGGACTGGGAGAGCTATATAACACCAGTGTTTATCTCAGTCAAGAGAAAAACTCTCAATGTGTGGACATGTGAAAACCAGACAAGATGAACATATTTTTGAAACAGCAAAAATTGTAGCGGGTATATAGCGTAATGGTGGTGTCAAGAAAAACCATCCTGGTGAAACACCATTTTTATTCTGGTATGTATGTTAATCATTGCCAAAAATGTAAACAAACCAAACAGGTGTAGCAACTGATTTTCCAGCAAATGATGGTCTGGTACCTCTTTTAATCTGGACATAATTATGAGTATGCATTTGAATTCCATGCAAGTATCAGACTAATTCACAGAGATGTAACAGGTGCTAGGACTGGTGTGTACTACACCTGAAGTCCCCAGAATTATAGCACTGATTGGGAGCACTGGGTAGTGCTTTATGACTCTTGCTTTCTTATCAATATTTGTTTTTTCTACCTAAATTTATATGTGTTACAAATGAAACTAAGCACAGCTGACTATTAAAGGCTAAAAATTGTTGTGGATTTTGACGACAGTCTGGGATATTTTTTTTTAGTCAAATCCATCAATTTGTTTTGCTCATACTGAGACTCACAAATACACTACATAAAATTAACGACTTTTTTTATCCATAATGTGTTAAATTATTTAACTTTTTAACAAGAAAAATTACAAGTTGATGTTAAAAATTGTCGCAAAACATTTCTGATTTTTTAAAGTTGGAATGATCTATTATGACATGTCTCTAATTTGTATTTAGACACATTGTATTTATTTTCAGTTTTTCTAGTTGAATTGTTCACCTATATTGCATATGATCCATTATTCTACATAATTAGGTTACAATAAAATTTGTATTTTATATGAACACTAGCTTATGAAAATCGAGATGTAGTAGAATGAGGGGGGGGGGGCTGTATTATAGATTCAGGGTGCGGGGGGCAGAAGACCTTTGCACTGGCACTGAGCTTTTGGAACTGATGCGAGTGAAATCTCAGACCTTAAGAAAGATGTTCTTGTGTTATACAGAATGAGTGTTTCACTCTGTTGATGTTAAATATTGCTGCGAAACATTGTTGATTGATTTAAGATGGAATGATCTATTATGACATGTCTCTAATTTGTATTTAGATATATTGTATTTATTTTCAGTTTTTCTAGTTGAACTGTTCCCCTATATTTCATCCATTATTGTACATAATTGGGTTATAATGAAATTTGTATTTTATATGAATACTGCTTTATGAGATATAGTAGAGTGGGCCCCCAGTATCATAGATTTTTGAAAGAGTGTATCGTATATTGGGGGCATGTCTTAAATTGGTGAGGAACAAGACCCTTGCACTGGCCCTGACAAGTGCAATGTGTGTGGTGCACAATTACTTAATTGTTTAGTCGATGATGCTGTAGAGACACAAAAGACACCTTTTTAGAGGGTCAAAGAGTGCATTATTGAATCGTTATTGCACAGATGCCAGAAAATCAGTGGTGTACCTGTATTTGTTATTTAAATGTCTTTAGGTCAATATAAAAAAATCTAAGGAAAAATAGGTACCATGGCAACTCTGCAATATAAAAATTTAAACTGTTAATAAAATTTGAAATTTATTTGTGGACAAATCAATGAGATTTGTATGTTGGAAATCTGCTAAAATGAAATTTGAATATCATGATTGAAAGAAGTGAAATACAGGGTGATTCACAATTGTTGAAACGAAGCAGCGGGTTCTCAGGTGGGGAGTCCACGAGGAGGAACAGTGGTTCAAGCAGGATGGTGCTCCTCCTTACACTGCTAATGTTACCATGGCATGGCTCTGTGGGGAGTGTCACTGAAGTGGAATGGCCACCTCAATCAACTGACCTGAACACCCAAGATTTCTTCCTCTGGGGGTTCCTCAAGCACAACATCTTCAGTGCAACCCTTGCACCATTCAAGGCAGCCATCACTGAGAAGATTCAAGCAATCACCCACAGGAGGAATGTGCATGCGTTATCAACAACTTTGCATTCAACCGTGCCTTCAACTGAATGGCGGATATCAGGAGCATGTAATCTAGGGCTCCTTTTGACATTTTTGGTTTGTGTTTGAGACTAAATGGTTGCAGATCCTAAAATGTAATCCTTTTACCTTTCAATAGATGTAATTTCCATTACTTTATCATCTGTGGTTCTTGATTTAGGCCCAACCATTTTGTTTCAAAAACTGTGAAACACTGTGTACATAAAGCCTTACCAATTGATACCTTAAATTAAATGGCAGGTTGCCTCTCTTAAAAAAAAAAAGAAAAGAAAAAAAAAGAAAAGAAAAAAGGCACCTACAGAAAAATTACAAGCTGTATTCAAGAGAGAGAGAGAGAGAGAGTTAAATCTCCATAGAAACTAACTGCATTTAAATTTGCAGCAGGTGGTTTGGCAACCCTGCTGGTTAGTGAGGGTTCAATCTAGAACCTGTATTTAAGCTCTGCCAATTTTGCCTTGTCAGTTCTTTTGTATTAAATGCGTCGCATCTTAGCCTTTTGACTGGGATGAAAGTGTAGTTGTCTTGTGACCTGTTAATTGTAACTTTTATCTCCCTGTGACACTAAGCTGTCGGCCCGTGGTCAACTCCCAGTCGCAGTGCGAAGCTGTAATATTTCTTCCACCGGCGTTTTGGGGTTGACTCTTAGTTGCTGCCACCAGCCTGTGTTCCAGTCAATCGGTGGTCGTCGCTACTCGGCGGAATCCCTTTGTCAGGATGCCAATATGTGACACTGGCCTGTCTAGGGTCGAATTCTGGTTGTTGATGTTAACGGCTTCACACCAACTGTACCAATTCGATACCAGCTCTGTCGTTCCCAGCTCACTTGCAACGTCTGGTTACTGGAGTAACTGCTTCGATTTCAAATCTAACCTACCCACGTTGTGACTTTGATCTTAGGTAGACGAGATCAATCAGGCATCAGGCCGTAGTGTAAGCTGAGTCCAGACTGAAGGTGGTATCGCACAAGCGTAAAGAAAAAGAAGTAAATAAAAGAAAAACCCAAGAGGTCCAAGTATGTTAAGAAATAACAAATTAACTTTATCCATTTGCTATATACAGGAGTGTGTTTTTCTCCCAGCCTGTTTTCTACTAAATGTGACATTTCTATGTTTCAAGCAAGTTGGTATATTAAGTCAGCTGATTTAGTTCTTAAGTGCTGGCTTGGCTTGCTATTGGTAGGATAGGCGAAGTTGGAGGTCGTGAAATCTCTCGGTCAGCTTCTGCGAGGCAACACTCTGGTCTGACTCTAACTGGAACTCTCTGGAACTCTGAACGGGAACTGACTGCAACTCAACTGAACGACTTGAGGACGTTTGTTTATATGGGTACCGACCAAAACCCGGTGTGGGGCCAGACGTGGCCTGGGGTTCTCGGTAAATCTCGATTCCCAACAAGAAATCTCTCTGTTATCAGGCCAGGAAAATTGATTACTTCCCATTTTTAGAAAATTAATCACTTTCCATTTTGAGATTGGGGGGTGGGTGTTTCCCTTGCCTGTGAGGGGAGATCGAAGGAGAGCTATCCTCCTAAGCTCTTCCTCTCTCACATTGATATCTCATACCAATCCCTTCAGTGGGTGTTAATAACTTCTCTGTCCTTCTCATCAATTCACCTCCACCTATCACCATTGCTACCACTCGACCAATGGCATCCCGGCCGTGCGGGTGTGGCTAGGCTGGCCTCCTTAAAATTATAATCTAGAATTTTTGTTTACAAAATTCTCCTTTTTCCCATCGGCCAAAATTTTTAGGAATTCCATATTGCCAATTAAATTTCTATATCTTTTGGCCACCCAGAATTCACTTAGACAGCACTCTTTACCGACACCATCAATCACTGTCAAAGTTTGCCATCTGGTCCCTTCATGAAGTTAGCTTCATAATGGAGCCCTTGGCTTGTTGAGAGATTAAATTCTTTATCTCACCAAATCTCAATTCTCCACTCTTATTTTCTGTCTCATGCCAAAATTTTATAATCGCCATATTGCTATTCAATGTCTCAGCGACTGAAGCGACACATTGGTAAAGTAAATAATAACAATCCTCTCCACCTATGTCAAGACAAATGCCAAAATTTTATAATCACCACATACCTTTTCCTTGCTGGCACTCAGGAAAAACAAAAAAGATATCTTGGAAGATAATTAATATTGATTCTCCCTAGCCTATACCGGCAACCGTCTTGGGCTGAAATTTTTACGACTGCTATGTGGTCTGGCCGATATCTTAATATTTGCTTTTCTTCCTATCTCGCTCGGCAAGACATTAATCAACTTGACAAAATCCCACATATGGCTTTTTCTACAGGTTTACTGTCTTTTGTCAAAGGTAACTTTTTCGTAAAGAAAATAAAATCTTTTTTTTAACATTGATCAGTCTATCTTTCGGGATAGTTTTTTTCTGCCTTAAGCATTTCCTGTTTTAATTTCTATGGTTAATTAGTTAGCCAATTACCATAGTGTTGTGGATTCCGCGAATGGAAACCTGCACAAATAAATAAACAACACCAGTAATTGAGATAGAAAAATAAGTGTATTAAAGGTAAGAATACAGACTTGAAGTGAAGATTAGTAGTCCAGGAATGCGGGTTAGTAGAAAGTATATGTACAAGTGTCTGTAAGTGAAGCCGTAATTATCTCTCTCGCTGGACTCTCGTATAACTCTCTGTGGACACCCTGTGTACTGTCTCTGTATCTCTCACCCTGACTCAACGTATCTCAACCCGCAGGTATTCTCTCTGTCAGTATAAGTATACTTTGGACGAGTCCATCTTGTGTAAAAAGGGTCTGCCCCACAACACATAGCTAAATAGTGTCACATCCCTTAGTAGCCTTTGTCCTTTAGAGGACATTCTGATGATCCCAGTTCTCCCACCACCGATGTCTTTTCAAAAAGAGAACTCTCGCCTTCATGCATGACACCTTTCCTCAGTCCTACTTTTTAAACCGTTTTTATCTTGAGCAACTTTCGTAAGAATTATTTATTTCCTCCTCTGCAAGAAGAGAAATTATTTATCCAGTGAAATTTTCCTTTTTGTACTATTTTATAAATATTTTTCCTAACATATGGACATTTAAATTTGCCTCACTCATTGATTCTCAATGTACTTCCTACCTTTACCTTCTTAGTATTATTTTGACCTTTGAACTACCCTTTTTTCTAAAAATTGTCTGATGCTCTGTGTTTTCATCTATCACCCTCAGCTTTTTTGTTATGCCTAAGCCCAGCCAGCACATATTTCTTCCTATTTTCTGTTCATATTCTTTGTGAAACTGTTTTTTTTTTCCTTTTCAGTTTTACCTTTTTTGGTGAATAAAATACCTGTGGATGAAAGTCAACATTGCTTCGGGAGTCTTATTTGACTAAAAGTGTTTTATCTGATCGCCAGAGACATGCACAAAAATGGACGCGCATTCAGACAGTTACAGTTGTATCTATTCTCTCCTAAATTTTTTAATCGGTACATGATATCGTTAGCATCATTCTGTAGAACCACATCTCCGTCGCCTCAAGTCTCTTCTTCATCTTTGAGGAAATTGTCCAACATTTGCTGCTGTAAAGGAGGACCGATGTCGTGTAACAGCTCCGTATTCTTTTCTTTGTTAGCAAAGGAATCCTCCTGTCTTGCAATACTCTTCTGTGTCTGCTTGATTCTAGTGTTCCCAACCTGCCAATTGCATTTCGGTCTCATCCTTTTACTGATGACCATGCATTCTGTCTTCTTGTACTTTATGCTTGGTCCCTGTTTCACACTCTACATCGCTAACCTTCTGTAAAGGGTCTATGAGAAGGGGGGTTCAGCTACTACTTTGTTCTGGGGCCCAAGAACTAAGGACTCCACAGTAACCATGCAACCCCATCCCCCGCCTTGAGAGCGAACACTCTCTACTATCCCAAGCCCAACATACACTTACATTCATATACTCAAACATCGCTATACTTCTCACACCACACTTACTTTTTATTAGTATTTATTATTAACTATTGTAGGCCGATTTGTATAAACATCTGATAACACCAAAAGTATCTACCTACAGCCCCAGCTAGATACATAGATGTGTCAATTAGCGTAATAATGTGACTGACGCACACCAGAATTTTTGCATCATCATGTTCCAGTATGTATCAATATTTTGTTTCGCAAAGGCTTTATGTATTGTAATTGTTAGAGAGTTCAAGATCTTATTAGGAATGTTTAAAAAGCATTTTCTCTATGACTAAACCTAAAAGGTGATTGGTGAATGTGTTGTGGGCCTGTGTATGTGTTGTGGGATGAACACGTGTGTCTCCTGAAATGGCCCACAACAAATATGGCGGACTTGGAGAACAAGAACCAATACATATATACAGACAAATAATAATGTATTAACAGACAAAAAGGGTTACAAATGACAAAGACAATAATGTGTGTGTACAAATTAAGTTTGTGTTTGAAAGTATGTATGAGTGAATGTTTGTATGTGCGTGTAATGTTCATGTGTATCCCACAAGACGGAACGCTTTCATTTACAAGAACTTTACATTGTTGTAGTGTTTGCTAAAGAGTGAAAAGAGAAAGAGAACAAGACAATGTCTCGCCGAGTATATATAGTATATGGAGAGTGTCCCAAGTAATGGTTTCAAAATTTAGCAGGAGGTTAACTCCGACAGATGCAATCGTAAATACTGATTTATGTTGCTGCATTAATTAAATGTGTTTGTTACATTATGCTATATCTGATCATGGAAATGAAGCATTTATAAGAGTTTTCATGTAAATTTACTGAATATCAAATCCTCAATTTTGAGATAAATCTTCGCCTACTTTGGGGCTTCAAAGGGGTCTTGTACTGTCTTTCAAAATTTCTCTTGGAGGCTCTGGTTAAAAATGGGTTTGAGCAAATGAAACCTGTAGGTCTTAGTGGGGAACATCCTACTTTGAACCTTGTGGATTGCTGCTACAGAATCGCAAAACAAAGAACTGTAACAAATAACAGAAACCATATCACTTGAGGACTTTTAAGGGCAATTCTACGTTACTTGAAACAAAAGGTTAGGAAGGAAAGAATCCCCCCACCAAAAAAAATAATAGAAAAAGTGATAACAGTTATAGGTCTTGTGAAACCCATCTTGCTGAAAAATTGTTTTAAGAGCAAAATTTTATAAATTTCCACCAAAATTAGAACTTGTTTCTCAGTCAATGAATGCCAAATGTTTCCTAATAAGGAAACAGTTGATATTACTATTGCCATAACAGATTATTATTATTATTTCAAGAATTTTGTGACTTACAGTAATTTTGCATTCGCAAAGCCATAATTCCTCAAGCAAAATCAATGTCTCCAATCCTTGGATACGGGTTATGCTTTGATGCATAACCACAAGTTTCCTCAAGTTTGGGAAATGTTGAAGGCTTGAGATTGTTGAAAAACCTGTGAAAAACATTTCCAATTCCAGAACATTTTCTCCTTCTTCTTCCAACCTATTGCAGGCAACGCCATTGAATCCACACTGCAAAAAGAAAAAAAGAGAAATATATATATATATATATGTATGTATGTATGTATGTTTCATTGAATAATAAAAACATATTGTGTCTACTTATTTTTATACTGATCCTTTCCAGTTGTCTAATCACTTAATTCTAAAATAATTATAAGAGAGCATGTTCACATGTGTTTTTAAAAATCACCATGACAACGATCAGAGTTACATTAAGTTTATCTTCATAATTCATCCCTGAGAATGATCTTGGAAGAGATTGAAAGTACTTAGGTTAATGACAATTTGGTGAATGTCAACTTAACATCAAGACGTTGATTAGAGAACTAGAATGGATTATTATAAAAAAAAGGAGACACAATATATTGTGGTCGCAAAAATTGTCTCTCAGCTATGACTGGGTTCTGCTGCTTGTGTGACATGATGCAGAGACCTGTTGCCAACCATATGGCCCTGACTCTCTTGGCCCAGGGCACTTGACGTAGGCCTCCGTGTTGAGGCTGAGGCATTGTGGGAAGATGAATAGGTGGCATTATGTCGCCATCACTAGTGATCACTCCAAACACCTTCATAATCACCATTAGACGCATCCAACTCTTTTTGAATCCTCTGCACTGCCCTCAGATTGACACCCAAACACTCAGAAATGTTTGTATTGGAGCTTCTGGCATGAATGCCAAGCAGTAAAGAATGGCGTCGCCAAATTTCTGGTGGAATGAATTGCATCATGGTGCTCTTTTTCTCACAGACAGTGCCCAACTGACCCTACTATACTGTGCAGTCAACAAAATCAAAAACAACGCATATGCACAAAATTAAAAATATAAAATGGTGATACTTTACTCATCACACCCTGTATATATATATATATATATATATATAAATATAAAAGTGGACACTCCAAAATTCGCTTGATGAGGAAATGGAACTAATGCCTTTAATTTAATAACAAAATTAAATTTGAAGCTTTTAGCTTCCATTTTTGAAACATGGTTATCACTGTGTAGCAAAAAAAAACATTTTAAATCAATTAATTTATAATATTAATGCTCTGTAAATTTACATTGAGAACTATTGTGTAAAAATAAAAATATCTATAAGAACACTGGATTTTATATCTTACTGTTCTTTCTTTTTATTTATACATACATACACACATATATATATATATATATAATTATGTTTTACCAGAAAAGATAGAAAATAAATGTAGGACATTGTAAGCTAAGATTTTTTTAATTTCTCTTTTGCCTCATTTGATCCATAACTTTTGCTATAGATCTAATTGCTTTCTTTTTAGCTAATCTGAATATACTGATGCGCTTGCTAAAGCTTTGTAGAAGGACAGACTGATGAAACCTTAAACTCCTACATTGTTGGGTTTACAATTTGCTTGCCACGGTTTCACTAATTGTTGATATTTATTTTGTGTGGTTGCATGATGGACTCCTACCAAGCCACACTAAGTTTATAAAGAATTATTTGCTTTGTTTTATTTGAATATAAGATCAAATTTAAGTGTGGTATTTTTTGGTAAAATGATGTATCTATGATCTTTAGTTATTTATCCAGATCCATTTTAGAAAATGGGATTGGCATTCTAATTTAATTTCTTCCTAGAATATGCTTGGTGTCTGTACAAGTGCAGATGTGAAGCAATGGGCACTGATCATTTAAGCACTCCATACTGCAACCTAAACAAACCTCCTTATAGAAACCAGTGCTTCAGTTTTCCCTTCAGAGGCCAGTGTACTGATGTTGAGGGAAGCTATGCTGATGACATAGGCATTCACAGTTGGCACAAGAATGATCTTGAACAAAAAAAAATAAAAATCCTCTATGTCTGTTGTTAACAGGGGTAAAAGATGGTTTGTTAATTTTAATATTTCCAAAACTAAACTGCTCTTCATTAATCATTTGAAAAGACTCCTCTCTGCCTTCCATCAGAATGGCTGATGCTAACCTTCAGGAAAGGGATTCTCTGTGTTTTCTCGGGCTTACATCTCAGCTGGCATGAAGTGGAAAGACTATAGTGAATACATTGCTAGGTCAGCTGCTAAGAAAGTTTATTCACTGAGTCATGCCAGATAATTTTTCTTTGTTGAATCTATCTTACACATATACAAGTCTACTATTTGTCCATGCTTAGAATATTGCTGCCACATATGGTCTGGTGCTCCTGCCATATATCTAGAGATACTTGATAAAATCCAAAGAAGAATAAGCAATATTATTGGTCATGATCTGGTGGCTTACCTCCAGTCACCTTCCCACTGCCATAAGGTTGCCTCTCTGTATCTTTTCTATAAATACTTTCTGGTAATTGCTCGGATGAGATCTTGTGTTAAATTGTTGTTTTATTCCCCTCTCCCAACAGACAATGAATTGTACATATGGGGACTAGTTAGGATTTTCATACAGACAATAAGGCTAGCTAAGTTTAAAGTTAAGGCAGATGAAAACCGTCCTTTTCCCCCATTCCCCATTTTGGCCTTGTGTCACATTTTGTAAATATTTACAAATAAATATCACTCTTCACTGTGGTACCTCAAGATCTCATCAATTTACAGTTCAGCTGGCTAGATGTAGCTGTAAGTTCTATGCTAACAAATTTCTTTTCTCCCACTTCTCACTTGTGGAACTCCCTTCAGGCTCCATGCTTTCCAGCCAACTTTAATCTGCAAAAATTTAAATGCAGTTTCAATTGCTATCCACTGTTCTCCTAATTACTCTTTTCTTTTCCTGCTCATTATTAATGTTTCCATTCCTAATTCTTTTACACCCAGTAACCCCTTGTGTCTTAGTGGCTTTACTGCCTTGCATGGGGCGAAACCAATTTAAAATTACAAAACAAAAAGTGTTCCAAGAAGATAAAACTTTCAAAAAAAAAAAAGAAAAAAAAAAAAGAAAAAGAAAAAAAAAAGAAGGACGATGATCTAGAATTAAAATGAAAGCAGTGATGACACCTATTCTGAATCAATAATAAAAACTCAGAATGTGGAACTAGTAAACACTGCAAATAGATTGGCATATGAATCAGTTATAAAAAAATTAGTATTGGCAAAAAAGGAAATTGAACATGGGTTGTGCCAGGGGCAGTTTTTACCCAACACTATAAATTGCTACAAAACGAAAACATTAAAAACTCAAGTCATGTTGTTAAATAGCCTCGTCCGATTGAGACTTTTATATGTATGTCATGTATGGCACCAAACTTGTTAAAAAAAATCTAAATTGTCAGCTGTTTACAACCACTTTTTCAAATGAGTAAAAATGGCTTCAAGGAAATAAAGCCTGTAGGCCTTAGAGAGAAGCATCCTTCATTGGATTTCATGTACAAATTCAGAATCACAAACAAGGAACTATATAAAATAACAGAAACCAAATCACTTTAAGACTTGCAACAGCAGTAACCACTAAAATGGATGGTACATATAATTAGATGAGAAAATAATGATATAATAAAAATGTTGAAAAATTGGGCAGGAAGACCCCATCAGTAATAGAAACAGCAATAACAGTTAATGGTTTTGAGAAACCTATTTTTCTGAAAAACTGATTTAAGAAAAAGATTTTATGAATTTCAACTGCTAGTAACACTAGCTGTTTGGTCAATAAATGTTGGATATTTCTGTACAAGGAAATAATCTAATCTGACCAACACAATTGAGTAATCATAAACCTATAGATTTTCTTTATGCCTCTTTATTCCTTGGGAAAGATAGGGCCACAACAAAACCTCTCCAACAGACGTGGTTCCAGGCAATCCTCTTCAGCTTGGCCAATGTCGTGCTGGTTGCCTTCACCTCTGTGTCAACACTTCTGTGCCAAGTCTGTTTTGGTCAACCTGCTTTTCACTTCCCTTGTCGATTCCAGTCAAGGGCTTGCCTGGTGATGCTAGAAGCAGGCTTGTGGGGTGTGTAGCCGATCCATCCCCATTTCTGTTTCTTGATGTCAATCTTAATTGGGGCTTGTCTGG
The DNA here is from genome assembly GCA_964036315.1 of Acanthosepion esculentum. Classification (NCBI taxonomy): domain Eukaryota; kingdom Metazoa; phylum Mollusca; class Cephalopoda; order Sepiida; family Sepiidae; genus Acanthosepion; species Acanthosepion esculentum. The sequence goes on along the minus strand of OZ038499.1, from coordinate 15,005,048 downwards.
TCCTGTCCCACAGTTGGTTGTTGGAGAAGACTTCCAGCCATCTGATATTGAGGATGTTCCTGAGACATCATTTGGTAAATGTCTGAAGTTTATGGGTGTTGGTCTTGGTTACCTGTCAGGTTTCTGAGCCATAAAGTAGGACCTACTTGATATTGGTGTTGAAGATCCGGATCTTGTTGTAAAGTGAGAGCAGATTAGCTGCAGAGTGTTGAAAGTGCTGGGCTTTGTTGATTCAGAACTTGATGTCTTCATCTGTCCCCACATCTTTACTGACAATGTTTCCCAGGTCAACAAACTTATTGACTTCCTTGACAGCATCTTGATGTAGTTGCACTCGGTCTTGCTGTGACAAAGTGGAAAAAGTTTTCGAGTGACACATTTCTTCCCTGAGGACTTCATCTCAGACTTATTTACGTTGATGCAACTACACATGTGCATCAATAATAGATGCTGGGAATTTTAAATTTTGAAATTATTTTTGAAAAAAATTTTTTTAATAATGTGTTTTGGGTCATGATTTTTTAATCAATGTGTCATACATCTTTCCTCGAAAAACTATTTTTGATATATAAAAATTTCTATATCGTTGTCACATAAACGTATAGTATAGCATTCCTTTATTTTAAATGTTTCAACTGTCAAGTTCCTTTCATTCAAGGCATATTGCAACAGAATGGATTGCAAATAGACACCTCGCCATTGCACAAAGGTTAAACAACATGTTGCACAGATTGCACTCCAGGATAAGACTGCCAACATATGTTCGGAGTGATTGTCATAAAAATGACATAAATTACAATGAAAAAAACATTTATTTAACATAACAAATATTTATTTTCTTCTTCTTTGTCAAGGCACTGAATCCAACAATTTTCCAATAATTATATACATCAAACATTAAATACTTAACATTTCAGACTTCTAAATTAACAGTCACTCACACATACAGACAAATTCTTTTTCTCTGCCGTGCGCCAATAGCTCAGTGGTAGAGTCTCTGACAGATGCCAAATTGGTTGAGTTTTGACCCCGGCTTGAAGCAATTGGATATCTAGCCACACTGATGAGCTGTCATACAGTGAAATAGGCTTATATGTGGATGAGTATATATATATATATATATCTATATATATATATATATATGAAGAAATATAGTTTTAAGGTGTGCTATATTTATGGGATAAAGTACTCAATATCAGATATAGAGTGTATGTAAATATAAAAGTGAACATTGAAGTCAACACTCAGAGGTGACAGGTTGTTTCATGCTAGACACAATCATCAGGATGGCCTGACGATTGCGTCTAGCATGAAACAGCCTGTCGCCTCTGAGTGTTGACTTCAATGTTCACTTTTATATATATATATATATATATATATATATATATATATATATATGTATATATATATAAATTGTTATACATTATTTATATAGACACAAATATTTAAGTAAATGCCCTGTTTATAATAAAAAGTATTAACAACATTTACTGGCCTGAATGTCTGAGAAATTTCATGTAAAATATGCGTCCTCTGACAGGAATTGAATCCATATCCTACATGGAACCGTCATATAGCCTGACATACTATACCAGTTTAAAAGCAGTAAACGGCCCTGCTAACCAGACGCTTCCTTCATAGTTAAACTGGTATATGACATATTATTTTGAGTCATAATGTTATTTTGCTTTTATTTACTTTCTTCGTCTTTTTACTACTGGTTCAGATCAGAATAGTCAATTTCTTCCTCTTATTTTTTATCTTTCAAGTTTAACTTTTTCTTCATCTTTTTTTACAGAAACACTCTTAAGAACATTCCTGGAATTCACACTTCCAGTTAGGAAAGTTCCTTGAAACTTTCCTACACAAAAATGTTCCCCATAGGATAAAAATTTCTATATTGCTTTATTTCATTTTTGTGCTTGTCTATTTTCTCAAGTAATCCAACATTTTTACTTCTTGTTTGTCAACACGCAACACCCAACTTAATAACAACTGCAGCTATACTTCATTTCTGTTCTAATCTGATTACATTCTTTTACACAAGAAAACTGTTGTGGGAATGCTAGAATGGTTGTGTAAATATTTAGCCACCATTATGTTGCGGGAATCAATACTTTGTATGGTAAATATTTACGGGCTCCTGGAACATTTATCCTGCAAATAATATTTGCGGATTCAATGTTAGTCTAATTAAAAAATAAGAAACAATATATAAAACAAACGTCAACTAATTCCATGTATTGGACAAAAAGGAATTACAATTACAATAAAAAAAGAAAACCTTTAAAGATTGGTTATATAGAAAAACTAGTAAGCTAGCTATAAGAGAATGTGCATTTTTGTGTGTTTAAGACTTGTGCCAGTGATAGAGTTCAAAATTCAACAGAGAGGAAAAAAACGCATGCAAGTTTAGTGGCCACATCCCAGCTGTATATGGATTACATCTTAATTTTTGGTTTGGTTTGTTTTACAGCATATCAACCTCAATGGATTATTTAATGCCAACAAGATTTTTATTGTTGGTAATATTTTTTTTTCAAAAATATATTGTTGGTAATATTTTTTTTTTCAAAAATATATTGTTGGTAATATTTTTTTTTTCAAAAATATATTGTTGGTAATATTTTTTTTTCAAAAATATATTGCTGGTAATATTTTTTTTTCAAAAATATATTGCTGGTAATATTTTTTTTTTCAAAAATATATTGTTGGTAATATTTTTTTTTCAGAAATATATTGCTGGTAATATTTTTTTTTTCAAAAATATATTGTTGGTAATATTTTTTTTTCAGAAATATATTGCTGGTAATATTTTTTTTCAAAAATATATTGCTGGTAATATTTTTTTTTCAGAAATATATTGCTGGTAACATTTTTTTTTCAAAAATATATTGTTGGTAATATTTTTTCAAAAAAAGTATTGCTGGTAATAATGTATTTCTGATAATAATTTTTTACAAAAGTGTATTGCTGGTATTAAAACCTATTTTTACAGTTTGGGGGTTAAGTATTTGCCCATAACTGCGACCCTAACAGGTGCTACCACTCCAGGTCAGAGTGGACCCGGGACCACCAGCAATTAAGGGGTCATTCCATGCTCCTCAAAACCTCCTGGTCAGAGGCTTTGCTGTCGGATGTAATTTATCGTCTTACCCAGGACATGGATGTAGTTTATCGTCATACCCAGGAGAGGGATTACATGTTAATGCCAGAGTTGAATAGCTGTAAAAGTGATGAAGAAGCTATGGAGATAAATGCAAGCTTTTATATAGGCTTAAGGATGAAATAAAAAGAAAAATAGCCACCAGCGAGTAAATTCGAGCTCTCCCAACTGGTAATCCAACCTCTAGTCGTTCTGTCTCAAAATCGCACAAACAGACTTTTCCAGCCGCCAACCGGGAACGTCACTCCAAGCTTCTCTCGAACTGGGAAAAACTAGGTGCTTTTATATTTGTCCATATACCCATAATCCCTTGCGTCTTCATGCGATCCCATAGTTCATTCCGTCTCTGTCCCATAATGCATTGCATATTCATTGCATAAAAAGGCGATGCAAGTCTCCCCTTATTCTTTTACGTTATCTGGCCGAGGACGGATTACAGCAGAGCGGTAAGTGCTTTCTTTTTTTTTTCTCCTTCATTTCAACTGCAGTAGCCCTACATGCTAAGCAAGTACGGGCTCTTTTTTGGCGGGGAAAAGGCAAGTCGGAACCAGTTGTGCTCGTCCCAGGTTCTGCCTCATCATGTCTGCCACAGTTGAATAGCTGTAAAAGTGATGAAGAAGCTATGGAGATAAATGCAAGCTTTTATATAGGCTTAAAGAGTGCCCCCTAGCAACAGTTTTTTTGGCAAAGTCAAGTGGAGTAAACCACAAACTAAACTTTGAATAAAAATCAGAACATCTCCTAGTTTGAAGCTTGGAAATTATGGTGAGCCTATTTGTAAAGTTTTAATGATTTTAAATATATAAATCATATGAGACACAAGAAAATAAAAAGGGACAAGTGTGATTAAAATATTTCTGCAAAAGAACAATAAGAGATACTTACCAAATCTTGAAGTTGTTCATCTTCAAAAATATCTTCAGAGTGTTTTTTTTCTAATGAATCCATTTAATTGTGCACAAATCTTTCAGATTTCATGATAGACACAAAAACTGCAGCATTTTGGCTTAAAAAGAAAAAAAGCATTTTCATATGGATTGATTTCTTATTGACAGATTCCCAGGCACATGCCGGGAAGTTTAAAAAAGATTAAGCCAAAGCCCCAGGAGGGCCTTCCCCCTAGGGAGTATATCTCCTTTGGAAGGGGGCTGAATTCATTGTCTGCTGCCTGAAACCTCCCAAAAGAGGAAGTGCCAAGGGGGATTGGACAATTTTTCCACAGTATTGCTGTTATACCCACTTTAAACCTTGACCTTGTGTCACATTTGGTAGTGTGATGTGGGCATGTTGAAAAATACTCTTATTGACAGAATTCATTAACTCTGACTTTTCTTTTCTTTTTTTTTTAATAAGTGATGATTCTGTACAAGGCTCAAAAGACACTCAAGGTAGAGAATTACTGAGTGAAGTTGTTGTATGAACATAAGAGGAGGAAGTATGTGCAGATTATGAAGGTAAGTAAGATAGATAATGGTTGACCTCAGACTTAATTAAGGGGGGGTAACATTCTAGTGATCAAGGAAGCATCCCTTCAGAGTAGCAAAGTAGCAGAGTTCTTAGGAAGAAACTGTCTGAGTGAAACTTCCTTCTTACAAATGGAATACAAAGAGGAATCATGTTGATTCAACTGTGTACATGGCAGGGCAGGGTTTTAGCTGTAAAAGGCATGAACTGATGAAATTAATGCATGTAGTTCATCTGAACATTTGCCATAGAAATAGCAATAGACTGGAGTGTTTAAAATACCATACTTACTTGAATTTTATGATCAGTTATTTATGCAAAAAATAGAGGGTCACGCTGTACACAGCTAATTTTCTTGGAGAGGTTAAAAATCATGCATTTCGGTGACCAGTTGCACTAAACACAGGTAAAGTTTTAAATTCATGCATTTCAAGTAAAGTTTTAAATTCATGCATTTCAGGTAAAGTTTTAAATTCATGCATTTCAGGTAAAGTTTTAAATTCATGCATTTCAGGTAAAGTTTTAAATTCATGCATTTCAGGTAAAGTTTTAAATTCATGCATTTCAGGTAAAGTTTTAAATTCATGCATTTCAGGTAAAGTTTTAAATTCATGCATTTCAGGTAAGTTTTAAATTCATGCATTTCGGGTAAAGTTTTAAATTCATGCATTTCAGGTAAGTTTTAAATTCATGCATCTCAGGTAAAGTTTTAAATTCATGCATTTCAGGTAAAGTTTTAAATTCATGCATCTCAGGTAAGTTTTAAATTCATGCATCTCAGGTAAGTTTTAAATTCATGCATCTCAGGTAAAGTTTTAAATTCATGCATTTCAGGTAAAGTTTAAATTCATGCATCTCAGGTAAGTTTTAAATTCATGCATCTCAGGTAAGTTTTAAATTCATGCATTTCAGGTAAAGTTTTAAATTCATCCATTTCAGGTAAAGTTTTAAATTCATCCATTTCAGGCAAAGTTTTAAATTCATGCATTTCAGGCAAAGTTTTAAATTCATGCATTTCAGGCAAAGTTTTAAATTCATGCATTTCAGGCAAAGTTTTAAATTCATGCATCTCAGCTAAGTTTTAAATTCATGCATCTCAGCTAAGTTTTAAATTCATGCATTTCAGGCAAAGTTTTAAATTCATGCATTTCAGGTGATCATAACCTACCTGGGAGGACTACATTTCTATAGTACCTTACCTTTTGGCTAAACTTAACCGTACAGGCAATACTTCAGCGATGTAAACACTTGTGAAACAAAGATTAATGCAAATTTGAGCTAAGAAAGAAACAATTAATTCTTCATTAATATAAGATATTTGTTGATTTTAAGTGGCATACATAGGGGATGAGGTTTTGCTCTTCATATAGTGACAAAATGGAAGAAACTTAGGCTACGTAAGAGGCAAGCCCAGAGTAAAGGGGCTACCTTAGTCAAGCATGAATGAAAACAAAAAGAACGGTATCTAAATTTTTTTTTTTGTATCCAGTATTTTACACTAAGTTGTTCTCTCACTACTTTGTGGTAACTTTGTACAAAAAGGAATGTAGACCATTTATTTGTTATATGTCCAGGTTGTTGCCCAGTACAGCAATATTTGACAAGAAGCTGGGGTTACATTATACATGAGCAGTATCAAGTTTTCCACAAACAAAAAGGTTGCACTATACATGAAATAGCCTAATACATAAGTAATATGCAGTAGTTTAATAATAGACAAAATGATAATTTCCCATCACTGTGCGTATTATACAGCTTCACTTTTTTTTCTTAACTGTTACTTGCATTTTTATTCATAAAATTTTGAAACAATGAGCTAAAAAAACCCCGAGGAAGTGGGTGGGTGCTAAAAAGTTCTTGGCCCAATCCACTTCCCAAGTTGACCAAACATCAGAATTTGTTTTTGAAATGCCTTCTTGGTTGGGCCGGGAACTTTTCAGCATCTTCTTGCAGTTTGAATTTTTAAAATAGCTAAGTTTTTTAAACTTTGCTTTTGTAATTGGAGTTAATTTTTTTTACTTAGTATTACTTTTGCCATGACTGATAATAAAGTCACAATTTTGGCTAGGAAAAAAGTCACAATTAATTTAGTGGCTGGTAATAGTAATCTATTTCTGTTGGGTACTTCATGAGTTTATGGGTAGACTGTTTGCAACAGAAATTCATCAGTAAATCAATCCAACCTCTAACAATGCTATGGTCACAACCAATTTCATAATTAGGAAGGCCTAGTATAAGAAGACCTGACTTTATGTGAAGAAAGTCACAATTTGATATTTTAAAATTTGAATTAAAAAGAAGTTCCTTGGATTTATGACACCAGAATTTTGTCTTTTTTTGGCATAAAAAGAGGCGGAAATTTTGTAAAGTTTCTTTTTTGCTGTGACTTTTTTTTTTTATCTGCATTCACTTTTGCACCTCACCTCAACACCCCACATTTAATGCAGTGGGGGGGCATCATTGTATATTGTGTTGCATTGCAGTGCACGGGCCAGCAAATCATGATATCATGGATGATTACTTTGTAGAGTTTTTATGAGGAATCAAAGATTGAAAGACTAAATTTCATCAATTTTTGCATCAAAGCGCAATTTAGTAAGGTTCATCCAGTACAAGGCCTGGGGGCCACTTGAGGTAATCCCGTTTAAGTTTCTTGAATTTGTATTCAACTGCAAACACATTTATTGATTGAAAACAATAGTTTCCAAATGTTCAATTTAAATGTCATCATAAATGAAAAATAAATTCTAACATTTTTTAAAACTGACTTCCCATGCATTAAAATTTGCATTTATGATGAGAATGAAATTAAATTGAACATGTGGAAACTGTTGGGGTAAAAAAAATCTATAATAGTACTGTTTTTTAACTTTGAAATTCTTTTTAAAACATGTTAGTTTTACTATTGACTGAGTGGCAGTGCCCTTATAACGATGATAATTTGGAACGTTAAAAAATGTTAGGCATGGTAGAGTAATGGATAACAGCTTGGATTGCAGAATCGGAGGGTCAAGTTTGAATTCCAGTCGAATCCATTACATTCACTTATGTGCTAATACCATTGGGAAGGGTATGAATCCTCTTCTTCTCCCACAAGCTATGGGTAAATAGTAGGACAGACTGGGTTCTATAGCCTTGGATGGCAACTGATCTACTGCAGAAAGAAATGGCAACCTATGGTGGGAAAAAATCTGCCTTGTCAATCATGTATCAAAAGATATATGATCACCTAAGCGTGTATCACGCCTGGCACATAAATGATTGACTGAAAAAAAGTAAACTACAAGATCACCTACAATTAATTCTGTAAAGTCAATTTTAACTTAATGAACAAATGCTCAAATACCATTTCTTTTGGAAACTGTTGAACCGGCAACATAGTTATGCAACAAAAGGCATCTATAAATTATAAAATAGAAAAATGGCTACTTGTGCATTTTGATAATGAAAGGCTGGTGCAAGGGTCTCGTGGCCCACCCCCAAATCTATGATACATGGTACCCCACTCTACTACATCTCAATTTTGATAAGGATGCTAGTATTCATATAAAATACAAATTTTATTGTAATCTAATTGTGTACATTAATGGATCATATGCAATATAGGTGAACAATTCAACTAGAAAAATTGAAAATAAATACAATGTATCTAAAAAATAGAAATTAGACTCGAGAGAAAGACATGTCATATAGATAGGTGGAAGGACAGTTGCACCCCAAGACAAATGCGTACCTCTGATAATTTTTTGAAGTTACCATACTTTTTTTTCTTAAGAGTTGCTAATTGCAAACCAACTTTTAATTATTCTAAATAAGCAAAAAGGTATTTAACATAAATTTTGAAAGAAAAAAACATTTTTTTTTTTTAAAGAGTTGTTTCTCTTCCTATTCCTCTCTTGTTGAACTCTCTGCCTCTGGGTGGAGAAGAACCCAGATGAGGCTATGCCAAAGGGTAGAGTCTCATTTGGGGAGGAAGACAGCTACCTGACCCTATGTATAGGGGGTTTACGGGTAATTGTTGCCCAAGCCTAAGGGCTCGAGACACCTCACGTTAAAAACTTGTAGAGGACCGTGTGTATTTACGTGTTGTAGTATTAGAAACACGTGTGTAACTCTTGGTAGAATATTAAAAGTCCCAACTACATGAAAATTGGCAGACTTAATTTTTGTCCAACCAAAGATGAAAGAAGACAAACAAGACAGATATATATATATATATATCAATCAACAAATATGTATTAAACAAATGGCAAGGCACATAGACATAACATTGAGGGGGGCATTGTGTTTGTTCTTTGGTGAATATTCGTATTTTGGTGAATTTTGTAATGTTCATGGCGTTTTCCCAGAAATGGTAAATGCTGACCTTCTAAGAGCTTACATCTTGTCGCTGAAATGAAGAAGAAAGAGAGATTTACCTCACCACCACGCGAGGTGGGATTCGGCACGAGGAAGAGAACTATGCAAGTTTCCCAGTATTTATAGTATTGGGAGAGAGACCCCCTAGTGAAGAATTAGGGAACTAAGGAGGATGTAACTCCTACAAACTGGCTTTGTGCCAGATCTTGCCTTGTTTGGTAAATAGAAAGAGTTATTTAATATAGAAATTTGTACACGAATACCTTTAATTACTCTAAGCAAGCAGAAAGGTAGTTACTCTAAATAAAAAGAGAGAGACAATTTTTTTTTTTAAAGCAAGAGAAAATTAAGTTAGCAGTTTCAGTTCACTCCAGTAGTATGTACCACGGACATCTGATAGATTCTGGATTTTATAGATTATATTTTTATTTGGAAGCCATAATTAAATTCCAAAAATCAAACACTGGTGTAAAAAATATTTGTGGACGGTGAAAATTACAGCTACCTACGACTATCATAAAAAAAAATGTCGATGAAACTAAAAACATGTGTAGAAAGTTTCTACTAGAAACCTTAACACTTCTGACATTGTATTTTAAACAGAAATACATTTTTTATTTTATTCCTTTTTTTTTTAAATTTAGGATTTCTACTTATGCTTCTTTCAAAATTTATGGTAATTTCCTTTAAAAGCCTCAAAATATTATCAGAGGTACGCAATTACCCAGGGAGGCATTTTTGTCCTTGAACCAGGTGGTCCGAAAGTCGTGTCACCCCCAATTTTCTATTTCAGTTGATTGACATGAGTTCCTACAGTTTTGACACAAACTCCTACAGTGTGACAGCATCAATGAAAGTAAATAAGTTGAATCTAGTACACGTGCTTTGTATTATTTGTTCTTTTGTCCTCATTTCATTTTTATTTTATTTATTTATTTTGGTAGCGGGTGACAAGACTTTCGGACCACCCTGTCTCCCATATTTTAAAAAAATTATCAACAATGTTTGGGCCAATTTTTAACATCAACTTGTGATTTTACTTGTTAAAAAGTTGAATGATTTTTTAAACACATTCAACATCATGGATAAAAAAAATAGTGAATTTTCTATTTTTTTTTTCGATACTTTAACTAAGACGGATTTGAATAAAAAAAAAAATAGAATGACGTCAAAATCCGCGAAAAATGTTCATCCTTTTAAATAAAATTAATAATACTAATCTATGCTCAGTTTAATTAATTTGTAACGTATTATGTAGACAGAAAAAAGTAAAGGTTTATAGTTTATATTATTAAGATAGCAAGAAGGGTGACAAAGCAGTGCAAGCCTGCCCCCCTCCCATCATTCCCCCTTCCCGTCGTATAAAAAGTTTAAGAGGGCTTTAGTTTAAACACTGGAGTTCTGTGGACCATTGAATGAAGCTGTAGTAAATAAAACAGAGAAAAAAAGAAGTAAATAAAGCGACCATTATTTAAAAAAAAAAACTTTAAGGAAGCCCAATTACTCACATGTCCGTCGTTACACGCTGTTTCGTCTTTTCAACTACAAATTCGTAACAGCACAACAACATAAATACTTTGCTTTGGACATTAATATTTTAAATCTTATCATAAATTTAAAAATCAGTCACTTTTAATGAATATTTCAGTAATTATTTCTTAGAAAATTAATTAAATCTTGACTCCGCCATTCACACGTTTATATTTTTAATCCGCCATATTGACTCGATCTCGACTCGTTGCCTTGGCAACGGTCTGTAACTCAATAGCAACGTGTTGTTTTGTTGCTATGGTTACAGTAGAAAAAAAAAACGCTGGAAACCTCATTTTTATTTGTTATTTTTTTTTTTTGTAATTATTATTATTTTTATATATTAAGCATTTTTTCGCCTGTCGAGAGGAACAAGGATTTTTCTCTCAGTCAGGTATTAACAGTTAATTTAAAAAATACGAAAAAAAAATATAATAAAACAACGATAAACCAAACAAAAAAAAAACTAAAAACCGTCCTATCAAATTAATTATTCGAAAATTTAAATCTGAGAAATGGCGCAATCTCAGAAAGAGATAAAGCAGCTTGAAATAAAAACTGGAGTTTTGAAACGTTTGATCCGTGAACGGTCATCGTACGAAGAAGAAGTGGTCACGGAAATGGCTCGTTTCGATCGAATGAAATCATCAGGCAAGGAGGAGGCCGATTTGCGTTTGCAGACCGAAGTAATTAGAGAGACAGAAGCGATGGTGCCTGACACGCAACGTCGACTGACCGCCGCTTATGACGACATGAAGAAATATTTAGATAAAACACAGTATTTATCTGAGTCGAAACCATACAGATCAGCTCAGGAAATGTTGGGCGAAGCTAGTAAAGTACTGGATAAGTAGAGAGGAAAAACAATAACAACAACAAAACAAAAAAAACCCTGTCTTTTGGTTACTCTGAGAAGAAATACACTCAGTTTTTTTACGTAACAATGCCGTAAAAAGACGACAAAAATATTTTTCATTAATTAAATCTTCAAGATTTTCATATGCATCTGGGTTTTGTTTTGATTAACTTTAGTTTTTGGTTTGACTATCGTTTACTGAGCACGATATATCGTTCCCTTTACCAAGTAACTTTTTTTTAAAATAAAAGAATTGAATGGAATTTTCTAAACAATGAGAAAATTAATGCATGTCCGAATAAAAAAAAAAGATCAAAGTAGTAATAAAATAACTTGATAATTCGTATATGCCAAGAAGAATGTAGCTTCCCTGTGTCGCAGTTAGCTCCTCCTCAGTTCTTTAATCCTTCAACAGGGGTCTCTCTCTCCTGGCTATAAATACTGGCTGACCCTTCTCTCTCTCTTTTCCGACCCAGGCCTTGGGCCGCTACCTCGCGCGGAGGCGAGGTAAAATCTCTTTTTCCACTTAGGCCAATATGTGACCTCTCACAGATACAGCGTTTCCCAAATCCTGGGAACGCGCTAAGAACAATACGCGTACGTACGAACACTACAACACACACACACAATTTCTCCATACAAACCCTATGTAACAGTCCATGTCTTTGTTTAACTTGTTTTGTTATTATTTGTTTACCCATGTATATCGGTCTTGTTTGTTTTCTTTGTCTTCTTTGGACTTAATTAAAGTCCGACATTCTCATGTAGCTGGGCCGGCCAGCAGGAAAATTTAACCTTCTGATATCTCTTCACATCTTCACCCCCACGACCCGCTACACCTATGCCTTTTTTTTGTTTGTTTCTTTAGAAATACTTTCCATGGTAATTGTTCTCATTAACTTTCCTCCATAGTACCTAGAATTAATTAATTTAAGCGCAGTACTAGATTGGCGGCAAGGTCTCACCATTTTACAGTTAAAATGGCTAAAAATATAACCGTAAGTTAGTTAACAGTTTCTTCTCTCGCACGTGGAACTCTCTTCCGTCTTCTTGCTTTCCTGTCAATTTTAATCTTCAAAAATTTAAATGCAATGTCAATCGTTATTTTCTGTCTTCTTAATTCTTGTTCTTTTTTTTATTTTTCTCTCTCCTTAATACTTTTTTCTCATATTCTCTGGCACTCAGTAACCCCTTGAGACGTAGACGCTATATTGCCTTACTTGGGGTGAAAAGATTGAAAAACAGGTGTAAGTGGTAAAATTGTAGCTTCAAGAAATCTTTTTGGCACAACAGTTGGTTTACTGACTGGTTCCCGCGCTTGAAGCTAGAACAGATACTGAAGTTTGCCTATTGTTTTAGTAACCCTCATTTCAATTTCAAACGTTTTCTTGAATTTCATTGGTTGATAAATATAAAATTAGCTTCGAGAAATTTCCATAACAAAACAATCAAATTTTGAGCAAAAGTAGGCTCAGCCGACGTAAAAAAATCTTTCTCAAATTCATCCCTAATTTAAATGTTTCAAGAAATCCTATTGGCTAAGATAAAAAATACAACATTCCCCCACGCATTTCTCAGAAAAATTTGCAACATTATTACCGGTTAAATAAAATTAGCCCAAGCAAAAATTTGTGGATAGGAAACTTAGGCTAGTTAACCCCTAAAACATTTAGTAAAATGTTAGAATTTTTGTAGGATGTTTGTGTGAAAATTACAGAACAAGACAGTGAGGTAACTGGAGGAGAAGGTATAGTCGTTGAGATAGATGAAACAAAATTCCACAAGAGGAAGTATATTAGGGGTAGAAGGGTAGAGATAAGCAATTTTCAGTTAAAAAGGGGGACTTTAACTACTTTATAAATGAACATTGGACAAATAAATTTCGGTAAAAGTCTCTAAAATCGGGTTTTTGCATAAAACAGGGGCCATAATTCGTATGTGCAAAAATTAAAAAATGAATTTTGTTAATTCACTTTATGGGAGCCTAAAAGAAACAATTGAGTGGTTGATTTTAAAGTAACTACACTAAACTTACTCGAAGCATACAGTAGTTGACTGGTTCAGATTTTGTAGGGACGTGATGTTGTTTCACTGAGAAAAAAAAAAAAGAAAAAAAAAGAGATAAAATAGGCGGTCCAGTCAAAATAGTGGAGACTGATAAATCATTGATTGTAAAAAGAAAAATATAACAGCGGTTGAGTGCTTCATCAACTAATAATCAATCATTGTTGTTTCTTTTGGGATCCCATAAAATATATTATTAACAAAAAATTACTTAAATTTTTACGCATGCGAATAATGGCCGGGTTTATGACCCCGATTCTCTAGACCAAAATTTTTTCCTCATACGGCGAAAAAAATCTACCTATCAGTTCATTTTCAATTTTCATTGAAGCCAATTAGTTTTGTCATTGTTGTTGAAATTTAATTAAATTGTTCCATATATTTAAAAAAAAAAAAAAAAAAGGACTAAAAGAAGTCATTGTTATAGACAAGCGTATGATTGCAAGACAGAAATACGACAACAGCGGAAATAGATTTACGTAATTTATTTCAATAGGAACGTGTGGTTTTGGGACAGCTTGTGGTATAGTTCATAAGCCGGCTGCCGATCCGGGTTGATCTCTCATAGTAATTCCCACTGGTTGGCGTGGCGTTCCTCCTGCTGATTGCCCAGACTGACCGTGACAGATCTCTTCCCTGGCCTCCCGTTGACGGCTTTGTACTTCCTCGTGTGACCCTTTTTCTGACGTTTTTTATGGCTTAACGAGCTCGAAAAACGACGCGAGTATAATTAGGAGGGAAGCATTATTATTGGTCGAAAAATAGAAGCACTTTGAAATATTTTATTTTTCGACCGGAACTCGTGCGTCGGGCCTATGCGTAAACGACGATAATGGTCATTTTGTGACGGGGCCGTGTTCCGTTCACATCCGACTCTCGCTCTTGAGTATATTAGTTTATTTGCCTGCAAATCAGCCGAGATATGTCTTATTTTATTTCATAACATCATCAGAGAAATTAAATTCTTTCAGTTTCGCTACTGATTTTCCTAAGCATGTCCGGTAAACGATAGTCAAGACATTTTCTTAAGATTCAATCTAATTTTATTTTTGACCTCTGCTCTTTCACAGAATCGGTCTTTTCATCTCCCGGTTTTCTAAACTAAACATCTTGGAAGTGTCTGCCAATGTCGTAACAAAAACACTCTAAAAACAGTGTCATGATTTTTTTATTTTCATTCAACAAATGACTGTGGTATTAAACAACGTTTCGGTCTCATTGTAATCTCCGAATTTCTTAAGCTATTTGTCGATCGGGATAACCTTCATGGAATTTCGAACTGAAACTGGATGTGACACAAGGCCGTTTTTTTTTGTTTTTTAACGTGGGGCGTTCCGAGCCAGTAGGCTCGGACAAAAATTGCCCGTAGACTCCGTGGTAAATGTTGGTTTTATTTCCCGAGCGCTAAATATCCCTTAAAATTTTCCAAAATCGTCATATTTCCGTGCAAATGTACATGCTGAACTCGAATTAACAATTAAATTATGAAGAAACCTTACCGTTTTGGAGTTATCGACAAGAAAAAAATCGGACTTCTTGTTGGTCATTTGTCCCCCATTACTGCCATCATGAATCTTCATTCGCTGCGTAGTACCTACGCAGGCGTAATAATAAAATTTGGTCTATTTACTTCTTTTACAGACTTTCCTTGCAGAAAATCACTACGCACTACCGTAAAGAAATGTAAATTTTGTTTTTTGGTAAGTGTAGTTTTATTTATAACAAAAACAAATTAAATAATACAATAGAACCTTTTTTCTGTTTCGAATAGCAATGACAAATTAAAAGAACAAATTAATAATAAAAATAAATCATTTTTTATATTGTAAAATTGAAAATAAAACAAAAATTAATGCACAAATTTGGTAAAGTAGAAGGGTTGAGTATTTCATTTGTTTTTAATTTGTCCCCTTTTCTACACAGAAAATCCCACCTCTAACCTTAACACCTATCATTAAAGTTAATCTTTTTTAATTTGTCCCCTTTTAACTCTTTAAGTTAATCTTTAGGGTTAGGTGTTAATGTTAGGGTGGGGTTTTCTTTTTGTGTAGAAATGGGGACAAATCAAATTTTACAATATATAAAAATTATTATTTTTTATTTTCAATTTAACAATATAAAAAAGTGCTTTATTTTTATTATTTAATTTGTTCTTTAATTTGTCATTGCTATTCGAAACAGAAAAAAGGTTCTATTGTATTATTTAATTTGTTTTTGTTATAAATAAAACTACACTTACCAAAAAAAATTTTTTTTACATTTCTTTACGGTAGTGCGTAGTGATTTTCTGCAAGGAAAGTCTGTAAAAGAAGTAAATAGGTCAAATTTTATTATTACGTCTGCGTAGGTACTACGCAGTGAATGAAGATTCATGATGGCAGTAATGGGGGACAAATGACCAACAAGAAGTTCGATTTTTTCTTGTCGATAACTCAAAAAAGGTAAGGTTTCTTCATAATTTAATTGTTAATTCGAGTTCAGCATGTACATTTGCACGGAAATATGACGATTTTGGAAAATTTAAAACGGATATTTTTAGCGCTCGGGAGAACCAACATACAGGGTCGGGTACCTCTCTACCTTCCCAGACGAGACTTTGCCCTTCGGCATAGCCTCGTCTGGGTTCCTCTCCATCCGGAGACAGAGAGTCGACAAGCAGTAATTGTTAACTGCTCGGGGTTAAAATGTTGTCGTTCCGTTGTCCAAGCCTAGGGATATCGCCTACTTATAAAGTAACTGTGTGGGATATGTCACTACCCACACCTTCATTGTGACGCACGCGCGACATTTTCACCCCTTCCTCTCACGTTCGGTCAGTCATAGTAGTAAACCGTCGTCTTAGCCGAGGATGAGGAAGAATTTATTTTTCGCGCGCTTTTGCGTGACGTCACGGCAAATTTGGCGTTTCAAAATTAGTCGCCCCAGGTCGCTCGACCTGACCGGGCCGGCTCACTTTCCTCTCGCCGGTGAACCCATAGATACTGGCAGAGAATTTTATTCGGCAAAACCTTGCCTAGACCTCATGGCTCGTCTCGGTATCTTAATACATACGACACGGTCGTATCACCTTCATGACAGAAGCTAACGTCTACCGAGATCTCAATCCCAGGAACTTCCAACCTGATGAACGAGCATTTTTCACATTCTTCGAACGCATACTCTCAGAACCTGTTACTTTAAAAAGAACTACATACACTCACAATCATAAACTCTCGCAGTGAGTATTTTTTCCTTGCCGTATGTTACTATGCATTACAACTGACTTTCTGAACCTTTCTTCTCGAAGAACTCCTTCCCGCCATAGTCATCTTTGATTTGAATTTTGGCGCGTGATCTAATTTCATTCACTACAACATTTCCCAGTACATTTACTGAAGGTCTTCACAGAAGACAATTTACTAATCTACTTGAACTCTTCAACTACATATCCAGTACATTTACTGAAGGTCTTCACAGAAGACAATTTACTAATCTGCTTGGCCTCTTCTTCAACTACATTTCCAGTACATTTACTGAAGGTCTTCACGGAAGACACTACTTGTTAAACTCTAAATAAAATCTATGTTTGTTAACCTTTTGTTGTTTTGCCTGTCTACTTCTTTTCACTTTGTGCGTTTGTACGGTGGAAAGAGCACGTCTTTATATTTTCTTTATTCTTACTTTGATTGTGGATTCGGTAGTGGTGTGTGGTGTCTGGCACAAGGCCTTATTTTCGTAAACCAGCGCTGCAACCCTATCGGGTCCGCAACAACTGTACGTTTGTTGCTCGCCCTGTTTACACGGAATCTTAATCTGCACTACCCGGCCAACGGACTGAATTCACATTCGCTATGTCACCGTAGGACAATCCTGAGTTGGAAACTTGGGGCCTGGAACATAATCCGCTTACTTTCAAACAAGAAGCTAACCATTTTTTTTTTATCCATCTGTAATTTTTTTTTCTTTAACTGTGAACGTTTTCAAAAAAAATTACGTTTTAAAAAGTTCATTTTTAAAGATATTTGAAAAACTAAGTTTTCTTAAATGTTAAATGAATTTAACAAACTTAAATTATTAATTAATACAATTAATTATATTAAGTCTAATTATACATTTGTCAATTATATTTATATAATTAATTTTATTAATTATATTATTAATTATTTTAAAATTAAGTCTTAACTTTTAAATTGTTAAAACTATATACTTATTTATTTTGTTATACATATAAAAAAATTATCTTTCGATTTTCTTATTCTATATTATTAAAATCGCGTTTCTTTATTATTTCGTATCGATAAAACTTTTTTATCCATGCAGATTTATTAAAAATCGAGTTTTTAAATTTAAATATTAAAAATGAATTTTCAAAAGATCTACTTTAAACTATTCAATTTAAAAAAATAATGAGTTGTCTCCCTTGTATTATAAAGGTATTTTTTCTTCCTTTCTTTTTCTTTCTTTCATATTCTTTTCTTTCTTTCTTTTCTTTTTTATTTTTGTGACTTACAAGAAAGCAATCATTTATTTCTGAAGCAAAATAAAGCAATAAAAATTCAAAAGAGTGAACCCCCCCCCCCAAAAAAAAACAAACTATATAGACAAATATGAAACACTTTTATCAAGAACTCATGGAAAATATTCTGTACCTTGAACTGAGATTTGCAAAAGTTATACAACAATGTATTTCTGGTTGATAAAATTTTTAAAGCAAGCAATCTACACCCTTGTGCAAATTAATTATACAGGAAGATGTGGAGGGCCACGATCACCTCCACTCTTGTGCAAATTAATTGAAACAAAACGAATAATTCTGTCATTTTTTACTTTCTTTTTCATATTTTCCCAATGAAACAGGACCTAGTGCACATGTTAGTACTTTGTATGTCCATTCCACGAAGTTATTCATTGCAGATTATCGATTGGATTTAAATCAGGAGAGTTTCCGGGACAGTCTATCATAGACTCTATAATACTTTAATCTGCCCACTGGTAAGGCTTGCCATTGTAAATGCTGGTTGTGTTGAAAAGATTGATGTGTCTGCGTGTTGAATAGCATTTAACAATTATACATTTTTGTATCAAGGAAAAACACTGGAAAACCGATTTTTGTTTCAACGATAAAATATATATTAAAATCAACAAATAAAAAACATTTTCTGTAATGTGTGAAACAATAAGAAAGAAGAAGTAGTTTCCCTTTAACTGTTAGCTGAAAGATTAAATGTAAATAAACAAGTTTTCTGAAAGAATGTTCATAGTCCTGTATTACATAGAATGATGTTTTTAGAAGAACATGTAATAAATCAGTTTGTGGATTAGATATAACTAACAGAGCTGTTGCAACTTGGCTTGTTACATAGAACTGATGGTGAATGATATTTAAGTTCTGTGTGCGTGCAGTGAGTAGAATGAATAGTCTGTGTAGATGCGTGTGAGTTGCTGAGTTCTACTGAGTTCTGCTTCTACTGTCTATTTTTGGAACGAATCCTGGTTTATATTACTATCGGTAGGCTCCCAGGACAACGGCGGGAGGAATTTCGAGAGCACACAAAATATATCTGATTTGATGAAAAATTACCCAATCGGTGATTTTATAACAAAAGCATGTTTGTGAATTAACAGTAGGAAAAATTCAGTGTGGTGAATGCGATCAGTAAATTGTCCTGTGATAGTTAGTATTTATTATTTGACCAATCACAGTTGAGAAAAATGTAGACATGGCAAACAAAGTAGTAATCGCTACATGATATTCACTTGTACAATTTTTCAGTCTTCTGAAGAGTGGAGATAATTTAGAGTAGAGAAAACTTAAGTGAACATTTAATTTTATTTATTGTAAAACATACATAATCCAAGGTACTAATGGGAGAGGCGGGGAGGCTTTATCCCCTTCATTTTTGGCTGCAAATTAAAACTAAATATCAAAATTTGGCCTCAGTCTATGATGATACTTATAATGTGTTGAGCTGTACCGAAAATCTTTACTGCCATTAATTTTCAAAATAAATCAGAAAACTTCATTTTTTTTTTAATGTTAGCTTCTGAAATTTTGATATCAATCTCATCTGTAGAGACCATCTTGGCTTCATTTTTAAAAATAATTATGAACAGAGCAAAACAAACGCGTTTAAAATGAAAACAAAACAATGTTTACATAGAATAATAGATCTAAAAAGAATGCTACTTTTTTGAGATAAAAAAAAAAATTATGGAATAAAAACAAAAATATTTAAACTGTAGCATCTGAATCTTTTTTTAAAAATCAGTTCATCGCAAGCAAGGCAATAATGCCACTAAGATACAAGGGCTTACTGAAAGGGAAAGAAAAGACTTTAGAATGAACTGGGAACCCATTTCTTAACAGGAAACAAGGCATAAACGACTTCTCTTGTCCAAAAGACTGAGAGGACCGTGAACTAGATAGTAGGCAAATGTATCTATTCCAATTTAGGAAAAAAAATAGTAAATAAAATTTCTGAGACATCAGATGCATCTGTCTTCTTAATCTTTGTTTATTTTTTTATTGTTTTCTTGCTTTAATAAGGTTTTTTTCTCAGACTCTTTCTCTTTCAGTAACCCCTTGCATCTTAGTGGCTTTATTGCTTTGCTTGGGGTGAAATGATTAAAAAAATTGACTAACTTCCTCACTTGTAATATCTGAATTAGCACCTGTGACTTTTTATTTTGTGGTACTGTACTTGTGTTTATATATATAAATATATATATATATATATATGTTTTGAACAATAAAAAATATTAAAAAATTAAAATTTTTAGACACACTGGGTTGTATATTAATATTTTTTTAATTTTATTACTTCAATTAGATTCCTCAACTATTTTCAGCCACCATGGCTATCATCTGGAGAAAAAAAAAATCTGCTTTGTAAGTAGAAGTGAACTACAGGAATGAATGACTATTTCTAAATAAAGTGAACTTTATCTGCAATTTTCATTTGTTTTTTATCGTTCATTTTAATACATAGATACAAACACACATGCACACACACACACACACACACACACACACATGAATATATATATATATATATATATATATATATATATATATATATATATATCTTGACATGTTTCATTCAATAAGTTAGACAAGTTTTGTCCACTTATTTTCAATATATATATATATATATATATTAGTGGTGACCCTAGGTCATCAATATTTGTCAGGCTCATTACAATCATTAACAAAATCTACTATTGGTATAACTGAGATGTCAAAATGATTCCTTTACACTATCTAAAATATGTAATTTTTAAAAGTCTCTATGCATGAAATTTAAAAAACACATTTTGGTATTTAGGGTTATTGTTAGTCAAATGCACTAATTTGATATGTTTTTTTCTTTTAAATAAACGTGTGTATCTAACTTGAGTCTGTGTTTATATATATGTTTATATGTTAGTATGTTTATTTATCTCTCTGTGAATTTTTAGTTTAATTTATTGTACATTTATGAACAGCCCTGCTGATTGATGTCAAATTTCCTCAACACTAACCCAGTCACACTGCTCACCCCCAGCCCTCCAGTCGACGAGTTAAGGCTACTACTTTCTTTAATTTTCTCCAAATTGAAGTCAGGGTAAATGTAATTTGCCCTTTTTCAATTGATACATTCAAGTAAAAACTTATACTGTACGGAATGAATTATTTAAGATGGACATTTGAAAGCAATAAGTTGAAATAAAAATGTGTTCTTTTAAAAACAGGGCATACAAGTCATTAGAGATTTTTAGAAGATTATTTATAAAATTAAAGCAAGAAATGCATTGCCTATTAAGTATATCTCCAGCTTCGATCAAGCTCAGACCTACTCAACCCGACTAGCCTTGTTAATTTTATTTCATTCTTTTTTTTACTTTCATTCTTCTTTCTTTCTTTTTTATTATGAACAATAATATCAACAAAATGTATTTCAGTCAATATTTTGAGGCACGGAGTTAAAACAATTAATTTTGGATCGAACATATATATATATATATATATATATATATATATATATATATATATATATATATATATATATATATATATATATATAATGTAGAGAGAGAGAGAGAGAGAAAGGGAGATAGATATAGATATGGGTATGAAGAAAAAACATACGTATACGGTGTATAGTCTCTACGCACATATACGTGCGCGAACGTATACATTCTTTCCCAGGTGTTATAAAAACAGTGTTCAATGTTATATAACAGAGCTGTTAAGTATATATCAATGAATATGCATAATATTCGCCGTCGATAGCACGACTCAGAGTTTCATGCAAACATGCAATAATGCAAATATACCGACCGTTAACTTCTTAAAGTGTTATGAAATTCGCGTTCTGTTCATTCAAAATTGTGTTTTAAGACTTTTTATTTTATTATTCTTGCCCATAATATTATAATTAATTATTTATAATTTATACCATTCAAATTCTTAACTTCGAAAGCCGGAAAATTAAAAAAAAAATCTAAATAATTTGAAAATAATTTTACGTAAACTAAACACGCTATATATCAAGGGGGGTAACTCTCACTTTTTCAAATTATTTAAATTTTTAAAATATTTTTTCCCCAACGTCAGCCTCTTCTTATTTTGCCAAAGACAATATCTCGTCGAAAGGCAATTGAAATATGATGGTTGTGGGGCTCATCTTATCACAACATCCGTGGGCATCTCAAGGCGGTGTAATGGTTACCAAGGTTGTCTCGCTAGTACACGTTACCATTGAGTAGTGAGTTCGATTCTCACTGGTATCTCGCACTTTCGGCCTTGTGCCACATGTAAGCTATGCTTAGAAAATCACTATTACAACATCCGTTGCCACCATTTATCTATTATAGGTTAGTGTAAGGATTAAAATTTGGTTGCTTTGTTTTTGTCAAGCGGCATATCAACATCTCTATGGTTTATTTAATACCGAAATCTAAATATTTTCTACGCAATTTATTATTCATTTTTTGAGATAATAATAGTTTGAGTGATTCAAGTTTTACTAATTAACCCATAACTGGGGAGAGTAGAGGCGGATTCATACCTTTTCCAAGGGTATTTGCGCGTCAGTGAATATAATGAACACAACAGGAATTGGAACACAGCTCTCCGATTAACAATTCCGAGTCATTATCTATTTCACCACCCGCACATCCAAGCTTACAGCACCTGATATTGGCAAACGGTCACCAACTAGGTACTGACTAAGGATTAAAAGTAAAGGCATAGAGTGTTAATATATACAAAATAAATTTTCATATATATATATATATATATATATATATATATGCACACACACACACAGAAGGATAAAGTGAAAGTTGTATGTTCAAGAATTCAAATGTCCTGGTGTATAAGAGAGAGAGAAAGAGATGGAGAGAGTACTGAAGAGTACACCATCTCCCTCTGGCTAGAGAGTCCTCTCTCGAATCGCCGGATCATTCGTACTTGTGTCTCCGGCTATCTCTTCTCAATGCTGTAAGCTATCTTTTCTTCCTCTACCGCTCTCCATCCTCTCAGGACTGTGGGATACTCGATGTCATTTCTGACAACATAGATAGGGCCCTCTCTGTCCATCCGTACGCTCAGATATTTGTGTTTGGCGATTTTAACGCCCATCACAACCAGTGGCTTAAGAACGCTACTACCGACCTCGCAGGCATTCATACTCTCAACTTTTCAGTCTCTCAATCCCTCACTCAGATAATCGATTTCCCCACGCGTTTTGCCTACAACCATGACTGTAAGACCTCACTCCTCGACCTGTGTTTTACCTCCATCCCTGAGTCTTGTAGTGCCACTCAGCTCTGTCCTATCGGTAACTCCGATCATGCTGTAGTGTCTGTTAGCATCTCCTTCAGCCCCACCCCCTGCAAAGAGCCTCTTACCACCAGAACCACATTCTGCTACCAACGGGCTGACTGGGACTCGTTTCGTGACTTCCTCCGCGATGTCCCCTGAGATGCTGTATTTAAGCTCCCCACTCATGATTGTGCTTCTGAGTTCTCTTCCTGGATTAAAGCCGGTATCGAAGCTTTCATTCCCCCCAGGAAATTCAAGGTCAAACCGCGCTCCTCCCCCTGGTTCACAGCTGCTTGCTCAGCCGCCATTGCCCATAGGAACCACTTCTTCCACCGTTTTCGTAGTGATATGTCCGACTCCAATAGACGTCTATTTACCTCTGTCCGCAACGAGTGTAAGCCTATCCTCGACGATGCCAAGTCACTATTTGCTGCTCGGATGAAGGAACGTATTGCATCCCGAAAATTTGGCTCCAAAGATTATTGGCGCCTCTGCAAGAGCGTACTGAACTATAACAAACCCTCCCTTCCTCCCCTGTTCAATCAGTTTGAGGTCCTGACCACCTCTGCCGACAAGGCCGAATGCTTCGCTCGGAAGTTTTCTTCCAATTCTACGCTAGATTCTTCCAGAACCCTCCCAGATTTCCCTCCCAGAACTGAGGCCCTCCTGGACGGATTGTACATAACCCCATCGTCGGTATTGGGCATTATTTCTAACTTAGATCACGACAAGGCTACTGGTGGTGACGGAATACCAGCCATTGTCCTGAAGAAATACACACCTGAACTGGCGCCTGCCCTCTCTAAATTGTACAACCGCTGCCTCAAGGAGTCCTGTTTTCCTGACTGCTGGAAGTCCTCAACCATTGTTCCTGTCTTTAAGAACTCTTGTGACCCCTCCGACCCTTCCAATTACCGTCCTATCAGTCTCCTACCCCTCTTCGGCAAAGTCTTCGAGGCCATTATCAACGCCGAAGTGATTAATCACCTGATATCCCACGATCTGCTCTCAGACAAGCAGTATGGTTTCCGCTTTGCCCGATCTACTGCCGATATGCTTACGGCCATCACTGAATTTGTCTACCAAGCTATCCATAATAACGGTGAAGCTCGTGCCGTGGCCCTTGACACCTCCAAAGCATTCGATAGAGTTTGGCATGCCGGCCTTCTTCGCAAGGTCCAGGGTTATGGTATCACAGGTCGATTGTTTGACCTAATACTATCATTCCTGTCAAACCGGGATTTGAAGGTTGTTCTCAGTGGATTCATCTCCAGCTCCTATCCCACTAACGCAGGTGTTCCTCAAGGCTTCATCCTAGGCCCTACTCTGTTCCTCATATTTATAAACGACCTTCCTGACGCCATAGACTCCCAAGTCGGCATCTACGCTGACGACACCACTATTTACTCTTGCCTCAAACACAAATCTAGTGAGGCGGACAAAGTTAACCTGGCAGCTCAAATTGAAAAGGACCTCCAATCGGTTGTGAACTGGGGAGAGAAATGGATGGTTAACTTTAACGCCTCTAAAACAAAACTGCTCTCTATTAACCACCACAAGGATCCATCCCTGCATCCCATTAGAATGTGTGAAGACCAACTTCTCGAGAGCTCCTCTCTGCGGCTGCTCGGTCTCACGCTGTCTGCTGATCTGAGATGGAACAAATACATCGAGTCAGTTGCATCAGCCACCGCAAGGAAAGTTGGTTCTCTGTGCCGAGCCAGGAAATTTTTCTCCCCGGAATCGATCCTCCAAGTCTATAAATCGACCATTCGCCCTTGCATGGAGTATTGCTGCCATATATGGTCTGGGCCCCTGCTGTTTGCCTCAGGGTTCTTGATAAGATCCAGAGACGGATAGGCAACGTGATTGGCCCTGATCTGTCATCTCGTCTGCAGTCGCTCTCTCACAGACGCGATGTTGCCTCACTCTGCCTTTTTTACAAGCACTTTCACGGTAATTGCTCCGAGGAGCTGCTTTCGCTTGTCCCTAGGCCTCGTGAATTTAAACGCCCCACGAGGCTGGCATCCCGCTCCCACCCCTACACCGTGGAAACTGTTAGATGTAGACGTCTCTTCTACTCCAATAGCTTCATGTCTCGCACATCTCGCCTATGGAACTCCCTTCCCTATTACTCTTTCCCTGACAAATACAATCTCCAACGGTTTAAGTGTAGCGTCAATCGACATCTCCAGTTGCCTTGATCTATCCACTTCCCTTCTCCACATCCTTTCATTTTTCATTCCTATCTGCCCTCGCTCCTAATCTTCTGTAACCCCCTCGCCTTGATCGACCCACTGTCTTTCTCTTTCTCCACATCCTGTCCTTTACCACTCCTATCTGCTCTTCCTCCAAACCTTCTGTAACCCCTTGCGTGATAGTGGCCTCCAGCCTTGCTTGGGGTGATACGCTTAAAAAAAAAAAAAAAAATATATATATATATATGTGTGTGTGTGTGTGTGTGTGTGTGTGTGTGTGTGTGTGTGTGTGTGTGACGCATACACAAACCCTATGAAAAAAAACTTGTACCAATAATAAGCACATATAAAAAAATAAAAATCGAAGGATAGAAGCAGTCAATTGCTGATATCCCCTGACGAGTGGACAGATGAGTCTTTCTACGAAACCATGGAGTCAGGATGCTGAAGATAACATCAATCAGCGACAAACCTTTTTCTTGTATTAATTCTCCCTCCCACTCTCTCTCTCTCTTGCCTTACACACACACACACACACACACACACACACACATATATATATATATATATATATATATATATATATATGTATATGTGTGTGTGTGTGTGTGTGTGTGTGTGTGTGTGTGTGTGTCACATGGCCTGACGATTGCGTTTTGTATGAAACAGAGTGTCACCTCAGGGTGTTGATTTCAATGTCCACTTTTATATTTACATATGCACCAACCCATAATTATAGCATAACTTAAAACTCTGGTTTCGATCCTAGCTAGAGGCAACCGGACGTCTAGCAACAGTGATGAAAGTCTGCCTGTGGATGACAATATATATATATATATATATAATGAACTCTCCCGTCGGTTTCGATATTTGCATATATATATATATATATATATATATATATATATATATATATATATATATATGCACATTTCATTGAATAAGACAGACAAGGCGCTTTTATTTAGTTTTTTATACAATTTACTATGTGATCTAATAATTTTTTCTTTTCAGATGATAAATTATATAAAAACTGTCCGAATGTTTTTTTTATCCGAGCGGTTTCGGCTATACATTTATCCATTTTCAAGTATTAGAAATTTTAAATATTATTAAATATATATATATGTGTGTGTGTGCGTGCGTGTGTCTTTGTGTGTATATCTATAGAAATATTGTTGGCGCTTATAACGTGGTATTTCAATTTTCTTTCTTGATGGTCGTTATGAAATCGTTCAAGAGGTGTCTGGCACTGCGTTGTTTGTGATACGATTTAGATAGGAGATGCCCCGGATGTTTGTCCGAATAATGACATAACGATACGAAAAAGACACGACTTCGTAGCTCAGCAGAGCTAAGATAAGTAATTTTGCCTATTCAACGCATGCTATTGTGGAATCTTCCACATTAGCCTTTAACCAATCATCATCTCGTTTTTGCAAATCTAATCTTTTTATTGGTTAATAAGCATCAAAGTGTAGCAAAATTCCAAACGAATCCTATATCCCGCCAAGCTCTTTTGAGCCGATTTCGCTACACAGAAAATCTATAAGTTAACCGCAGCTGACTCAATTCAGACAGTCAGCCACCGGAGTTCAACGAGATGCTACCAAACTCCACACATGACAATTCAACGACTCACACACCACATTGAAATCTCAAGAAACTTTCATCAACCATTGTCCGCGTGTTAACCAACATCTACAGTTGACTTGAAAAGTGAAACAATTTCACTATTAAAAAGTAATTGTATATTCCACCAACTTAGCCTACACAGACAAGGGCAAGCAACTCTTGATAACATTTATCCTTGTAAATTACACACGTCCACACACTGATAAATGAACGAACACATATAATTTCTTTTTTCTTGCAGAAACCAAATCATTTTAAATTTCTTAACAATCAAAAGGTACCAACATTTCTTAACAACATTCCTGCACAAACATTCCTTATGACATTGTCTTAATTATCACAACAACAAACATTGTAATTGTCGTTACATGTATATTTTATTGTTGATATAAAAAATTCTTTAATGTTAAATCTTTAACACTAGTATTTAGTAGTTTCTTGCCATGCAATTTGTTCTTAAATTGTTTGTATAATCTATATTTTGTGGGATACGGACGCTATAAGCACGCATAACCTTCATCTTACTTAATTTTGCCTTCTGATATATTTCACTCCGTGTACAACCCACTACACTATCATTGTTAGACATAAAACGTGAATTGTGAAGATTAAAATCAGCCAAGCTTGGACTTTTATTGGTCATTATCATGACTGAAAGATAACAATAAAAAGTTCAGTCAACTTTAATTCCCGATGTAAAAACGTAAATGACGGTCCATAGTTTTTCAGGTTACTCTAATATCTATCTACTTATCTACTACCTTGATAATGTGACAAAATTTTGAATCCACTTTTATTCTGAAAATATAGATAAGCACAACAAAATATAAAGATAGCTCATGAATTTGGTGGCATAGCGATTGTGAGTTCAATCCCTGTGCCGGGTAGTGCTGACACAGACTCAGTGGAAGCAGAACGAACAATATTAATACTGAGCAGTATTAAATAACTGAGCAGTACTAAATAACTGAGCCGTACTAAATAAAGAGCAAGACGAGATATCCTTTGTTATCAGAAATCGTCATGTTGGTTTGGTTCAGGCAGAGTGAAGATGCAAGTGAGAAAAAAAACTAACTTGAATAAAAATAAATGCTATTATATATGTTCTTTTGTACAGTGCTTGGTTAGTCTTGACGTTGGAATTTATCAATTGACTCTGATCTCTGAAGAACAGTTTGTTTCAATTTCATAGTTGTGTTGTCATATCCTGCTATGGCAACAGAAAACAACTTTCAGTGAAATTAACAGTACGGATACTGCAATTGAGAGGCCTTGGAAAACAGTGCAGTGAAAATGGAAGTAATATTAGTAATATTAGTGTTAGAGTACGAAGTTGATCGTGTAGATTATGAGGATATATGTAACAATTGAATTTGGCCTGAGCAGGCAAACATTGCCCCCCCCCCCACCAAAGAATCATCCACACAGGCGTCTGTTCCACAAAGTACCGTTTCAGTGGGCAAAATGTATTCCAAAAGCTAAGCAAAGTATGAAGAAACAGGAAAATTTCGTTAAACACAAAGAGTGCTGAATTGTTATATAATCTCAACCCCCCTATATGGCAATAAATGCTGGACATTTTCCTCACAGATGACAAAACTAGCGGTAACGGAAATGTGGTTCTGCAGGAGGATGCTGAGAAAAATGGACGGAAAATGAAAATAAAAACGACATATACTCAGAATCAGAAAGAGACAGCTTAAATTTCTTTGACAAGTAATGAGGAAGAAAGGTCTCGAGAATTTAATACTGACATGATATATCGAAAGTTAGGGGGACAAGCGAAGATAACGGGTTAGCTACCTGACAAGCTACAAGGGATAAGAAGTTGTGGAGAGACATAATCACCCACGTCCTGAAGGGATACACGAAATGGAAAAAAGGCTCCTTCCCTTCCTTTCTATCATTTCCTAACTAACCATAACCACATATACTGCGGCCGAAATATAAATGGTGTGTCAAGTGCAAGATAGTCTGACGAAACCCGTCCCTCTTCACAAATTTTATTTTTAGATTAGTTGCCCTACCAATGCTAAAGTGCTCAGTCTGCTCTATTAATAACAGAAGTTTACAATTGATTTCCGCCTTCTCCAGTGTAATGGAAAACGGCTCGGAATGAAAAATCGGAGAGTCGAGTTCGAATCCATCTCCTTTCCCAAGCTATGGGTTAAAAAGCAGAACTTATATCTTGAAAAATCATTGTTATTCTCAAAAAATTGCTAATGTCATATTCACTGGCAAAAAATAATTATGCTTAAAAGCCAAAATATGTTTCGGTTTTAAATAACCCACAAAGAGGTGATCAGCCATAAGAGGCCAGAGTAATCTCCTCCTCTAGTCTGATCTGCTATTTGATCCATAGCTGGAGGAAGCTGTGTTTATGCCTTTTCCAAGTCTATTAGTGCAAAGTATGGGCGCGTGGCCGAGTGGTTAGAACGTTCGCTTTCTGACCCCGGGTTCGAATCTTACAGATGTTATCGAAATGGATCGAGGTCGATCTGAGCGTGTGTCACCTTTGGAAAGTGGCTGGAAACCTTACCACGGGGTTGACCCGAGTCTTGTGAGTGAAATTGGGTAGACGGAACTCTTGAGGGCCGTCGATAGTTGTGCTAGCACAAAGACACAAGTCATCGTGGCCGAGGGCTTGAGCGTGCTGGCCTTGTTCAAATTGTTGATCACGCTAGATAACACGATCTCTCCTAGAAACTGTAACTAAGGTCTGTCTGGGTGTTGAACAAAACCAAATGTGCCTGAGCGAGGGTCTGCAATAGGGATTGGCTAACCGCTCTAGTTGACGGGTATCTTCGAATACGAGGGGCCATCTATTATTATTATTATTATTATTATTAGTGCAAAGCGAACAAGACAGAATTTGAACTCGGTTCGGCCATTCAACGTTTTGTACCGATAAACGTTCCGCAATCCGCGTAATGGTCGGGGGTGGTGATTTTGGAGGGAAAATTCTTGACAATAAGTTATTAACGGGAAATGCGAAAATATATTTCTTGTGCAGAGACATGTAGAATTTTGGTGATACCCAGGGTCAACACCATGATTGTATGCCCCTAAGTGTCAAGTGTGTGTGTGTGTGGGGGGGGGGGCGCTACTCCGTTCTCGCTTATGAAAACACGGATTCACATTCACACAATTTTTTATTTCACTCTTTGATTGGATGCCCGGGGCCGTGGTACCCTCTGCTCCCCCATCCGCTTCTGCTCGCTACTGTTCTCGTGACAGTAAAAAAAAAAACGTTTGGTTGTACTGACTAATTATGCGATGCTTTGACACCGCACGTGATCACAGTGTTATACCTTGTATCTGTGAACACAGATAACTGAGTACACACGCACACGGAAACAGAAACACCCCACCAGTAAAAAAAAAGAAAAAAAAGAAAAGCCAGCGATTGCATATCAACACCCCCACTTCTGTTTTCATCGACCCAAAAGATTCTTTGCGCCTGTTTTCTTCTCTTTCACGTTTTAATCAGGACGTTCATCTTTTGGTTAACCTTATGGAAAATTCCAAGCTTGGATTCGTTTCGAAATAACAATAGCGGCGTAAAAAAGGGAAGAGAAAGAGTCTAAAAAAGTCTTACACTGTTGAATGTCGTAAGTATGTCAGATTTTAACAATTTAAAGATGATTTAATTTCCTTAGTTTAATTTTTTTAATTATATTTAAATTTATTTTCTTTCCATTATTTATCTTTATTCGTTTTTTTTTTGTTTTTTTTTGTTTTGTTTTGTTTTACGGCAAATCAACCTCAATGGGTCATTTAATGCCGACAACTTTTTTTTTCCTGGTAATATTTTTGTTTTGTCAAAAATCTATTTCTGTTAATATTTTTTCATAAAAAATGTATAGCTAGTAATATTTTTTCAAAAACGTATAGCTGGTAATATTATTTTGTTTTCAAAAACGTATAGCTGGTTATATATTTTTTTTTCAAAAACGTATAGCTGGTAATATTATTTTTCTTCAAAAACGTATAGCTGGTTATATTATTTTTTTTTTCAAAAACGTATAGCTGGTAATATTATTTTTCCAAAAACGTATAGCTGGTAATATTATTTTTCTTCAAAACGTATAGCTGGTTATATTATTTTTTTTTCAAAAACGTATAGCTGGTTATTTTTTTTTTCTTCAAAAACGTACAGCTGGCAACATTATTTTTTCAAAAACGTATTATCAGCTGTTGGACGTAGTTTATCGTCTTACCCAGGACACAGATGTGGTCTGAGGGTTAACTATTTGCCCATAGCTGGGACCCTAACAGGTGCTACCACCCCGGGTCAGGGTGGACCTGAGAACACCAGCAATTAACTCCACGCCCCTCAAAACCTTTTGATCAGAGGCCTTGCTGTTGGACGTAGTTTATCGTCTTACCCAGGACGCGGATGTAGCTTATTGTCATACCCAGGATGCGGATGTAGTTTATCGTCTTACCCAGGATGCGGATGTAGTTTATCGTCTTACCCAGGACGCGGATGTAGTTTATCGTCATACCCAAGACGGTCTTTATTTGTCTTTATTGAGATAACGCAACTTGAGAGGCTAAAGACCTCAATAGTTGATTTTTTTCGAGTTAAGGGCTCTTCATGGTGTGAAGAAGCAATGTCCAGGAAAATGAATTTGTATAGTTTGGTCATTATGTTCCTTAACCCATAAAATGACTTAATGCCCAACCACCGGTTGAACGGTGGGTAAACACTGGGAACTATTTTTATATCGACCGTGAAACATTACATATCAGTTATTTGGGAATTTTGACCCAGGAGCTCGGGCAGAAGGGTTAAAATTGTTCAGGAATACAGGGCTCAAAGGGTTAAGCGAGTAATCCAGTGTTTGCCGTGTCTCGCCAGAAGTTTCACACGTTCCTTAAAATCACTTAAAAAATAAGAAAAAAGTCACCAGGAAATTAAAAAATCATATTCCGCTTCCATTTTCTTTCTCTGACGAAATCATTTCGCACCTTACTTTTGAGGTAGCATATCGCTGTTATATATATATATATATATATATATATATATATATATATATATATATATATATATATATATGTGTGTGTGTGTTTGTGTGTGTGTGTGTGTATATATATATATATGTATGTATATATATATATGTATATATATATATGATTATCAATTTATATATACATATATATATATATATATGATTATCAATTTATATATACATATATATATATATATATAATTATCAATTTATACACACACACACACACACATATATATATATATGTATATTACGCAACAATATCCAAAATTACCTCATATCGAGGGCATATGAGGGAATTTTGTATTTTTTTGTGTAATTTATACGCTATGTTATAAATACATTAAGCTCTTTTTGCGGATCAGTTTTAATATTTGATATTACTAGGATCCACTTGGATTATATACCAACGAATTTCTTACCTGTACTCTCTCTCTCTCTCTCGCTATATATATATATATATATATATATATATATATATATATATATATATATATATATATATGCACATTTCATTAAAAACGACTGACAAGGTGCTTTTATTTAGTTTTTTATACAATTCTCATGCTATCTAATTATTAGATCGCATGAGAATTTGTATAAAAAACTAAATAAAAGCACCTTGTCAGTCGTTTTTAATGAAATGTGCATGAAAGGATTGCTGCCTAAATACACAAATATATATATATGTATATATATATATATATATATATATATATATATATATATATATATATATATATATATATATATATATGTATATATATATATATATATATATTAAATTAATATTAAATATCCATGTATACTCTTAATATTATAGAAAAATTAGGAGGCAAAATGATTTTTTTCATATTTTTCATTTTTTTTTGTAGCACAATTGAAGATATTAAAAACACAAACTTTTCAGTTGCTTCTGTAAAACCTTCGTCCGGGATCGATAGTGAATTTTCGTTTATAATTTCTTTATCTGTCTATATTTCTGAGATGAGGTATTATGTACATTATTCACATTATTCGGACTATTGTCCTTATTTTTGTCGCCATGTTTATCACAACATTTCGGCCGTTGTACGCTCTGGCCTTCTTCAGGTGGTTGGAATGAACCTTTTATTTCGCTTTCTGGGGTAGACTGTTTTAGTTCCACGTGCCATGTCTAATGGATGTCAGTTATCAGTTATCTCCTGTTAATTCAACTCTCCAAGTTCTCCACCGCATTAACCAGGTATTGAACTCACACTCTTCGGGTCCTGTCACTGGATTAAACTAACACCTTTATCCACTGTGCCATGTGTCCTTGAGGACACATGTCACAAAGAGTGAGAGTTCAATACCAGGTTAAGGCGGTGGAGAACTTGGAGAGGGGAATTAACACGAGATAACTGATAACTGACATCCATCAGACATGGCACGTGGAACTAGAACAGTCTACCCCAGTGAGCGAAATAAAGGGTTCAGTTCGACATTCCAACCACCTGAAGAAGGCCGGAGCGTACAACGGCCGAAGCATTGTAATAAATATGGCGATAAAGATGTGGATGATAGTCCGAATATTGTAAATAGTATAATCTCTTTATTTTGTTTTCACGTCGGAAATGAGCTAAGATATGGCTTTAATGCAAATTCTTACAATCGGATATCACTTAGAAATCATATATCAAACAAAATGAAATTGAGAAAATTAAATCAATAAATAATTAAGTTAAAAAGAAAAGGTCGAGATAATGTACTTAGAAGTATATATCTATAAAGATGCATATACTTATGTGTTTATCCTAGAATATATAAAATAATAATTCTGTTTGTCCCTCCCTTAGTTAACACGAACCTTACACCCTGCTAATTCCCCATAAACAATAGCATATCCCGTTTTGATCGTGTGGAAAGACGGAAAAGACATATCAGAGACGTTACTTGGTTCCACTGAGAAAATGAAAGAAATACGTTTTTAACATCTGTTTGAGTGAAATGGAAAAAAAGTAGTCAATTTCAAACCTTTTCATTTTTAACTCCCCGTTTGCACCTACCCCCTTAATTCTTAAGAAGCAAGGGGTGGGGTAACAAATAACAACAACAACAACCAGCGTTCCTGCTGACCTGAGATGGAACAAATACATTGAGACAATTGCTTCATCCACCGCAAGGAGAGTTGGCTCCCTGTGTCAGGCCATAAAACTTTTCTCCCCGGAATCTATCCTCCAAATTTACAAATCAACCACCCGCCCTTGCATGGAGTATTGCTGCCATATATGGTCTGGAGCCCCTCGTCTGTAGTCTCTATCTCACAGACGCGCCGTCGCCTCTCTCTGTCTCTTTTACAAATACTTCCATGGTAATTGCTCCGATGAGCTGCTATCGCTGGTTCCCAAGCTCCATGAATTCAAGCGTCCTACGAGGCTGGCATCCCGTTCCCACCCTTTCACTGTTGAAACTGTTAAATGTAGACGTCTCTTCTACTCCAATAACTTCACATCTCGCACCTCACGCCTGTGGAACTCCCTTCCCTATTCCTGTTTCCCTGACAACTATAATCTCCAACTATTCAAATGTAACGTCAATCGACATCTCCAGTTGCATTGATCTATCCACTATCCTTCTCCACATCCTTTCCTCTATCACTCCTATCTGCTCTTGCTCCAAATCCTCTGTAACCCCTTGCGTGCTAGTGGCTTCCAGGCTTGCCTGGGGTGAAAAGCTTTAAAAAAAAGAAGTTATTACAATATTTTGTTGAAGTTATGAAGCTCAAATATTTAACGATGCTATAGGGAATTTCTACGGATATTTTATTGACTTTCAACCCACCAGGAGCTTATCCAATAATTAACTTAAGAATTAAGATTCATCAGAAATTTCAAATAGGAAAACTGATATTACTACTACTACTACTACTACTACTAATAATAATAATAATATTTACATGTGAATTATTGTTGTTGCTATCCCAACGTTTTGGCAATTATGCCTTCTGGCTCTGTGACGACGTGCCCCGCTCGTCCGTCACTGCACAATATACACCTGACTAGCTATGTGTACACGTTTTTTCACTTGGCGGTAATCGAATTCATAACAAATAAAGACAATTGCTTTTCAAGACTATCTGGTTGGGAAATAGTATAATATTTAATTTGGCTTTCGAGCTGAAATCTGATCCAAGAGAGACAAATTCTTAATACTACGATGCTAAGCCATAAGTTAATTCTCATTAAAAATTGAAGAAATGTGTTTTTTTCTGGGACAGTAGAGATTGATATAATCCATATGAAGGCGAAATGTTTTGCATAGATCGATAT
>OZ038499.1:14957184-14964684 GCA_964036315.1 Acanthosepion esculentum | reverse complement strand
ACTATTGTCCTCATCTTTGTCACCATATTTATCACAACGTTTCGGCTTTTCAGTATCTGTCTATATTTCTGAGATGAGGTATTATGCACACTATTTACATTATTCCGACTATTGTCCTCATCTTTGTCACCATATTTATCACAACGTTTCGGCCTTTCAGTATCTGTCTATATTTCTGAGATGAGGTATTATGTACACTATTTACATTATTCCGACTATTGTCCTAATCTTTGTCCCCATATTTATTACAACGTTTCGGCCTTTCAGTGTCTGTCTATATTTCTGAGATGAGGTATTATGTACATTATTTACATTATTCGAGCTATTGTCCTCATCTTTGTCACCATATTTATTACAACGTTTCGGCCTTTCAGTATCTGTCTATATTTCTGAGATGAGGTATTATGTACATTATTTACATTATTCGGGCTATTGTCCTCATCTTTGTCACCATATTTATTACAACGTTTCGGCCTTTCAGTATCTGTCTATATTTCTGAGATGAGGTATTATGTACATTATTTACATTATTCGGGCTATTGTCCTCATCTTTGTCGCCATATTTATTACAATGACCGGGTATTGAACTCACACTCTTTGGGTCCTGTCACTGGATCTAACCAACGCCTTTATCCACTGTGCCATGTGTCCCTGAGGACATCTGTGTATGAATTTCTGGTTAAGGCAGTGGAGAACTTGGAGAGGGAATTAACAGGAGATAACTGATAACTGACATCCATTAAACATGGCACGTGGAACAGTCTACCCCAGTGAGCAAAATAAAGGGTTCAGTTCGACATTCCAACCACCTGAAGAAGGCCGGAGC
Organism: Acanthosepion esculentum; assembly: GCA_964036315.1. Lineage (NCBI taxonomy): Eukaryota > Metazoa > Mollusca > Cephalopoda > Sepiida > Sepiidae > Acanthosepion > Acanthosepion esculentum. The sequence goes on along the minus strand of OZ038499.1, from coordinate 14,963,858 downwards.
GTACAACGGCCGAAACGTAATAAATATGGCGACAAAGATGAGGACAATAGTCCGAATAATGTAAATAGGGTTCGCGTTCTTCTTTCTGTCTTTCATTGTGTTAAAATTTTTTATTTAATTATATTCTATTTTTAGATTTTAAAATTTTTTATTTCATTTTTTAAATTTAAATTTTTTTATTTAATTTAATTTTATTCTTTTAATTTAAATTTTTTTTACTAATTTAATTTAATTTTTAAAATTTTTTAATCTAATTTAATTTTTTAAAATTAAAAAAAAATACCTTGTGAACATGCAGTTGACCCTTTTCCTGCTTTCGGTGAACACCAACGAGATAGAGGGTTGAAATGCAATGTGGGTGAGATCATTGGCTGGTTGGTTGGAAGCCTGGGCGAGAGTCGCGTTGCATGTTTAGATAAAGCAAGGTTTTCAATCATATGGCTCTTGTGCTTATTTTGCTATACCTTGTATTACGCCACTATCAGTTTAGTTATAGTTGAAGAAGAAACAGTACTTTGACTGACCCTCGTAAGTAAAGAATATTAATCTCTTACAGATATTACCAAGCCAATTATACCGTCACAATTCAACGTACATGTGCAAATGATTGATGTACTGAAGGAATCAGTTACAGAAATGACCGAATATTACGATGGCCCGGGAAATAGAGCAGTAGTTTTTATTTCGGAGAATGCAGGGAAAAGCAAAAGGTATTATAGATACGACCAGCAACTCTTTCTAGAGATCTCAGAAGATATTGGTAAGTAAAACTTTTTTAAAAAAATTCTTATTGCAAATATCTGAGCTGAGTTAATCACATTTTAATCGGTACCACAGTATCCAAGGCAGTAAAGCCACTAAGATACATAGGGGTTACGGGGAGTGGAAGAATTAAGAACAGAAACATTAATAATGGGCGGGAACAGGAAAGATTAATTAGGAGGGCAGTAGATAGCGATTGAAATTGCATTTAAATTTTTTGCAGATAAAAGTTGGCTGGAAAGCATCGAGCCGGAAGTGAGTTCCACTAAGCAAAGAGTGCGAGAAACAAAAACTGTTAGCATAGAATTTAAGACTACATCTAGCCAGCTTGGCTGTAAATTGATGAGATCTTGACGCCAGACCATTCCTGTGATTACATTCATAAAGTCTGGGTATCATAGAGAAGTGATCATCAAAACAATTACCATGAAAGTATTTATAGAAAAGGTATAGAGGCAACCTTATGGCGATGGGAAAGTGACTGAAGCCGAGCTGCCAGATCAAGACCGATAATATTGCTGATTCTTCTTTGGATACTATCAAGGTTCTCAAAGTAAATAGCAGGGGAACCAGACGATATGTGGCAGCAATATTCTAAGCATGGACGAATGGTAAACTTATAGATATATATACATTTACAAAAAAGTTAAAACCATAAAAGAAAAAAAAAAGATCAATAAATTGATGAGATCTTGATGCCAGTCTTGTACTTTGCTTAAATTCATAAATTCTACGTACCATAGCGAATTGCTAACGCAAATAATTACCATGTAAATATTTATAGAAAATCGAAATCCTGGATGGAATCCATCTCTCAGTTTGGAATAGAATGATATCCAGATTGGTTTCACTGCCGTTTACCGGGCCGGGATTGATTGGCTGATTTGATTTTTACGGCTTTTTTACGGTTTATTAACCTTTTGCAAAAAGCGAAAAAAAATGCTTTTTAGATTGTAAGATATGGAGAGAGAAGGGAGATCACCGCCCTCTGTAGGATCAGGTTGAGATCATAGACAAGGAACACCATTGGAAAATTCGTAAACTTAATGAATCAACACATATGCTAGTCCACAAAAATCTACTGAGCCGACCAAGCATAGAAATGAATACAATATGGGAACCAGTAATAAGGAGTGCCAGAGAAAAGCGATAATAACAACAAAGTTGCAATATGAGCTCTGGTAAAAACATGTAATGATAACAGCAAAAATTGCAATATGAGCACTGGTAAAAATGGTTGCTGAAGACATTAGGTTTATAATACCCAGAAATTCACACACAAAGTGACAGGACCTAAAGAGTGTGAGTTCAATACCCGGTTAAGGCAGTGGAGAACTTTCAGAGGGAAAATTAACAGGAGATAACTGATAACTGACATCCATTAAACATTGCACGTGGAAGTAGAACAGTCTACCCCAGTGAGCAAAATAAAGGGTTCAGTTTGACATTCCAACCACCTGAAGAAATCCGGAGCGTACAACGGCCGAAACGTTGTAATAAATATGGCGACAAAGATGAGGACAATAGACCGAATAATGTAAATAATGTACATAAGACCTCATCTCAGAAATATAGGCATATATTAGATTGTAAGAATTTATGAGAGATAATAATGACCTATTGATACAAGTGATACTAATTAACCTCATTCATACATTTCCTAAGGTCATAATTTAAAAGCGTGTTGGTCAAAAGACTTTTCAGCATTCGCTAGTGCATATATGTAACAAAAAAAAAAACAACCAATAACCACATCAACTACGAAAATGGCCATAATATACTGGCCATGTTCGGCAATTCAAAATATCGCTATATCAGATTACCAATAATTTACAATAACAGAACTAAAGATAACAATTCTGAGCTGTTATCCATTACACCGTCCAAGCTTACAGCACCTGGTATTCCCAAGCACCCATTTAAGTATTGACCAGGCTCAACGTTGCTTAACTTCGATGATCGTACGTAAACAGGTGTCTCAGCGTGATATTATTGAATATATATATATATATATATATATATATATATATATATATATATATATATATATATAATAAATCATTACCAATACACATTGCCATTAAATGATAACTTACAGCGTTTTACTGGCTTACGGCCATATCATGTTGAAACAACGGTTCTCATACCGAGTCAACCAAAAAATGTGTACATACTTTAGGAAAGGAAAAACTTGTCTTTCGTAGTTTTATCAAATTGCGATGAAAACTGTTTACTGTAGAACAATATTTTTCTGATTTAACACTTGCAGATTTTTACCTCTGCGGGACCCTGAAGGATGCTGCGTATCGCAGAAAACCGACTATATGGGTGGCCCTTAGACAAGAAATTGAAAATGCATGTGCAGCAATCCCACTGGACACTTTGATCAACTTTCTTCAAGCAGTAATTCACCGTATTAATAAATGTCTTTATGCTAAAGGCCACCATTTTGAGCCTCTCTTGGGATTCTAGAGTCCCAAAGTAACTTGTATTAATCTTGTGATGTCTGAATAAATTTAGTATTACAATAATTATACAAGTTTTTCCTTTTCTGAAGTGTTTATAACTTTTTTTTGCCGACTCTGTATGTAAGAATATGGAGTTACTTATTTTAATTAATGGACGGTCGTTTTTGTTAAATGTAAATGGCTTCTACAATCTGTACTCTTTTTGTTTTTGTAATTAGATTTATAGAGGTTTTTAATATTGTTAAAGATTCATACTCTTCTAGGCTCGATGTTGCTTAACTTCGGTGATTGTACGAGAGCCAGTGTTTCAAAATGATACAGCTGTAAGCCTAGTATTGTTAAAGAGAAGCTGCCTAATGTTAAAGCGTTTTAATTGCATTAATGTTAATGTGTGTTTAAATGGCATGTGAGTCTGTGAGGAAGAGTGGTTGTTGTGTAATATATGTGTGTATGTAAGGAGATGCTGAAAAGTTCCTGTTCCGACATTTTCATAAAAAATCTAATATTTGTTCATAATTTAATAAGCGTGTTAGTCAAAGGACTTTTCAGCATTCCCTAGTGTATATATGTAACAAAAAAAAACAACAAAAAACATATCTGGTCGGTTGCATTTGTTTTTGCTTTCTTTTTTAAGTATTATTATTTCTTTTACAGGTTTGTGCATATCCGTCCCGATCTCTGTAGGTGATCATATGATGGGTTTTAAGCTAAAAAATGGCACCCGTAAAATCTTGTCTCCTTCGGCTGCCTTACGGTTCAATGCCCCTGGACAAATAGAAATCTATAAGGGATCAAAGGTCATTCGAGGGATCAACACGGACCATTGGTATTCGTGCCTGAATTTGCAGGATCCCAGGGCAGACCTGGAGGTTAACTGGTATTTCTCCAGTAAGTGAATGTACTTTCTTTTTCTTTTTCTTTTTTTTTACAACTCTTCTCTGGATTGTTTTCATGAACCTATAATTAATACCTGATTTTTTAAAATAAACCTATAATTAATATCTGATTTTTTTAAATAAACCTATAATTAATACCTGATTTTTTTAATAAACCTATAATTAATACCTGATTTGTTTTTGATAAACCTATAATTAATACCTGATTTTTTTAATAAACCTATAATTAATACCTGATTTTTTTAATAAACCTATAATGAATACCTGGTTTTAAAAAAATAAACCTAGTAATAACTGATTTTTTTAAGAAACCTATAATTAATACCTGTTTATTTTTAGTAAACCTATAATTAATACCTGATTTTTTTTATAAACGTATAATACCTGTTTTTATCAACCTATTATTAATACCTGATTGTTTTTATAAACCTATAATACTTGATTGTTTTAAAAAACCTATAATTAATATCTGATGTTTTAAAAAAATAAACCTATAATTAATACTTGATTGTTTTTATAAACCTATAATTAATACCTGATTTTTTTAATAAACCTATAATACACTTGGAGTTATGTTAACCTGCCTTATTCCCCACCCCCATTTAGGGCTAACATAGAAACATACAATTATATCTATTAGTTTATATTTAAATAGGTTTGGGTATATCTATCGACCCGGCATGGAGGCCCTGTTGTGTAAGGGATAGCGGATCGGAGAGCCGAGTTCGAATTCCAGTCGAATCCATTGCATTCACTTAGGTGCTAATACCCTTGGGAAAGGTATGAATCCTCTTCTTCCACAGCTATGGGTAAATAGCAGGACAGACCGGGTTCTATAGCATTGGGTGGCAACCAGTCTAGGAGAAGGTCAAGTCTGAATTCAAAAGCTGCGGAAGGTTGTTTAGGGACCTTCTGGCACACTGTGCACCAGGTCCCTGTATTCGGTCCTTCCAAAAAGTGTGGTTGATTCTGCATAAAGTCTCCATCACTATAATCAAATGATTTGTTCAGGTAGTCTGGCTGTCAGTTTCTAGGAAGTGAGTTGCTTCACGCTCATACGTCGAAAACGACGGGAGAGTGCAGCCAGTATCGACCTGACATAATTCGTAAATATTTGTACCATGCTTCATGGACATTCCTAGCAAACGTTTGCACCCAGATTTTCGAACATTCCAAGCAAACATTTTCACTTTATCGGACGTCCCTAGTAATATTTGCACCTTGCCTTTCAAACAACCGAAGCAAACGTTTGCACTTTATCGGACGTCCCTAGTAATATTTGCACCTTGCATCTCGGACATCCCAAGCAAACGTTTGCACTTTATCGGACGTCCCTAGTAATATTTGCACCTTGCATCTCGGACATCCCAAGCAAACGTTTGCACTTTATCGGATGTCCATAGTAATATTTGCAACTTGCCTTTCGGACATCCCAAGCAAACGTTTGCACTTTATCGGACGTCCATAGTTATATTTGCACCTTGCCTTTCGGACATCCCAAGCAAACGTTTGCACTTTATCGGACGTCGCAAGTAATATTTGTAACCTGCCTTTCGGACATCCCAAGCAAACGTTTGCACTTTATCGGACGTCCCTAGTAATTTTTGCACCTTGCTTTTCGGACATCCCAAGCAAACGTTTGCACTTTATCGGACGTCCCTAGTAATACTTGCACCTTGCCTTTCGGACATCCCAAGCAAACGTTTGCACTATATCGGACGTCCCTAGTAATATTTGCACCTTGCTTTTCGGACATCCCAAGGAAACGTTTGCACTTTATCGGACGTCCATAGTAATATTTGCACCTTGCTTTTCGGAAATCCGAAGCAAACGTTTGCACTTTATCGGACCTCCCTAATAATATTTGCACCTTGCCTTTCGGACATCCCAAGCAAACGTTTGCACTTTATCGGACGTCCCTAGTAATATTTGCACCTTGCCTTTCAAACATCCTAAACAAACGTTTGCACTTTATCGGACGTCCGTAGTAATATTTGCACCTTGCTTTTCGGACATCCCAAGCAAACGTTTGCACTTTATCGGACGTCCATAGTAATATTTGCACCTTGCTTTTCGGAAATCCGAAGCAAACGTTTGCACTTTATCGGACATCCCTAGTAATATTTGCACCTTGCCTTTCGGACATCCCAAGCAAACGTTTGCACTTTATCGGACGTCCCTAGTAATATTTGCACCTTGCCTTTCGGACATCCCAAGCAAACGTTTGCACTTTATCGGACGTCCCAAGTAATATTTGCACCTTGCCTTTCGGAAATCCCAAGCAAATGTTTGCACTTTATCGGACGTCCCTAGTAATATTTGCACCTTGCCTTTCAAACATCCTAAGGAAACGTTTGCACATTATCGGACGTCCCTAGTAATATTTGCACCTTGCCTTTCAAACATCCTAAGGAAACGTTTGCACATTATCGGACGTCCCTAGTAATATTTGCACCTTGCCTTTCAAACATCCTAAACAAACGTTTGCACTTTATCGGACGTCCGTAGTAATATTTGCACCTTGCTTTTCGGACATCTCAAGCAAACG
>OZ038499.1:14949684-14952184 GCA_964036315.1 Acanthosepion esculentum | reverse complement strand
AAACCTTTTGTCAAATGCAACAATGAGTTGAAAGGTCTCCTCAGTATGTTTCAGTGATGATATCGGTGTGAACTTTGGATTAGATAAATGTTCAAAACACGTTCAACAGATCTCGATTTTGTCACAAGAATTAGTGATTTGGAACAAGAAGAAGCGGTAAATTTGCAGATTAAGAAGAAGCGGTAAATTTGCAGATTAAGAAGAAGCGGTAAATTTGTAGATTAAGAAGAAGCGGTAAATTTGCAGAATAAAAGAAGCGGTAAATTTGCAGAATAATAGAAGCGGTAAATTTGTAGATTAAGAAGAAACGGTCAATTTGCAGAATAAAAGAAGCGGTAAATTTGCAGATTAAGAAGAATCGGTTAATTTGCAGAATAATAGAAGCGGTAAATTTGCAGAATAATAGAAACGGTAAATTTGCAGAATAAGAAGAAGCGGTAAATATGCAAATTAAGAAGAAGCGGTAAATATGCAAATTAAAAAGAAGCGGTAAATTTTCAGATTAGACCCTAGAAACCAATTGTAATAAAAATTTCAAATTTGGTGTAAATTTGCATGCCTATTTCGAAAATAAAAGTTTGCGGAAAAAAATCGTTTAGGAGTTATCGACAATAAAATTTCGACCTCATGCACGTCGCGCTTACAACTTGGCCGCCCTTACAGCACGGCCGCCCTTACAGTCCGGCCGCCCTTACCGGCTTTGTTTACATACGTTTGCCTCGAGTAGTAATGCTCGGAAGCTTCACTTGTTTTGATTATTGCGCAATGCGCGAACTTTAAATTAAATTTAGCGAATTGCGCAGTAATGAAGACGAGTAGGAAGATAAGGAGATCAGTATTAAGGCCGTGAACTGAGTAAGCTTCCGCGCATTACTACTCACGGCAAACAACGCCAGTAATGGTAGCCGGGCTAGGCGCGAATAACGCTGAAATTATATTGTTGATAACTCCTAAACAATTTTCTTCCGCAAACTTTTATTGTTATTTTGGAATTAATCAGATAATGCTACATCAGAATGGAAATTTTCATTATAATGAAATATAATAGTTTCCGGGGCTTAATCTGCAAATTTACCGAGGAAACCTATAAATATTTAGGGGTCAGCGAAGGAGATGAAATACAGCATACCCAAATAAAGGAAAAAGTAAGAAACGAAGACTACAGACGTGTGCGTCTGGTGTTAAATACCGAGTTGAATTCACAAAACAGAATATCAGCCATAAATACTTTGGTTGTCCCTGTGGTACAATGCAGTTTCCATATCCTTAACTGGACCATAGATGACATTAAGCGAATGGATGTCAAAAGGAGAAAGCTTCTCACTTGACACACACACACACAGACAATCAACATCATCCCAAGGCTGATGTTGATTGTCTGTATGTGTCCAGATCCGAAGGAGGCAGAGGATTAGTTCAACTAGAACTGTATTATAAAACAATCGGTCTTCAATGATACCTGGAGACTACAGAAGACTGGATGGTGATCTGCGTTAAAGAAAATGAAAGCAATAATGAACCTTATTCGGTAATAAAGGAAGCCAACAAATTCGAAATGGAATTTCAAGTGAACGAAGAAGAGCAAGTAAACAGTAATGCACCTACTGCAGCGGCAAAGAACCTAAAAAAGAAGACAAAAGAAAATGCAATGTACCAAATGCAGAAATTATGTCAAGATAAATCTGTTCATGGTCAATACTCTGGCCGTGCTAAATAGCTGATATAAACAATCCCCATACTCATCTATGCTTGCGTAGTGCAGGGTTAAAATCTGAAACCAAAGGTTTTATTCTTTCTGCACAGGACCAATGCTTGCTGACTAGAAATTACCAAGCACACACGCACGGAAAAATAGTGTTAACCTTAAATGCAGATTCTGTGATGAATATCCAGGAATAACTGACCATATTGAGCCCGGTTGCATGCTACTGGCATCTACTGAATATAAAACACGACATGACAGGGTAGGCCAATATCTGCACTGGGAAATATGCAACTGAAAGAAACTGCAAGAAATTGGTATGAAACACCACTCAGACATGCAACAATTTTATGGGACTTTACAACGCAAACACAAAAATCAAAGCTAATCGTCCGGATATAGTGATCAAAGACCACAAAAACAGGAATGTGCTTTCTTATTGACATTGGCAGTTCCTGCAAACTGGAATGGATCTTTGAAGATTTTCCAAAAAAAAAAAAAAAAATGAAAAAGAAAAAACTATCAAAAGACAAGGATCTTGAAGTGGAAATCTCAAAAATGGGGCACATGAAGACATCTATGAGTGCAATTGTTGTTGGGGCACTGGGTTTGATTGGAACAGTTTCCGATAGACTTATTGGAGAGATTTCTGGTAGCTCATGAATTAAAGAAATACAAAAAAAAAATGTACTCACAAGTACAGCTCACAGGTTACAAAGAACTTTATCTCTGTAAAATGTGTGTGCTCTTAGTTTTTTTGTGTTTTTTTAATTTTTACTTTTTTTGCTAAAATGTTCA